>JALHLI010000008.1:3232500-3728918 GCA_023349425.1 Anthopleura sola
CTGCACTTTGACACCAAATCCACCCTGTCCCCCCTAGACAATGTTGCTTCCCCCTAGACAATGTTGAGTCCGGCCTGATAGTAGAGTCACCGCAAAACCTTTCAAGGCAACATTGGAAAGGGGGAGAGGAGGATTTTTGGAGTATTTTGCAAAATTAATATACATTTGGTTGTCCAAAAAGTGCCCGGAAAAAGTCCGACCAGGTTTTGTCCAAGACTGTAGGTTGTGTTTGGAGGGAGGCCGGGGAGGGCAAGTCATTAAGTTCTGGAGTCGGAAATGATGTAGCAGTATCGGCATTCCTTCCTTCCCTCGTTCTGTTTCTCTTTCTTTTCTTCCATGTATTCATGCTTCTATTTGTTTTCTTTCTTCATTCGTTCTTCAAATTACTCAGATATCCATGTAAACTGATTTCTATTGGCTATCATGCATACCACCATACAATCTTACCTGGAATCGATGGCTTCATTATCTCTTTATCAAACGTGTCTTGGAATGCTGACAGGATAAGCAAAGCAACAAAAAGCAACGTAGACCAAAAATGATTCATAAACTTGATCATGGGATTTCCCAGGACTTTTGAAATCCTCGTACAAGGCGCGATGACATGTATCATAGTCAAAAAAGGCATCAAAAGAATATGACGAAAAGTATACAGCAAAATACTCAAGTGACTCCTGTCTCTCCAGTTGGGCTCGAAGCTGAAGATAGTGTAGATGTTCTTGTATAGAACCATGTTCAGACACAGCTGGCTGTAGGGGTGGGCTACTAGCTGTAGAAAAATAAACCAGACCATGTTAAGGAACGTAACCTCATTATTGTAAGCTGGCTGCAAGGCACATCTTATATTGATTTGGAAACTTTTGAATGTCCTGAACCCTCTATTTCAGTTGCCAGAAGACTTCTAATGGCGCAAAGAATGTTATAACTGGAAAACCCTCTTTAGCTTGGGTGTAATTTTCCCCCATTTCAGACCACGCGGTGTTATTCCCAAGAGTATATCATGTGGTTGTGCATAAC
Source organism: Anthopleura sola (assembly GCA_023349425.1). NCBI lineage: Eukaryota > Metazoa > Cnidaria > Anthozoa > Actiniaria > Actiniidae > Anthopleura > Anthopleura sola. The sequence continues at coordinate 3,233,518 of JALHLI010000008.1, forward strand.
AAGACACATGAATATGATTAAAAGTTTCTAGATTCGTGAAGACGTTGGAAAGTTCCGCCATCTTGCATTCCCAAATCCAGCCCTACAATCCTATGCACCGTATGAGCGAATTTCAAAATGTGTACTACCTTGGTTAAAGTGCAGCTTTAGGAAATTTGAATGGGAGATTTGTTTTTGACTTTATTGAGCGAAGTTTCTTTACACAACGGCAGGCAATGTTACTGAAGTAGGATCGTTTTCTACTTCAGCAACATTGCGTGCAACAATGCAAATTGCGTCGATCGTGTGACATGGCTCGCAACATCAGTTGCCTGCAAATTGCGTGCAGTGTTGCACCGTGTGTCCGTGGCTTTTTACTCATACCTTTTCATTGCCTCCTTTGATGGCCAGGTTTAGGAAAGTCAAATCCCTGGCGGCTTCTTTCTTGATCTGGACGTGTTTCTTTTTCTTTTCGAATTCTGGAATGACATCTGTGAGCATCTTGATTTCTTTGAAAGTTCGACATTGTTCCATCAAATCAACGGCGAAATCTTCACATTTCTCGGACTCTTCTTTATAATATTCTTTAAATTCCTCATCATGTCTGTGATCAAATAAGAATAGTTGATATCAGAATTACACTCCATCTGCCTTAGAACAATTGCTTTAAATCGTGGCATTTTGGGGTCAGTTTCCATACATCATTTTACTGTATTATTGACCCAAACACCTCGACTTAGAACAATTGTTTGAAGGCAATGGAGTGTTACTCTGATATCTGCTATTGTTGTGACCTTTCTTTAATTGCATTCACATCGCCCACAGTCCATTTCGGGCTTGATATGCAACATGCGACAAAAATTTCACCAACCTTTTTTGAAAAAGCTGTATATAATTTATACATTCTTCACATCCCGGCTCGCTCCACTGGATACACCCTGGCAGATACTGTGCACAATATAAACCGATGACGCACCCAGAATAACTCTCACTCACTCAACCTTAATATAAGATTCTAATATTTGAGTAAACAGACGTCCTCCCGCTAATATTTGAGCCAGCTAATGTTTTATTTTATGGTGGACAATATTAATGACATTGACTGTATCAGTAATACATAAGTATTCTGAATATTATTTCTAGTAAAATATTTACCTGGATTGATTGAGTAGAACTTGGTTGAGCCTGAAGATCTCGAACAACGGGTTGACGGTAGTCTTGTCGTGAATGAACATGAAGCAGATGTAAAGTGGGTTAGCAATGGCTTGATATGTGTTGATCTTGAACAGTACCTTGTGTTCTTTAGGGTATGGGTTTCTCGGGTGTTTAGACTTCAAAGGTATTCCAAATGTATTGGTAATTTTGACCAAGTCTATATTCAGGTTATTCTTGCCTTTTTCCTCGCTTTCCTCGCTTTCCTCGTGTTCCAGTTTTTCTATTTTATATCCCTCGGCGATAAAATACTCCACAATATCATAGTAGTTCAGCTGTAGCGCCATCATCAGTGGAGTTATGAAACCCTCGAGTTTCGTCTGTGCTGGGCCTACATCATCTTCATCGTAGCTGTTCTGGATATGCTTGACAATTATTTTCACACATTTATACGCATTCATCCTAACAGCAGTGAACAGCGACCCGCCAACTTTTACTCCATTTTCGAACAAAATTCTAAGAACTTTATCATTATCATTTTCAATAGCTGTTCTTACGAGCAGCTTGGTGTAACTCCGCGATTCTCTAAGATCTATGTCTTTTTCTTTCAAAATCTTACAGATATCTTCTGTGTTTTCTTCAAAAACAGCTTCGTATAATTCTTCCCGCATTGGATTCTTGGAAAGAATCTCGTTGTATTCGAACTGTGCCAAGGTTTTTGTACGCGTTCCTAACGCTGCCATCTTCTGACTTTCAAACCATCGAATGCCCAAAACTTGGTACAGCTCTTTTACTGGACAGAAAATGAATTGAATTGAATGGCTAGCTAGTGAAAGTAAGCTTCTTGGTTCATGCTTTAAATTATAGTTTACGATTCAACGATTCTTCTCGTGACTGTATTCACATGTTCCTATAAAATGCATGATTAAATGCTCAGCTGTTAGCTGAGGCATAACTAATTTTGTACTAAATCTACTATAGGAATGTGCTAATTCGTGACCTTACTGCACGCTTGATAAAGTGCTAAAATTAAACTGTAGTATAATAATAACGCCTGCGTTTGTTGTTACAGCAAATGAAAGCATGGAATTAGAGAGGCTTTATGAAACCTCTCTAGCACTTTTAAATAGTAAAATAAAGAGTGAAGTCACAAAACCCGTGAAACAAATAAAAATAGCTTGTTAAGATGTACTAGTCAAATAGACACAAAAGAAAACAATGAAATAAGGGTCTACTAAAGTGTATTAGTCCAATATCTGTTTCACGGGTTTAGTGATTTCACTCTATCAAGTAGTACTATAAATAAGATCACTCTAAATAAGTTTTCTTTGACAAACTTTTATAAAGTTTTTTATAGCAACCGCTGGACAACTAGACCAGGTGACCACGATTTCTTGTCAAGTTTCCCATACAGACAGACAGACGAGCAAGTTTCGTACCTTGTTAAGTTTTCCTTGACATAGAAAAACTTGACAAACTTTCCTTTAGAGACGAGCAAATAAAACTTGCCGTCATAGAAAACTTGCTCGACTGTAGATACACTGGTTCAATAAAAGCAGGAAGTATGAAAGCAGACAGCAGAGTAACTTTACTAATACTTTTATTGGTCAAGTCTCTCCAGCATTTTCAAATAGATGTGTCCACTCTAAGCGTTACTGCTTGCAAAATCTTCCAAAATAAATTAATTCATAAAATGAAAAATGAAGCGGCCGCCATGTTGAATGATACGGTTGACAAGATAGGTGGCTTGTAATCATCTTTATATAAGAGAGCAATCCTATAAAATAACACCACTAAGAAAACAACACTCGTACATGAAATATCAATTCTTTATTGTTAAAATTCATCATTCAAAAAAAAAAACTTTTAAGTTGAATTTAATGAAATTCCAAAAATTACTCTAACGAAGAAATTTATTAAAACCAGTAAATAACGATCCCGATGCCCTTGAGCCGTGGCTCTGAACAGTAACCTAGGTGTAATATAATTATGGTCCAATTATAGAATACAAATAAATAGAAAATATGAAATTCCTATCACGCTAAATTGGGCTCCCTGTGGTATCAATTCATGAAAAAATTTCCCATTTACGGACTTAGCACATGACAAAAACACAGGGTACCCGCGCTATTTAAATTTTATTCAATTTGAAATTGGCCTGCAACGTTGATCAGCATTATCACCGACACACTGCAAGCACTGCTGAAATGTTGTGTGCTGTGATTGGCTCCGTACCGTACCGTGACCATGATTTTTCCTACTCACACGAAATCTGCTTTGTATGTGAATACATTTTGGCAAACAAGCGAAAGGGACCACTAAGAGACCAGTCATTATTTATCGCCGGGGAGGGGAGGGGGTCGTAAGATTTGTGGGGAGATCACATAATTTTCAGACAACAAGAATTGACAGATATTTAAGGGGGAGATCACCCAGAAGCAAACACTAGTTAGGGGGGGGGGGGGGGTCATAAAAAAGAAAGTACCTCTTGTGGGGATCAGTTAATCTTTTTGATATCACGGCAAAAATTCTCAGGACCCCCTTCCCCCCTTCCCAGTCGACAAATAATGACAGCCACTAAATACTTAGAGCCCAGTCAACAACGTCAATGGCTAACCTTTGACGGTGCTTCGAATCAACGGGTTTTAATGTACCATGCTACCAATATACATTCCCTCATGTAATAACTTTGGTCTCTTACTCAGGACCTTGATTTCTTTTATGTGCCTTGATAAGTAAAGTCTAACTGTAACCAAAAGATCGCCCGAGTAAATGCCACTAATGTATGAGACATTGAAGTGTGACGTCATTCGTGAAAAATCATTTCGGACTCCAAAATGAGAGCCGTTTTGTAAAGATTTGCTACTTAAAGTTCTCTTAGACTAAGGACAAACGTCGATCTTCTCATGAGCCAAACCTAATAATACGAGACAGCCTTATTGTCTATTGTTCTCAATGCGTTCGGCTCATGTGAATTTCGACGTTTGACATTCATCTTAATCATGGGAAGTTTTGATGAAAGTTCTGCTCTTTGGCGAGAATAAGTTTTTCATCATATTTCTTCGTATTTTAGCGGTTTTAATGAGCAATCGGACCCGGAAATGCGTCACAACTTTCAAGCTCAATTTCCGAGTAAAACAATGTCTGATTTTTCCCTCGGATTCATGGTTTTCGATTTGTATTGGATATTTAATACCAATGAAAGATCTCCAGTCCTAGGTCTTTACTTTGTACTTGCTTAGAACGTTGTTGAACGTGTCTACATCCACAAAATCCTTCTTAACGCGCGCTGAGTCGAGTTTGGCGAAGAGTTCACGAATTGCTGTAAGGCAAGAAGAGAAAATAAAATGTTTAGATCAATGCTCCAGTTTGACATTTGACATAACATTCTACAAAAAAGAGTCTTTCTAATTTACCTTGGAGATCTTGGTTGTCCAGAAACATCAACACCATAGCAAAACGTTGTGCCTTACATACATGCTGCACTACTCCAAACGCAAACTTTTCTTCGCCTTAGGAAGGACATAATGCAGAATTAGAATGACGTAGAGATCACGTGAGAGAGGAGTAATTTAAGTCTTCGGTGTACGAAGACTTCCGGTTCGAAAATCAGAAGCATTTCCATGAGCAGCAACCACAAAATGAATGAATGAATGAATGGATGTATGTATGTATGTATGTATATATGGGATGGGATGGGATGGGATGGGATGGGATGGGATGGGATGGGATGGATGGATGGATGGATGGATGGATGGATGGATGGATGGATGGATGGATGGATGGATGGATGGATGGATGGATGGATGGATGGATGGATGGATGGATGGATGGATGGATGGATGGATGAATGGATGTTTCATATCCTTACCTTTTGGTAGAATGTGGTCAGACACAGCTCGAACGATACTACGAAACATATCTGCATCAAGCTTGTTACTTAACACTAAAAAACATATCAACAGAAATACCAAGTTAACTAAATGTCCAAAGCAAGAGCAACATATTCTTTTACTCGTCAAATCGCAATGATAGAAGCCCTGATATAGTGTTGCTAATGCGGCACCTAACTACTACTGAAATCAGTAAACCGTGACACAGTTGTAACGCTGCTCGTGTTATTCCAATTGGTATAACGTGACGCACTTTTTGGCACCTCGTGATCACTTGGACACATAGTCCGAGCACTGAGAGAGATAACGGCGCCGTTTGTCGCGATCGTTGCAACCGTTAAATTTGCCCGTTTCTAAGCAGAATCCACAACGTTTCTAGGCGGAAGGGAGCAGATAAGATCAAAACCTGTTGGGCTCTCTGTCCACCTTCAGGGTGGGTTGGGTCAATAATAGGGTATGTTCATGTTAAACATGGGTTAAATACCTTTAGGAAGCAATGTTGGTTGGATTTGTCGCAGGATGTCAGCATAGGTAGCATAATCGTTTTGTTTGACTGAGTTCCACGCCTGGTAGAAATCAAACGCTGTGGCCTGCACAGAATAAAGCTGCATTGTAGGTAGATTGCTTGGTATCACTGTCCTCATCAGTATCATCATCATCATCATCATCATCACCATCATCACCATCATGTATCATCATGTATCACCATTATCATCATCATCATCATGTATCATCATCATCATCATCATGTATCATCATCATCACTATCACCACCATCATAATAATCATTGTCATCGTCTTCGTCATCATCATGTATCATCATCACTATCACCACCATCATAATAATCATCGTCATCGTCTTCGTCATCATCATGTATCATCATCATCATCATCATCATGTATCATCATCATCACTATCACCACCATCATAATAATCATCGTCATCGTCTTCGTTTTCGTCATTGTCATTATATAATCATCATTATCGTCATCATTACCTTTTCAAGCTTGATTTTCTTCTGTTTGGTGTCAGGTGTTGTCTGTTGTTTAGCTGTTCTACTATATTCTGGTTTATTAGGTGTGGCAGATGGTTTGGTAGTCTTCCCTGACCTTAAGGGACAAGAAGATTCTTGGGATGATTTGGAGGTTGATGGTGTTGTCTTGATGTCACCTGAGTCCTGAAACGAAATCTGTGATTAAAAACTTTTCAAACTACGGGCCTGCATCTCCCATCGAACTAGCACCTAATTCTATAGCATATATACTGGTGTCTGTCATAGAATACCAACCTCTTCTTCCCCATTAATCTCCTCGATCTGTACCCGTCTTCGTCGAGCAGCCTTGTTCTGTTGTCCCTGTTGGTTGGTCTTGGCTGGTTTCTCTTCGTTCTTGGTTTTTGGTTCAGGTGAGGATTTCTGCTTTTCCCGTCGCTCCTGGAAACCAAAACACAGGCAACCCAATGGGAAAAAGTTCATAAACTCGTAACTTGATGAAAGTTGAAACTCATGTTTGTTTCAGGGTATCATACCCCGGTGTCATTAACATCATTTCTTACCTCTCTACACAGGTTGAGTACTGTGTCCAGTTCTTTCTTCCCAGCTGTATTGGTTGGATCAATCTTGATCAGGTTCAGAAGATCCTTAGCTGCGTGGTCATATTCACGTAAGCCCTAGACATAACAGATTTTAAAATTTTCACAGAAATGCACTAAGGAATTCTTTGACAACTCAAATCCTCCTTCCATTCTCTTTGGCCCAGTTCAAACGTCGTACTTCACATGAGCCGAATGCATTAAAAACAATGGATAACAAGGCTGTCTTCTTTGATGTCATTAGTCGGCTCATAAGATCGACGTTTGAATTGGGTCTTAGAAACTTGTATCCAAGTAGATAATCTCACTGAAATCCATCTAATATTCTAACCTTTTTAGCCAGTGCACGTCTGTACAAAGCCTTGACATTACCAGGCTCGAGGTCCAGGGCTTTGGAAGAATCCTCTACTGCTGGTTTGTACTACAAATAACAAGGAATGATGAGGTAAGCTACTATGTTTCCAAGATAAATATTTGAGATTTTTTGCTGGCTGGCTGGCTGGATTGCTTGCTGGCTGGCTGGCTGGCTACAGTGTTCATACAAAAGAACGAGCGCTCGTGCAAAGTCCTAACAAAATAATTTCTAAGAGGTTGTTTCTCTCTGGTGCTCTACAGCTCCCAGCGTTTGTATACCACAGTATAGAGACGTGCGCGCATTTCATATTCGTTATTATCAAACAACTTTAGCATCGCCAATACTTAATCTCCTCGCCACTGATAAATGAAGATATTGTTCAACCTCATCTTTAGTAATAACTGCTAATTGTAAGATGTTACCTATCGTGCTTCTTTTAACACTTCTCTTGTGTTATCCCAGTTTCCGCATACTTTATATTGCACACAGCACGAGCGCGCATTTTTTATTTCTTTCAATTGAACCATTTAATGTGTCCTCATACATCGATTTTTGATACCAACCTTCTTTAACCTCAAGTAGCATAGCGCCCTGTTGGTGTAGCTGACTACCTTTTTGGGGTCCAGTTGGATGCACTCAGTATAGCAGTCGACTGCTTGTTCCAGCTTACCCTGAAAGTAAAGTCACGAATGAACAACTGACTGACTGACGGTTGGACTAGGAATTAGAGGGAAACTTAAACAACATGTATTAAAAAAGGCTGCAACCGTTGTTGTTAACTTGAGTTAGCTACAAGGAAAGCAAGTGGAAAACTGGAGTAAACTATTAACAAAGTCATATTCACCTGTTTCACGAACATATTCCCTTTTTCCTTGCTCTTCTCAAACTGTTCTGCCTTACTCAACGTGGTTGGTACCGACTGCTTTTCGTTACGAACATCTTTAGTAGAATAACCTTTAGCCTGATTCTTTAGGCTTTTACTGCCAGTATCTTTAATGATATTCACAGTAGGTTCCTCCTGAGATTTAGTCTTCTCTGCATTCAACAGTTCAGATGATACAGGTGTTGAAGGGTGTTGGACGTCTTGGAGCTTCTTCCTCCATTCACGTCCATACATATTAGTGAGGTGCTTGGCAACCCTGACAACGCAGACAACAGATTAATAGGTACGAGTTTGTTGTAACCAATTACCACAGCTCCATACGTTGCATGTTTTGTGATAGACATTTTAACATCCTTCTATCAAATCGTAATATTAGCACTTGCCACTCGCCAATGGAACAGGTTTGATTCCCAGCCTCAGTGTCGTATGTAAGTAGAGTTGTTTGTTGGTTCTCTCCTGTGCTTCGAGGGTTTTTCTCCGGGTTCTCCAGTTTTCCTCCCTCCACAAGAAATCAACTTCTAAATTCTAACTGGAATACGGTGAAAGAAGAACCACCTTGTGTAATCCACTGTTAATAATGTATTCTCATTTATTATTATTTATCATTATTAATGAAGAAACAGTAGAAACTCTAAAAGCAACCACCCTAGGGGATTGTCCAGCAGCCGCTAAATACAGGTTCTACTGTATTTAATGGATATGAAGATTACCTTGATCTCCCTTCCTGGGCCGGGCTGTTGGTGGAGTCAACAAAAAGTGCTGATTCATAATCCAGATATGACAGCTTATACCTACAACACAGAAAATAAAATGAAAAAAATTCCTTCCACTTCCCAACATGCATTTTGAGTTATTTGATTTTCTTTTCTCAAGTTGAATCAATCTCTCTTTCTATCTTTCCCTTCTGTCTGTCTGTCTGTCTGTCTGTCTGGTTGTCTGTCTGTCAGTCTGTCTGTCTGTCTGTCTGTCTGTCTGTCTGTCTGGTTGTCTGTCTGTCAGTCAGTCAGTCAGTCAGTCTGTCTGTCTGTCTATCTGTCTATCTGTTAAGTTTGTCTTCCTGACTGCCCGACTCTTTTCTTGTCTTTGTCTGTCTGACTTTTTGACCCTCTGTCTGTTAGTCTGTCTGTCTGTCTGTTAAGTTTGTCTTTCCAACTGACCAACTGTTTGGTTGTCTTTGTCTGTCTGTCTGTCTGTCTGTCTGTCTGTCTGTCTGTCTGTCTGTCTGTCTGTCTGTCTGTCTGTCTGTCTGTCTGTCTGTCTGTCTGTCTGTCTGTCTGTCTGTCTGTCTGTCTGTCTGTCTGTCTGTCTGTCTGTCTGTCTGTCTGTCTGGTTGTCTGTCTGTCAGTCAGTCAGTCTGTCTGTCTGTCTGTCTATCTGTCTATCTGTTAAGTTTGTCTTCCTGACTGCCCGACTCTTTGCTTGTCTTTGTCTGTCTGACTTTTTGACCCTCTGTCTGTTAGTCTGTCTGTCTGTCTGTTAAGTTTGTCTTTCCGACTGACCAACTGTTTGGTTGTGTTTGTCTGTCTGTCTGACTTTTTGATCCTCTGTCTGTTAGTCTGTCTGTCTGTCTCTCTTTGTGAAGTCTGTCTTTTAGACTGTCTGTCTGTCTGTATATTATAGGAAGTTTTAAACGCAGATCCTTTTTACCTTTCAAGCATTTCCTGAGCAGTTGCTCTCTTAACCAATGGTTTGACAGCTCCAGGGACCAGATCTAGTGATGCATTACAGTCCTTAATGCAACCAGTAGCATCACCCATCTTACTGAAGCAGGCAGCACGGTTATACAACAGTGATGCTAATGCTGACTTGAATTGAGACTTGTCTGTGAACAGTTACAAGACTAGTGAGATTTTGTATGTTGCAGTGATGAAAGTAGACATGGCTCTGCTAAGTTTTTTTAAACATACAAATAGCACTGACAATGGCAGCGGTAGCAACAACAGATAGAGGTAACTTGTTTAAATTACTTTGAAACTGCAGCGAGTGGCTGCCCTATTCTCCCGAGCCAGGGGCTCAAACTCTCAAACCCTCAAACTATCAGTGCTCCTTATAAAGAGTATTTAAAGCTAAATCTACACAGAACAGAGAGAAGTTGAAACAGATGTGGAGATCCTGAGGATCAAACCTTGGACCTCTGACTCTGTAGGCTGTGCACTAACCAACTGAGTTATGCCTGCTCCAGCAGTAAGAGCAACAACAACAACAACAGCAACAACAACAAAAGCAGCAGCAGCAACATCATCAACAGCAGCATCACCAGCAATAACAGCAGCAGCAGCAGCAACAGCAACTACAGGAGCAACAAACCTTTTTCAAGAACTTCAACAGCTTGTGTAAACTTCTCTGCAGCCTCGGCATATCTACCAAGCTTGAAAAAGGATGTCCCTTCGTCCTTGTCCTTTACGACTACCCCAGGAAGCTCTACCACTGGTTCTGGTGCCCTTGGGGGCTGTGATTCTGATACAGAGATCTCTCTGTGGCCTATTTCTGCTATCTCTTTACTTTGTTTTCCATCCTCCTTTTTGGTGGCTTCCTTTTCACCTATTTTTTCAATCACGCCATTTGTTTTCACATCAGTGGTTAAAGAATCCGAGGGCCCAATGTTTGTATTTGGTTCTTTTTCTTCTACTTCTATTTCTTCTTCTTCTTCCTCGTTGTCTATTTCTATGATTTTCATTCTCTTTCCTTTTTTCTTGGAGTGTGAGTCTCCATTGACAAGAGACGCGACAGGTTCACTGGTTTTACTGGAAGAGATGGAGACAAAATGTAAACCCTTTTGTTTTCTTCTTTGAACGATTCAGATGATGAGAAAAAGTATTCTGTTAGTACGCTATCAAAATGGATGGATAAATATTCAATGGATGGATGGGTGAAGATTCAAGATTCTTGATTTCACACACCAAGTTTAAATAAGGTAAATTGATGGATGGATGGATGGGTGGGTGAATGGGTGGAATTGATGGATGTTGGATTGATGGATGAATGGGTAGGTGGGTGGATGGATGGGATTGATTGATTGATGGATAGATGATAGATGGATAGATGGTTGAATGGATGGATGGATGGATGGATGAATGAATGGATGGATTAATGGATGGATGGATGGATGGATGGATGGATGGATGGATGGATGAATGAATGGATGGATTAATGGATGAATGAGATGTGATTAACAGATGGATGAATTCAATACTAACCCCTTTTCTTCACTCATTTCACCAAGCAGTTCCTACAATGGAGAACAGTATAAGAATATATATCAGCAGTTCTAACATATTGATCAGTGCATACATGTAGTACTGAAAACAATGGCAACAAGTTAGTTTTGTTTCACTTTATTCAGTGTAATGCTCTTTACCTTGGCTCTTTTATTGTTAGGTTCAATCTCCAGCACTTTGTTCAAGTCTTGTTTTGCACTAACAAGACTTCCTTTGTCCTTGTATGCAATGGCACGCCTTAAAAATGCTATAAGCAAAAGATGGAATCATTTAAAGACAAGATTTTTACAATTCACTAAAAATACATTCAATATGCAAAATAAAATTCAGTAACGGCTTCCAATAGACCTTTCCTGAGTTTTCTAGAGTTATTACAAAACAATGTCTCCAAGTTGAGGTGGGACTTGAAGTGTTCATATTACTGTATTATATCAAGTCCAACCTTGAGTTTGAGACATTGTTTTGTGGTAACTCAAGTTAAGTCTTTTGGCCCCAGACATGGAAGCTTCTAAATCATGAGGGATCCTTGCTCTTTTATGAAAACTGAGACTTTATATTTTATGCACATTTGTGTGTAATATTGTTGGATTTCTTGGATCTTTGCTTTCTGCTGATTATTTAAATTGATTTTTGTGGAGGGAGGAAAACTGGAGAACCTGGAGAATAACCCTTGATACACAGAAGAGAACTAACTGGGAACTCTACTCACATGACACCGAACCCAGTGGGACTCAAACCTGGGTCGCATTGGAGAGAGGCAAGTGCTCTCACCTCTACGCCACCCTTGCTTCTCAAATTAAAGTACCGGTAATTGTGAAATTGGTGTAATCAGCATGATTATATTTAATTAATACCTACCTTTGAGATTGTTTGGTTCTAAGCTAATCACAACATTGCAGTCTTGAATAGCTTCATCATATTTCTCTAGCTTTAATTCTGCAAACGCTCTATTGTTGTATGCTGCAGCTGAGGGCTTGTATTGGATGCTTCTAGAATAATATACCAGAGATTCTTTGTAATCCCTACTGTTGAATGCCTCATTACCCTTGTTCTTCTCATGTTCCGCCAGCAACTTGAGCTCTTCTTCTGTTTTTCCTGGGGAAAAATATTACATTTGGATTTTTTTTGAGAATGTTATTTTCAATCAAACACTTATTAGATGAAATCAATATGTAATACTACTGAGCCAACTAGGTAGCTAGGTGTTATGGATGGATGGGTGGGTGGATGAAATGGATGAATAGATAGATGGATGGATGGATGGATGGATGGATGGATGGATGGATGGATGGATGGATGGATGGATGGATGGATGGATGGATGGATGGATGGATGGATGGATGGATGGATGGATGGATGGATGGATGGATGGATGGATGGATGGATGGATGGATGGGATTGATAGAAACATGAGGAATAGATGGGATGGGTAAACAGATGAGTTGGATGGAAGAGATGAATGAATGGGATAAGTTGGAAGGATGGATAGGATGAATGGATGGATAGGATGGATGAATGGATGAATGGATTGATGGAATAAAAGAAAAATACAATGCTTGATGTTTTCATTTGTACAAAAAGATTTAAGGCTAAGGTCAAAAGTGGAACTTCACATGAACTGTACACATTGATAACAATGGATAATACATAAGGCAATCTTTGTTATGTCATTAGGTCCAGTCTCATGCGAAGTTCAACCTCAGTCTAAGACACTCATACATACCAGTTGTTTCAATTTTATCTGATATTTCTGCCTCTTTGGAATTCATTTTTGCTTTCTCCTTCTTATTATTCAATTCTTTTTCTTCCTTCTCTTCCATAGCCCTTAGTTCCTCGTCAGGATTAAACCTTGGTAAAGAAAATGGCAAGAAAATTACAAGTTTGTTACCTAATTATGAAAATGGGTAAATTCAATCTTTATTTCATAATTTATGAAGGCAAGCTGAATAGATGATTTTTGTAAGAGTGAGGAATGATAGACATTTGGGAGGCCATTTCAACATTACAGCATGTTGTACCGTGTATGTACTGTAAGTCATTATCATATTTCCTACACTGTCTTAATTTAAAATAAATCAGTGACAAATGTGTGACACCTACTTATCCCATTCCTGGTATCCTCTTGGTGCAACAGGACCCTTCTTGGTTTCCCTTCCATTTCCATTTGACACCTAAAAAGAGAATCAAATACTTGTGTTCAACTCTGTTGTTAAGCAATCCTGGTGTTTAGTACTGTCTGGCCAAAGGACTTAGGAACTTAGGATTAGATTTGTGAATTTGTTTGAGTTGTAAAACGTATTATTGGGATCCCTGTGGAATAACCACCACAGGTAGACCAACAATCAGTTAAAAAATGAGTTTTGAGTGTACAGACCTGTGCACTGCCAGAGGTAGTGGAACCAACAGTTCTTGCTGATCTTATTGGTGGAAGAAAATCACTGTTTGATGGATTGTCACTGCCTTTCTTCAACAAGGTGTCTTTTTGGTTTATTTCTGAGAACCAGTCCTATGGAAAAATATCAGTAGATGTTATGCAATACCACAATTAAGTGCCCATGGTATCTTGTCAACTTGCCTACAGAATGCTTGCCCTTTCCCCTCCTCCCCTAGGGAATTTGAAATGCTCTCTGTCTTACAAGACCAAGATAACCTGGAAACTTCCACTCAGGGTCTGGCCAACTTCCACTGGGTCTGGGTGGAGTGAGGGTGTTGGCTATAATATTTTAGTGCATGTTAATACTTATATACCTCAAAATCTTCAGATACTTCTTCCCTTTCTGATTTATCTAGATCATTATAAGACTGTATTGGTATTTCTTTGCGCAGTGCTTTGCTGTGAAAAAAATGGATTTACCAGTTATCAGACTGTTAGATATCACAAGCATATATCAAGAACTACAACCTTATACAATATCCAAAGTGCTACAAGGGGCCTACAGTAGCATACAGTGTACATACAGTAGCATGGTTAAATCCAAGCACAATATTATCACTGTTATCATTGTCATTATTCTCTTTGGCAAAACTGAGTACCTTTTAGGGTGGACAGTTGCTATTCTTTTTTCAGTGAATTCTATCAAATCAGGATAGGTTCCTTCGTCTCCAGACCTACATGTGCAGCATATATAAAACATACATGAAAAAATACCCAAAACAAGTTGAAACAATTTCACTTAAAGATTCATGGGTCAGACTTCCCTTATTTTCCATAATTTACCCATCATTTTAGCTAGTATATATCTCAAAATAAGAACTCTGATAATCATTTTTCTATGTAAATGAAAGAAAATCCCCTTCTAATCCTTGTAGTACCCATGAAAGCATTAAATAGTTATTTGTGGGACAGGATAATTTTTTTTTATTCCACTGGGAAAATTGCTGCTACAGTGATTGGTTCACTATTGTCTGAGTAGAACCATGAATTGTGAATGAATGGAATGGGATCAGGTTAAATAAAGAATAAAGAAAGGGACAGCTGATCTCTGTGCCTCTCTACCCTGATAATGTAAAGTCGACAATCATCTGTTGAGATCACTGATAATAAAAAGGGATGGCTGGATAGCCCTGTAAACACAAAGTGATGTGAAAGAGGATGGTGTGCATGCTGTTGATGAATGATTCCCAAAATGACTGTTGATGCCATAACGTCCTTAAGAGGATGTGAAACAGCTAGTGAAATAGCATCCTGGATGTGACGTTCCGATGTTAACAAATCGTTTTGGAAGTCCTTCGTCATTTTGCAATGTGTTTGCTAAATATCTCTAATATCTTGAGCAAGGGCACTAGCTTCCCCACCCTCCCACCCAAAGAAGCAACTGATGAAAGAAGAGACAGGAAGAGCCTCTATATCTTGTGTTTATGCAAGACATGGCTCATCAACAAATATAATTATAAAATTATCAATCAATTAATAATAATATTAATTAATACTTATTAGTATAAATACAAAGGTGATTATACGAAATCGCGCGCTCTGATTGGTTTTCTATCTCGGATTATCAGCCGATAATCACCTTTTCGGACAAAATGGCTGTCAGCAGTCGTTTTGTCACAGTAAGCGAAGAGGAAATTTCTTTTTTGAAATAATCACCTTTTTATTTATACTAAAACAATTATTCACCTCAGGCTCAGTGATTATCGATGAATATTTACCTCGCAGCTCGAAGACTCGCCGCTCGGTAAATATTCATCGATAATCACTTCGCCTTCGGCGAATAACTGCTAATTATTAACCTCAAAACCTTGAGTATCTTCTCTAGTTCAGCTCCATTCGAACACTTCCCAATATAATTATAATCTAAGTGTGAGACTGGGATACCAGATGTCGTCACGCCAAACATTGCTGATGTGCCATCTTTTGCTGCCATCTTCAGCAAACTTCCTGTGTCTAATGAAGAAAATTATCAAAAAACAATACTGCAGTGCCAGTTTTAATGGCCATGGCATGACAAATGGAGAAATATTCATCTATATGTGAAAACGATGTTTTTCCATATCCTAAAAGTATTTCTTGGCCTTGTGCAAAAGCATATAAAGTGAAGTTAAATATTTCTTTCTCTCAACAGTTTATCTATCAATATTTTTAAAGTGATCAGAGGATTATTTGAAATTCATGGAAAATTGAACACATTTTTGGGGAGTAAACTTCAGTTTGGGCATTTTTTTGACGTTTTTAAAAAATGGTTCAAACTTGGACGATTTCGTTGCAATGGTGATAAAACAAATTTGATTATCATACAACTGTAATTTAGAAAGTTTTCAGAGGGCAACATTTTTTCTTAGACTCTGTCAAAAAAACTATGCTTACATGGTTGCACAAAACTTTCACGAGGAGGTGACTCCAGTCTACAGTCAACTGACGTAAAGTTGAATTATACGGCACAAAATAGCAATACGAGAACCTTTAGTCAAACTACTATGCCGTGGCATTTCATTTAAGTCCATAGATCGTTAATCGTACGAAGAAAAGAGGGTTAACTTACCTATGAAGACGCAAGAACAGCATAAAATTCACCGGGACTTTCTCTTTCGTTTTCTTGGAAACGGACAGAACTAAGCCACCGCTCGCTGTTTTATCACGACCATTCTGATTGGTTTATTAATCAGCCATCCAATCAGAAGTGTCGTTATATCGCGAGTGGAAAGCTTATATTCCACGTGAATATTAAAATCTTTCTTTCAGTCAAAATCTCTGAACCGAGAGAGAACTTGATTTTTCTCCTGCTCATCTCACCATCTATAGAGCATTTTCCTCTCTTTTGAACGTCAAAATGAGTTCTGCAATGATGCATGAGACTATCTGGTTTGATAAGAGCAGTTATGATGAAGCTGAAGAGCTTTCTCAAACTCATTTGAACGGCCCTGCAGCCTCACCACCAAAAGCAACCTCTGCTCCTGTTTCGGCCCCAAAAACACAGGTAAATAAGATACTAAATGAATGTTTCTGACTTCTTTCTACACGATTTTCTCTTTTAAGAAACATAGATACTTCGTATGATAATGAGAGCTCCCATGAATAGCTATATATTTAACATAAAAAAAAATGTTTACCATTTTTTGCCGTGGCTAGATTTGTCTTGACTTACAAAAAATTAAGCTTATAAACTTGATTGAAATAAGACCCTTACCTTTTTCCAAAAATTAAAGAAAGAAAGGATGAATGAATGAAGGCGGGAATAAAGAAAAAGAAAAGACAGAAAGAAGGGTAAAAGGGGGAGGAAAATAAATTTTTTTTTTCATGGATTGACGATTTTGGGGGGGGGGGGGGGGGGTGAATGGGGAAGAAATAGAAATTTTTTTTTTTATGTAATGATAATTTGGGGGTGGGGGTGGGGGGTGTTCTTAAGAAGATTGGTAGATGAATATGGCAAAATGCAAGAACAGCACCCCAGATGGCCATTAGTTGGTTGACATCCCACCTTTGCTCTATCTATGCACAGTCATTCGGCCGTAATTCAGCTGACAGTTTCTAAATTGCTACCTAATGCCAGACAGTTGTTGGACAAACAACCTTTAATGAGTGAGAAATAATTGAGAAGCTGATGTAAAACGATTGAGAAATGGTTGTTGGTCAACAGAACATTTGGGGTGCTGTTCTTGCTTATATTACCAATGGATGAAGATTACCAAATGAAGAAGTCCATGGGTTGTGGCCAAGCTTAGAATACTGTCTTGTTAAATGTGGTGTGTTCAAAGTGAATGAGTGAAGAAGTGTATCGATTGCCACCACTGTTTCCATGATTATTATGACTATCGTCTGGTGGAAAATTGTTGATGATTGTGATGCTGATGATGAAAGTATTGATGATCTATGACTATGGATAATGATATGGACAATGAAAGATGATGATTGTGGTGGTGTTGATAATAGTGATGACTGATGATAAGGGCAGTAGTTTTTGCACAATTATTTGTTGATGATACTGGTAGTGTGCTAATAATCCATTATTGGACTGCTCTCAATGATAAGACAGCTATAAATGTATATAGATCTATCGGTGGATATAATGTTTATAATAAACCTTGCCATTGTGATGTTAATGTACCAACCACTCTGACAATAGGTTTTGTCACTTTGCTTTATTGTATGGTCCAATAGATTTCTTGTTTAAAAAGTTGAAATAATAGTCAATTCAACAAAACAAATTTTGTCATTGTATACCCACCTATTTCATATCTTGTTTGCTGTTAGGAGTTTAATCACAGTTGCACATAACCCAATATACCTTAGCTTCCCTCTTTTCATACATATTATAACAAGTCTCCCCTTGCTGTTTGCACATTGTGATAAAAAGTATTCCGGCTCCTTTTCTTGCTGATCTATTTCCTCTTGTTTCAGAGTAATACTGGTAATGATAATATCACTTGATAATAAACTCAAATTCCTAAATTAATGCTTCTTTATTACTTTAAATAATTAACCTTATTCTTGTTACATGTACATATTTTCCAAGAGAACATAACTTCTCTTCCTTCTTCAGGGCTCTTCTTCCTCCTCTGCCAAGGAGATTGCAGACGCTCGTAGAAAAATACAACAAACTTTGAGTGCGGTAAGCACAGTATTGTACACTCCAAAACAAGCATGAGTAGACTAGAATTTTTTCTACATATATCTGTATATTTTGTATTGAATTTAGTTTTTTATTGTGCAATAAATTAATGAAATAATAAAGCAAAAAATAGCTATTGATTTTCTTTGAAATATTTATGTTTTGTTTTTCCTCTCTCTGGTATGAAAAGCTAACTTAAGTTCTTGTCTAATTTCAAGCACATTATTTAATGCTGATTAAGATAAAATTAACAACTAACATTTCTAATTCTCAAGATAATTGCTAATTTATTATCATGAAATTTCTGGGGCCATGGCTTAATATTTCATTCAAATTTTCCTTCGTGTTTTCATTTAATGTTTTATTTTCTGTTCTTTGTACCATCATCATCATTATTTATCACATTTCCACTTATTACCACATTTTTACTTGGGATTAGGAATAACAAAACCTTATTCTATAATGGAATTTGTTCATTTTATTCATGACTTGTTTCAATTCATTCCATGACCTTCAATACCTTTTTTTAAGCCTTAAAACAACCTCTGGGATGATCAAAGTCAGGGCATGACTAACTCACAGATTGAACCATGAAACAACCTCTGGGATGATCAAAGTCAGGGCATGACTAACTCACAGATTAAACACTGACTTAACCTCTGGACTGATTTAAGTCAGGGCATGGCTAAATTACAGATCAAATTGGAATTTAGCAACATGCTTGCAGAAGTCTCATATCCTACTTCCCTGAATTTGTTAAATTTATTCTTTGATTACTTATTTCATACTGTATTTCAGGTTCCATCCAGTTCTTCCTCTTCTGTTACATCTGCAAGTGAAAAGCGCATGACTCAGCTAGAGGCAGAAAATAAGGAGCTTCGTCAATGTAAGACCATCATAATGATTTGTCATTTATTAGGGACCAGTTATTATTTACAGGGAGGAGGGCTGGTACAAATAGAAGGGAGGCTAGCATTTTTTAATGCTCCATAATAAAGGACGGGGGTGAGAAAGACAAAGGGCACTTTGGCCATTTAAATAACTCAATTTTTGGTTGAGCAATCCTACACAAAGTGATTCAAAGTGATGATTTTTGATTGCTCCATATGAATTTCAAATGATAATGTATTCCACAGTAACTGATGAATTAACTGAGGCGGTTCAGAAGTTACAGCTTAGAGTATCCAATCTTGAATCTGGTAAGTTTTACTTTGCCTTGTTGGGCTACTTGTGTTGATGATTTTCAGAAGCATCCATGGCTCTTTATCACATGGCACCATGTTCATTTCCATGAGAATAAAAAGGGATTAACCAGATGCGCAATCCTGCATCCTATACACAAATAAATTGAAGTTGGACTCAAAAATATAATAAATTGCATCCAACAGGACACAGAAAATATGTTTCTGCTTGTGTTTTTCTTCCTAAAATATAAGGATATAAGTCCAGTGTGAGTCCAAATCTCTGGTTAAATCATGTGTAAACCTCATCCTGGAACACTTGAATGCAAGGCCATGTGAGCAGAGTTTGTTAGCAAGAGCTCTCCCTTGATTCTAGGGTTTTCTCCAGAGTCTTCAGTATTCCTTCCTCTGTGAAGTCCAACACACTAGATTGAAATTTAATACATGAGTTAGCTGTGCCCTAACTTTGATCAGCCCAGAGGTTGTTTCAGGGTTCAATCTGTGAGTTAGCCATGTCCTGACTTAGATCAGCCCAGAGGTTGTTTCAAGGTTCGATCTGTGAGTTAGCCATGCCCTGACTTTGATCAGCCCAGAGGTTGTTTTAAGGTTCGATCTGTGAGTTAGCCATGCCCTGACTTAGATCAGCCCAGAGGTTGTTTCAGGGTTCAATCTGTGAGTTATCCGTGTCCTGACTTACTTGTAGATCAGTTCAGAGGTATTGACAATATTATTATTATTTCATAGCTAAACCTGCTGCTCCAGCCACCACTCCTGCTCCATCTGCTCCAGTAAGTCTGTTTTACATTACTACAAGAAATAATATCTGGTTATGTGGTGTTATTCTTTCCCTTTTTGTCATAAATGAGTGTAGCAGTGTATTGATGAGCTACAGTATGTATTTTTAGTGAAAGCCTGCTTCTTCTACAGTAGCCAGAGCTCATGGGTTTTCTCAAGACAAAGTAACTTCTATATCTGGGCCCATTTGTTTCTAGCCAAGTTTTCTTCTGATTAGTGTCATCTGATTAGTACTAATTTCTGTTTGCTTACCAAGATTTATTTATTTATCTTTTGCAAAATTAGTGTCAACATTTAAAGTATTTTTGTTGTTGTTGTAAGGTGGTGAAGAAAGAAGAAAGTGATGATGACGTGGATTTGTTTGGTTCTAGCTCAGATGTAAGTAGCCAGATAGATATATTTTTTGGGTAATATCAACTCAATATCTTTTCCCTGACCCACTCCAATCTTCACCACACTCCAATCCTAGAGTAATGGAGGATGGAGGGGAGGTTAGGGAATAGAAGTGCTTTATTTACTTTAGAGAAATGTTTTTTCTAAAGCCTGGTTTGAATTACATGTAAGTGTCAGATTAATAATGGTAATAGATCAACTGAGTGGAGTGCAATTTGGGCTTAAATCGCAAGAGTGATTACAAAATTACATGACCGCGCAGCTGGAGTGCAATTTGTTAATCACAAGTGTGATTACTGCCCAAAATTGCAAGAAACTTAATATATTCAAATACTCAACAGTTATATGTAGCTTCAAAAATGATTGGTTGACAAAGGATGCAATTAATGATTCAAAATAGTGTAATAATTAATGCTTAAATTGCACACTTTGTAGCCAATCAGATTGCAGGATTTGCTAATGATTTCAAAATGGATATGATTAATTTGAATATTACAGTGAAACCTCAGAGTCCACTAACAACCACCTCTACCCAACGGCCAGAAAAATTTGTCCCAGTTACAGTACCACTGAATTAATACATAATCATATACTGTAACTAAAACCTCTCCACAATAGCCACCTTTCTACAACGCCCACAATTTTGACTCAACAGTGACCATTGTGTAGAGGTTTGGCTGTATTAATCATATTGGATAATGGGCATGTAGATATTTTTCTAGAACTACACATCATTTTTTTATTTTATTATAATTGTAAACAATCTGGTAATTCTTTGTTTTGAATTTTATAGGAAGATGATGAGGAACAAGAAAAAATCAAAGCAGAGCGGTTGGCTGCTTATCAGGCCAAAAAATCCAAGAGTAAGTCACACAAATACTGACTAAAAATAGATTTCAAATTACAATATACTGAAAATTTACAGGAAGCATGGGTGGTGTAGGGGTGAGAGACCTGGGTTGGAGTCCCCTACCAGACTTGGTGTCATATGTGAGTAGAGTTGCTTGTTGATTTCTTCCTGTGCTTCAAGGGGTTTTCTCCGGGTTCTCGAGTTTTCCCCCTCCACAAATATCAAGTTCTAAATTAGGTTCTCAGTGGATGAAGAGGCACTCTTTGGAAATGCCACTGCTAATTATTCCTAACTTGTGAATCATTTTTAATTGTATTACTGTAAAAAGGAGTTTCTTTAATGTGTGTATTTACAAAATTTCAGAACCACAAACAATAGCAAAATCCACCATTGTCCTTGATGTCAAGCCTGTAAGTACAGTAAAATAATACAATTTTAAAAAGTCTGTTAAAGTCATTTTAAAAAAGATGTTTCCCATGACATGCCTTTTTAGAAATTTTCTTGACCACTAGCAATATTTTCATTGTTTTGCTGTTGTATAGGTTAATTGGCAATAGACTACCATCATTCAAATCTTTAGAAGACATAAATGTGGATGGGCCAAAATAATTGCCCTATGGGCGATAAAGGCGTAGTCCATGAGGACTGTGGGTCTAATTGTTAATTAGTCTGTTTTAGTTTTTTTCTTGATCAGTGCATAGCAATGAAAACAATAGTATTAGGCTTGTTAAGCCCCCATACTTGCAGATTCTTACTCATTCTTATTTCCTATCATTCTCTTTCATTTGATCTTCATCAGTGGGATGATGAAACAGGTTAGTGCAAAAGAAATCATATTTCTGAATTATCTGACATAAAAAAAATGCTTCTGCTGTTTCTGTTGTCATTCATGCCACCACTGTGGTGTTGCTGCTGCTGTTACTGCTGTTGTTACTGCTGCTGCTGTTACTGCTGCTGTTGTTGCTGCTTCTGTTGATGGTGTTGCTGCTGTTACTGCTGCTTCTGTTGGTGTTGTTACTGCTGCTATTGTTGCTGCTGCTGTTGTTACTGCTGCTTCTGTTGGTGTTGTTACTGCTGCTATTGCTGCTGTTGTTGTTGCTGCTGCTGTTGTTGCTGATGTTGTTACTGCTGTTACTGCTGCTGTTGTTGCTGCTGCTGCTATTGTTGCTGCTGTTGTTGCTGCTGCTGTTGTTGCTGATGTTGTTGATCATTGCTGATGTAGTTGTTGCTGCAGCTGATGTTGCTGCAGTTGTTGTTTTGGCAGCTGCTTTGTCGTTGTTGCTGATGTTACTCTTGGTGTCTCCTGTCAGCAAATCAAAGCAGCTTGTAAAATCGTTATTTTCGATACCAACTTACAGTACTTATGTTCACCCTGCTTTTGCTTCAGATTTGGCAGAACTTGAAGTAAAAGTTCGATCCATTCAAACTGATGGACTTCTCTGGGGAGCTTGTAAGTAAAAACATCGTGATTCATTTCTTATCCTAATTTCAGTGAATTGTTCAGTAATGAAATGATCACACTATTCACAATCCTGTAGGTAATTTTACAGAAATATTCCGAAGTTCTCGACCGATCAGCGCGCGCGATAACTTTCTATAATCACCAGGAGATGGTTGTACGAAACCTGGACAAAGTTACCCACCGGATAAGAATTATCCAGTGAATAGAATTTGTATAGGTTTTATCCTCTGGATAAGGATGATTTATCCGGTGGATAGCGTTGTTCAGGCTTCGTAGAACTGCCTCCTGGGTAATGATACTAGTCGTAAATAATGCAAAACATTTTTATGGTTTGATTTCAGCAAAAATTTTGCCCATCGCGTTTGGTATCAAGAAACTTCAAATCGGTTGTGTAGTCGAGGATGACAAAGTTGGGACAGACTTCCTAGAGGAAAACATCACTGGCTTCGAAGAACTCGTAAGTTGATAGATATTAAGATAAGGAAAGCAAGGGGTGGATCCAGGGGGAGGGTCAGGGGGGTCCAGACCCGTGTCATACCCAAGGTTCCATTGTTAGTTTTATCCTAAAGTACTAAACATTGTTTTTTTTTTCTTTAAAGGTTCAGAGTGTTGACATCGTGGCATTCAATAAAATCTAAATCACGTCGTAATCTATTGAAATAGAAAATAAAAGGACTAACTTAGAGTGTTTGTTGTGTATTTGTGAATGAGTCGGGGGGGAGGCGTCAACATGGTTGCCAATTATAGATATAATGCAAGGGTGGGGCTTGGATTTTGCAGGAAGAGGTCAAGCTATCGAAAGTAACGTGATAAAAATATATATATATATATATAATGGTTAACTCCCTTCGTTAAGTTCTTGATCTTTCTTGATTTGTGACGTCACGAGTTTGACCAAACATGTTCCGCAACCAATGACTCAGAAAAAGGGATAAGTGGGAAAACTTATTCTTGAGTACGTTCCTTCTTTTATGGAGGGGTTGAGCCACGCGGTCCCGTCCTTTAGTTTAGGATCCTGAAATTTTTTCAGTTACCTTTTCCAGTCCATTAAAATATCCCCAAACACAGAAAATAGCCTTTTCTGGACCTCCTCTGATTTCGTTTTGCATACTCGGGTTTGCATAGTTAGCGGTGAGATTCGTCTAACGTGCCGTGCCAAACTCCCAGCCCCCTTTTTTCGTAGATTCTTGCAGCCGACCCTGTAATGCATGTAGTACAAATATGTTTACCAAATGCATTTACTGTTCTTTATCTGATAACGCTGCACACACATCGTATTCCTACTGGTTTGCGCTATTTGGTGGGGTTTTGATACAATTTTATGCCCGAAAACCTCGATTTCATGCTAAAACTTGATGTTTCCGGCGACAGGGACACGAAATCCCATTTTCTCAGCCCAAAAAAAGGCGAATCCCAGCTCCCATTTTACCCTTTCAAGACCCTCTTTAAGTGATGCGTATATAAGATAAAGTAGGTGACAATCAATTAAGAGATTGCGCTATGCCCAGGAATTTCCCAAAAATTGAAATAATGGGTGAATCGTTTGGTAGTCAGTACCTTTTGACGAACAATATCTAACCTTTGATGCTACAAGCTTTATATGATATTTTAGGAATTCATTGAATATCGAAGTGAAATAACACGGACTTGGGACTGAATGACAAATGGCATTAACGATTTTGCCAAAAATAGGGGAATTTGGAAACGGGCCACGTTCGATCAGGGACCGCGACGGGAGGGCGGGGGCGATTGGGCTTGGCTGGGGCTTAGTCCCCCCACAATTCTAGCTAAAGATTTTCTGTTACGAGTTGCCTAGTGCTTTGAAATAATTTCAATGAAATAAATATGTTGCAATTACTGTCCTGGAATTACTGGAAATCGCATTTCCGAGAGCCGCAATTTCAAAATTCAGTCCCCTCCACCCACTCAAAAGTATATGCTCCCCGGTCTGGGACTGGGATTACTGGGATTGGGATTTTGCAAATTCTCTATCTCTATAACTCGGACTGAGATTTTGTATGACTGGGACTGGGATTTTGTAAAAACTTTGGGCTGGGAAATGGGATTGGTAAATTTTTTCCGCTCCCAAACTCCTAGGTGACAAAGAAGACTGTCCCCTCCCCTCCCTATGTAAAGTAATTCCCGCTGACGCACACACAGTGGGCTCACAATGTCATCCATTTGTTGCTGGTGCTTTCGAAATCATTACGAAGAAGCAAACTACATGGAGCTTTATTGATGGAATTTTTCTATTTACGAGGCCATGATTTGATCCAATCTACTCAAGTATAAACCATCTATCCTTCAGAATGACCTCGAAAGGGTAGGTGCAACTATAAATGACATTTTTAGCCCGGAACAATTTGTTTTCCTCGTGCGAATTCACCTCCGAATGTTTAGCCTTTTTGAGAAACTCGTGTGAGATTGTTGTGGAAAAAACTCTCTTTTCTTTGTTAAATAACTGTCTTTGATTATATCATTTTAGCAATGAACTCCGTAAGCTCAGCGAAGAGAGTCTTACGAGGCCACCAGAAGAAGTTTTCGACGTTTTAGAGAAGCTTGGAGAAGGGTAATGATTTGTACATCCTCAGGGTGTGAAAATAGAAAGTCACTAACAAAATGACTTAGAAAAATCAGCTTTGCAATTTCGCTTTCTTTTCAACTCTTTATATTAATCTTTCTTCATTAGTTAAACCATCTTGATATTAATATAGTGTTTTTCTGTGGTCTTTTTAAGGTCTTATGGCTCGGTTTTTAAAGCTATGCATAAGGAAAGTGGTCAAGTTTTGGCCATCAAACAAGTACCGGTAGATACAGATCTGCAGGAAATTATTAAAGAAATCAGTATGATGCAGCAATGTGACAGGTAGAGATATCCAAAAAATATTCCACAACACTAGAATCTCGTCATTTTTACCACCAAACATAAAAACCATCCTATTTGAAGTATACTACGTATATATACATACATCATTAATAATATTATAATCAATAAAGTTCAATGTTATTGATGCAGTTGTTCGAAGTTTGAGAAGGAAATTTGCCATCTGGTCGTAAATTTTCTTTATATGACAAAGACTACTTATTGTCCAAGGTATTTTACGTGATCTTTACAGCTGTAAAGAATGGCTTCAAGAATTTTAGCATTTTGAAGTAGACGTATTGTTGTGATTGTGACCATGTCTACATAATTATTTTACTCCCACACATATCACCTCTGTGATTAAATACTACAGTCTAATGACACGATTTGAGACCCTACTTCTCACCCACTTAATTATATCTTAAATCAAAGATATATTTTACAAAAAAATCTATTTTTGAATGAATTCTTGTATAGATTACAAATACAGTATACAGTTTTATTCACTTTTAAGTTTTTTGTTGAGTCACTTATGATTTGTTTAATGTTTTTCTAGATAGTTCCCTTTTGTGGCTATTTTAAGAAAAACATTTGAAATTGCTAGAGTTTTGAATAATATTCAAGAATATGTTCAAAATTTGCATTGTTTCTCAGATTCAATTCACCAGGTTTTTGCAGCCTGTCCTTGTCTGGTCACTGAAATAGTTTTATTTTACCCTCAGTGTTGACTACGACTATTGAATGAGGATTTTCTTTTGATACCGGATAGTATCAGGTTTATGTTGTCAAGTTTCTAAAAGACTTCTAGAATATTCTTTACCATCAGGTGATAAAATCAATTCAGAATTACTTTCAAAACTTGAACAAACTTTATTGTGTTTTATATTTCAACTGCAGACTATTCTTTTCAGAGGCCTTTTTTTTTTAATTTGAACAATTTATGCACCGCTCCTTTCTGTAAAAGTGGATGAGATTGGGATCCCTGTGTTATAGAAAACCACAGGAAGCCTAATATTTTTTGTTTTTCCTTTTAGTCCATATGTTGTGAAGTATTATGGCAGTTATTTCAAGAACACTGATTTATGGGTGAGTAAAGTATAGTAATGATAACTTTGTATGCATGTCTTGAATGAGGATCGAGAAATCACAAGAATACCATAGTACAGGCCAAAAGTTTTTCATGGTCCCCACATGTGAAAATTCCCAGCTCAAGCTGACTAATGCCAATACTAATGCCTCTATAGAATGTTATGAGTTCTCTGTTGCACAGGGTTAGCCTTAATTGTGTGTAGAATACTCTGGGGGGGGGGGGGTACTCCCTATAATGACCGGGATGCTCTGCAAGAAAAGGGTACCTCTTTCAGGCCACAGGTATAGAAAAGGAGTGGGAATTTGTGAGTTTTGGTATAAAAAGGCGTAGCTTTTCTTCAAAGGTATATGACAGGGGTACTTTTCAGACAAAAACATATATAAAAAGGGTACCTTATTGCTGAAATTTGGTATATAAAAGGGTTTACCCTTTACAAAGGGTCGAGAGTCTGGGTGGAGAATCACTGTATGAAACGCTCCAAAATAATTGCATTTTTTCCTCATAGATTGTCATGGAGTACTGTGGTGCTGGTTCAGTGTCAGATCTGATGAAGTTAAGAATTAAAACAGTATGTACATTCTATTACATGTTTGATAAGGGGAAAATTAAAACGCTATGTGTCCACAAGTTTTTGATTTCTTTTTGACATCAATGTATCAATGTAACAATGTTGTTTATTTATTTATTTATTGACTTTGGCTGTTATATCACAGTGTGGGACAATCATACAGAACTAAGAGTTCCATACTAGGTGAAAGCAAAAAGATCCAATTGGAATTTTGATTTTGATTTTTGTGGAGGGAGAAAAACCATAGGACCGAGAGAAAAACCCTTATAGCACAGAAGAGAGTCAACAAGCAACTCTACTTACATAACACCAAGCCAGGTGGGACTTGAACCCGAGTCGCATTGTTGAGGGCAAGGGCTTTATCTGCTATGCCACCCGTGTGGAGGACCATGCATTTCTACATGCCATCTATGCATGGAAATGAAGTATAAAATATGGTAAAGTATGGTAATCTTAGACCGATGTATAAAATTAATCTTTTCAGTTAACAGAAGAAGAAATCAGATGTGTTCTGAAGTTTACACTGAAAGGATTAGAATATTTACATCTTAGACGAAAAATACACAGGTAAGTTGAACCATAAATCATGTAAATGAAATGATCTACTTACAGTACTAATAATTATTGACTCATTTAAAGATTATGACACTTGAAAGCTGCAACTGATAAGGGACTAGTCAGAAATAAGCATGGGGAGTGGAAAATCGGGGAGGGTCAAAACTATTGCAATCCCTGAAAAGGGAGGGTCGGGAAAAAGTAGGCAGTGAAAAAGAGTAGGGCACATAAATTTACACTCATGTTAATGCTGCAGTAAATATGTTCCAGATGCCCATCAAAACACTGGAAATCACATTTCCAGGTGTCTCAATTCCAATTCCAACAAAATTAGGCTTCGCAGTCCCTAGTGATCATGTAATAAAAGAGCATTGTGTTTTAATATTCTGAATTGAAATAATATAGAAAGTAACTACTCCTACTAGAGTGTTCAATGGATATTTCATTAATAATATAATCAAGTAGTAAAAACTTCTTTTGATCTTGTAGAGATATCAAAGCAGGAAATATTTTACTTAACACTGAAGGTCATGCAAAGCTGGCAGACTTTGGTGTAGCAGGACAACTTACTGTAAGTATTTTGCTTCTGTTTTGGTCATGTGTCTAAAATGTATTACTTTTGCTTGTTCTGTGGCATGAGCTGCTGTCTGTCACCAGTTTGTAGTTCATGTCTGGGGTCACTGGTCCAATAATAGTTTTGACTGTAGTGCATTCATTTTGTGAGTTGAGTTTGATGTGCTGTTCTCTCCCATACAACAAGGGAAAATCAACATGTGAGTTGAGTGTTGTGCGTCGTAAATAGTGAAATGTAGTGGTAGTGTGTGTGGAGTACATTTAACCTTATGGAAAAGTCTCTTATAGGAGCAATTGTTGTAAAATATAAGTTATTGATTTGACCCAACAACATCGAAATTGAATAGTCCCCTTCACAGTTCCCTGCGCCATCTTGAAAGGTAGCCATGTGAATATTATTGTCCAAGGTGTTAAAAAAGGTCTCTATCATTGCAAGGTCACCTCATGTCTCACTTCAATGCAAAGGCATAGCTTCCTTTCAAAATGGTGCAGTGAACTGTGAAGGAGATTATTAGATTATAAATTAATAGATTGGTTGGTGATGATGTACATTGATTATAATAATTTTGTACAATTTTGATCAAACTAGTTATTCTTTTTTCCAGGATACAATGGCTAAACGAAATACAGTTATAGGAACACCATTCTGGATGGCCCCTGAAGTTATACAGGTACAATAATTGTTTAGTGTATAGCACACGCAGGGCTTAAATTCATTGGACATTGTCTGGTCAGAATTTGGCCCACTTTTGATATTTTGGTTGAGTGATCCTGTACGAAGAAATTCAAGGTGAGGCTCCAGGGAAACAAAAGAATATAATATTATTAGAATCACTCAATTGTTTCTGGAGAGCCTCATCTTGAATTGCTTTGTGCGTGATCACTCAACCAGAATATTGAAACTGGGCTATTGGAATTTGTCCCATCAAATCTTTGCCTTGCCAGTCATTACAGGGCTCAAAATAGGGGCCTGCAAATGGCCAAAATGCAGGTCAAGTTTTTCTACTGTCAGGCTAAAAAAGTGTTGAACTGCCAAATGGAAAATATAATGGCAGGGGAATTTTGCTCCAAAATTATTTATCCTGCTGAAAATAAGAAACTGTCTGGCCATTTATCTTTTCTATTTCGAGCCCTGCATTATGATCAATAATGTTGAGCCAGAAACAATGTATGACCAAGCTAAAACTAATTTGGCTGGTCATCATGACCAGTGACTAACCAGGCATTACAAAGCCCTGACTTGTGACAGATAACCTGGACTGTGCTCTTTGGTCATTGTGGCAACCTAGTCTAGCCTTATTAGCCTTCAACTTCATTCTATAGCAGGGACTGCAGAGCACTCTAAAAAGTGGGGGGGGGGGGGGGGCTATATAAGAGACTAGTATGGGAAAAAGTGGGGTGGGCTAAGATTGGAAAATGTAAGAGACTAGTATGGAAAAAGGAAAAAAGTGGGGGGGGGGGGCTGCCCGGCTCCGAGGTGCCTGTATAGAGTACATGTATGAGGTCCTTATTGTAACTGGTAATAATTTTTTCTTTATTTCGTGTACTCAGGAAGTTGGCTATGACTGTCTAGCTGATATATGGTCATTAGGGATTACAGCGATAGAAATGGCAGAAGGCAAACCTCCATATGCCGATATTCATCCTATGAGAGTATGTCACAATAAATTACCATATGTTGATTATATTAATATGAAATAACCTTATAAGAAAATACTTTTTGCATGCTTCAAAAACTGTCTTCCTTTTTTAAGTGGTAATTCACTCACAAGAATAGTTATGTGGACAATAGAACTTTCCTGAAATTGCTAGAATGATCACAAAACAATGGCTCCAAGTTGAGAATGGACTGTTAACAATTTCCTGTATTATATCAAGTCAAACCTTCAGCCGAACCATTGTTTCATGGTTACTCAAGTGAATTTGGGAAAGGTCCATTAAATATATATAACTGGAGAAAAGAAAGTTTGCAAAGGATTCTGGTAGTTGTAGTATGATACTATCATGCCAACAGCCTTATATAAAGGAGTTTTAAGGCACAGTTAATTTTTACATTTTTTGTTTGCTTTCAGGCCATTTTCATGATCCCCACAAAACCTCCCCCAACATTTAAAGATCCAGAGAATTGGTCAGAGGATTTTAGAGATTTTGTGGCAAAATGTCTTGTTAAGAATCCAGAAGAAAGAGCTACAGCATCACAGTTATTGCAGGTATGAAAATATTCACCACTCTACTTACTTATAAAAAAAGGTGGGGCAGCACTAATTTGTATAATTTAATCAAATAACTACTTAATATTAGGTCCTTATCATGCTATCATGAGGTTATAAGATATTTTGATTTATCAAAAAAAGAGTTTACTATCAAACTTGTCACATCAATAATAGTAAAAGTTGTGTAAAGATTTCCCTTAAACTCATAAAGATATTAATATTTGAAACAAAGCATTTTTGCGAAGAAATGTATGGTATCACATGCCTGGAGAGCCTTGTCAGGCTGGACACATGCATTTCTTTACAAAATTCCAAAAAAATTCCAAAACCAATTCCAAAAAAATTCCAAAAAAATTCCAAAAAAATCCTTAATTTCAAACATTCCCCTTGGGGCAGGCACTGATACAGCATGTGTGGGAAGCAGTTATTAAATCATATTTTGACTGTTGCAGCATCCATTTATCCAAGGTGCCAAACAACCAGGTGTTCTCTCAAACATGATACAGGAGGCTCTTACTATTATGGCTGAAGAAAGTAACAGAGCAGACAATGAAGTGAGTTTGATTGATTCTCCCTATTAAGTTACATATAATAAAAATATGTTCTTTTTTGTACTTTCTTGTATTAATGTATTACTTCTCTCACTCACTTATTCAATCATCCTTCTTCCCTCCCTCTTAGAAATTTTTATTCAAAATGGTGACATCTCACTTCAATGTTTGGTGCCGAATGTGATCGGAATAAATCATATCAAATCTGGGTCTATTTGCCCGAAAAAATTGTTCTATAGGCAGCCAATCCAACATATTTCTGTCAGTTCTATTCACAAGGCAATCGCATTTGGCATCAAACATCGAAGCGAAAGGCCACTAATTTGAATAGAACTTTTGAAGTATCTTGTGCCACACTTTAAAGTTTCACGTGCAAAACGTCAAAGTTTAGACTTCAAACTTAGACATCCCGCCCCAAATTAGTTGCAGCTTTTCTTTCAAGTGTATTCGCTGAGATGAAATCAATGGTATTTTGGCCTTGGCTTGTCCACATTTCAATCCCATAATGCATCATCATCTGTGGAAAGCGCTATAATTCTAAACCTCTTGCTGGTCTTTAAATTCCAGGAAGAGGAAGAATCATTTGGTAACAATGATTCTGGCACCTTGGTCAAAGTTGGCAGTTCAGCAGGAGGTGGAGTAGTGGCAGTCGATGGAGAAGGAGACACTATGAATGAAAATAGTACTATGGTTGTTAGTGACGAGGGTCAAGGGACAATGATAGTTAACAGTGAGGCAGGCACCTTACTTGAGTCAGACCTTGGAACAATGGTTATAAACAGCGACACAGATGACGACTCTACCATGAAGAGTATGTTATAACAGTTGCCTGTAATATCTTCCAATTTCAGACCACTTGTCATTCCCTAGAGTATCATTTCTTTGTTTAACGGTTGCACATGAGAAAACACTTAAATATGGATACAACTCAAGCAAAAAATCTTATTCTCAAGGCAATGACACATGGTCTGAAATGAGAAAACATTACGTCCAAGGTAAAGAGGTCTATTATTCATTATTTATCACAATTTCATATTTTTTTCAGGACTAGACTCTGATGCCAAACAAGAATATAGGCCATCATTTATGGATCACTTTGATAAGATATATGAAGGACAAGGTAATGGTAAGAATGGGAGTGGTTCAGGACAGAAAAATGGACCTGAAGATGACACAGCAGTGGTAAAAGGCTATATAGACCCATTCAGGATCAAGAAAACTGGACCTCCTGATTTCTCATTTGTAAGTAATCTCAGTCTGTACAATAGCCCACTTATGATATTCTAGTTGAGTGATTGTGTCAGACTAGCACATGTGGGTACCCTGTGTAGGTTACATGATCAAGATTCATCCTGTGGGCCCATCATGCCCCGCGGGGGAACAAGATAGCGGCACCCAAGACATTAGCATAGGGACTACAATGTTTTACAGAAAATCTACCGTCCATAAGGTTGATCATGTTGTATGTTGTGAGGCTATAGATCCACAAAAGTTTTTTGCTAATATCCATAAAAAATTTTCAAGTTTGTATTACAAACTCAAATTGCATGTCTTGGTTTCATTTATTTATGCATTTTCTCTTTTGATTTCAGTTAAAAGGTGCAAGCTTTGAGGAACTTATGCGACGAATGAAAACACTAGACTTGGAAATGGAAAAGGAGATTGAAGAGTTACGAATACGTTACCAAGGCAAGCGACAGCCCATTCTTGATGCAATGGAGGCCAAAAAACGACGACAACAAAATTTTTAAAGTAAATCCAAAACAAATCACTATTGACCTGCCTGTTTCAAAAGTAATGGAAATAATAATAATAATATAAAAAACAATTATGGAAAACAGGGTCTTGACAACCTCTTTCTCATCTTAATTCCCAAAGTTATATAATACTATCCTGTTTGATAGAAGTATGGTAATGAAGATTGAACACTTAATGCTCAGTACAGATGTTGATAACCATAATTTACGGTTTTTAAAATAACTGGCACATGTACATTCTGATTTAAAGCTTTTTTCATGTTTCGGTCACCTCCCCAGTAAGTTACTAGGTACAGTATCAGAGCTTTATCTAGTTTCTCCAAAGTAGATATTAGAGTTATACTCCATTGCCTTCAAGCAATAATTATTGCTCCAAGTCATGGCATTTGGGTCAGTTTCTATACGTTTACTGTATTGTTGACCCAAATGCCTTGACTTGAAACAATTGTTTGAGGAAAATGGAATGTAACTCATATTTGCTATTGCTCTTTTTCAATCAGCTGATAAAAGTCTTTGAATCTCATTATCTGCTCCAAAAAATTAATGATGGTCAAACACTGACCATCATGTCATGTCAGCCAGAAATAATGCTATTAAAAACTCATGATTCAGCTGGTGACCATTCTGCACGAGACAGGAAATGACGTCAAGTGTAACCCAGCTATTAGAATTTGCAATGAACACCTTATTAATGTGAGGGATTGAAGCTAAAGCAATGGAAGTCAACTGAAATACAAAAAGCATCCTGAAGTAAGATTACTGCATTCAACATCAATAAGAATCATATGCAAAACAATTTGTCATTGATATTTAGTCAAACAGAATATGAGATAATTTATTTCATTTATTTACCTGATTATGAAGACTCAACTACTACTTTATACAGTGAAACACCTTGATTGATCTGACAGGTGTGTTTTCAAACCAATTTTGAATGCTAAAGGCTGGGACATATGATGCTACCGTTACTGTGATAGGGTTTTGAGGGATGTCATTTTTCTGCAGCAAAACATTGACTCAAAAACACTATGACCCATAATGGACCACTTGCATGAAACAGTTGCATGATGCACCAATACTGTAGTGACCACTGAATACTGTTTCCACTCTTAACCACTCGAAAAGCATAAAACTTTAACATAAATACCAGTACTGACACCTTGAATGATTTTTGATAGTATGAGTGAAAGTTTTGAGAGAGAAAAAAACACTTTCCAAAAGATAGTTCCCATAATATTGAAATTCGTGGTAACTACATGTAATAACACAGGTTTTTTCTCAATAAGTGTCCTGTGAATAACTGACATTTATGATAAGAGAGTTGTTTTGCTCTCTTATGACCCAGTTTGGGTAGTCATGATAGTATGATAATTGCTGCTAAATCCACATTAGCCTGCTTGAAGCCCAACTTCAGAGTTAACCAGAGTTAAGGGCCACACAGAAATACAGGCAACAGAATTGTGAAACTTGTCGCAAAACATTGTTCTGTTACAAATTGCCGAGTAAATGTTGCTCGTATTACCATCCCACGCACAACAAATTGTCTTTGTTGCAGAGAGCTTCAATCTACTTCTGTGACAAAGGTGCATGACAAAATTTCGTGGTTGTTTTGGTTAGTATTACTACCAACATTCTCTCTGCATCTTGAAACGCAAACAATGTTCTATGACAAGTTGCACAATTTTGCTGCTCGTATTTCCATGCCTATAAAGCCAAGCTGCACGCAGGCAAAATCCACATCGTCACTGTAAGATATGAACCATAAATATTGATAACTGTAAATTGAATAATTCTATAAAATAATTGAAAGTCCAGTTTATTATTTACACTTCACAAGCATTTATTTTACATTTACTAAATAAGTAAAACATATTTTGTATTGATAATTATAGAAAATAGATAAATAAAAAGAAAATACTAAAAGGTGGGGGACAGTATACTTGTTCAAATGTGATTCCATATTCTGCCAAGTATACTAGGAATCACTTCAAGGCAAACTAGCTCAGGGTACATATTCTTTTAATCAGGCTGCTCGACATCTTTAAATTTGTTTTCCAACCAATCAGAAATAAGTAATTATGTTGGCTTTTGATTGGTTGACTGCTTATTGTTAACCAATCAGAGAGAAGTAGTAATTATTCTTGCTTCTGATAGGTCAACTGTGACCCCAACAGATACATTTTATTCTTAGTTTCTGATTTAGAACCTGTCACTGGGCTCTAGAGGTTGTATGTTGCTATGGTTAGGGTTACATAAGCACAGTCAGATGCAAATGCCAGATAGTGAAAAGCTGTAAATGCCAGAGCAAGAAGGATATATATACCACGCATCAAGCTTTCCGCGCTACTGCTCTAAGCGCATGCTCAAGGGATTAAAAAGTGAGATAATATTTTGAAAACATATTATATTTTAGTTGTATTTTTCTTGTCAAACACAATTTTCATTTAATATTCAAGATCACTGTTAAGTACCGTTAAGCGAATTTTGAGTCAAATATACCAAAAAATTGCATATTTTACAAAATATTATCCCACTTTTTAATTGCCTGAGCATGCGCTTAGCGCCGTAGCGTGGAATGCTTGATGCATGTTAGACTTTGTATAACCTCAGGTTAATGTTATGCATGTTGTGTTTACAAGATTTTTATTGCTATTGTGTTGGGTTCTCAGTAAAATTATTTTGACATCAAGTTTATCATTTCTATCACCAAAGCAATCCCATCAATTAGACCAGTAAATTAAAAATGGATCCTATAAAAATAAATGTTATAAAATCAAGAATTTCACTTTAAGGCTGGCCTTACATGGTACCAGATCAATTTTTAACCATTCAAAAATTTGACCAGTACATATACCATTAGAACTGATTTTTTCTTCGAATAGCACAGTTCTGCATAATAAAACACCTATTAAGTATATGACTTTTTGAACGGTAAAAAATTCGTCCAATACCATCACTGTAAGACCATCCTATGGAACTTAATTTTGTGAATTAAGACCTTTCCCGAATTCGCTTGACTGACCACAGAACAATAGATTCAAGGCGAGGCTGAAGTAGATAAATGCAGTAAATGTATGGATTTGAAAACTCCAGTCTGGACTTGAACCTTTTGTTCTGTGTCAAGTCAAGCAAATTTGGGAAAGGCCTATTATAAGAAAGCTCAAAAACATCTAATCCCGTTGTCATCTAGAGTTTGTACAAACATTTTCTAAATAAATATTAATTCATAGGATAACATTTATTTATTAAAGATTACTATCAGTTGAAAACCATTATTTCTCTGAAGACTGTAGTTGAGGTACTTGCATGATTGTGTATAAAGGTAGCATATGAATATATCATAAAAAAATGTCATTTATTTGTTTAAATATTCACAATAAAGTTTTGAGTTAAAAGCATTTTCTGCTCTGGATTGATTATCTGTCTACCAAGACCCGGTTGTATGAAGGGTGAATAGCGCTATCTGGTGGATAAATCTTTATCCTTATCCTTTCCCATTTCAGACCATGTGTCATTCCCTTGAGTATCATTTCTTTGTTTAACAGTTGTGCATGAGAAGACATATAAATATGGATACAACTCAGACAATGAATCTTATTCTTAAGAAAATGACACATGGTCTGAAATGGGAAAACATTACACCCAAGCTAAATAGGTCTATTAGAGGCTGCTTAAATGTTCATCTTTCAGCTGTTTCCTTTGTTAAGAAATGCCTTTTAACATTCTTGACAAGTGCATCTTGCATCATTGGATAGACTCGGGCACATCCATCAATACAAGCATTCATAGCCTGCAAAACAATAGGACCAAGTTGAAAATCTAGTGGTTATCTACTGCATGATAGTGATGGATTTGAGTAAAAATTAAGTTGAATTACACCCATTTTTATAATTATATTTAGTGATGACACAGACAACTACATTATAGCTATAATTCGAGTCATTTTTTTTTTCTTGGCTTCCATCAATCAAATTTTCAACAGTCTGAGCTTGTAAATTTTCGATTAACTTTACAGCAGCCAAAAACCCTGACATCTTGGGCTGTTTTGGTTACATAATTATGAAAATGGATGTAAAGTCAGTGTACAAAACAGTTCTCCCAACAAATGACTGGTAGCTATCTTTACCTTTCCTGCAGAGCTCTTGGTCATCTCTCCATCTTGTGTGAGACTAGATATTTGATTCACTGATGGAAGTAATGCTATCATCATACGACCTTCAACCTTCTTGGAATTCAGCTATTTTTTTTTTCATAAAAAAAGAAAGTAATAGTAAGACAATGGTTGTAAGTGAAGAATTACTAACTACATTGTTTTATAATCAATTAAAAATGTTGTATACCTCTTGTTCATCTGGATCCAGGATAGACTTAGATTTTGTTTGTGCCTAAAAAGATAATATGATTGTTCAACCAGTGATTCACTGACTACCACTCTTTCTATTAACTTTGATCAATAGTAGATATTAGAGATACACTCAATAGACCTCATTGGCTTGGGTGTAATGTTGTCCCATTTCAGACCATGTGTCATTCTCTTGAGAATAAGATTCTTTGTTTGAGTTGTATCCATATTCATGTATCTTCTCATGCGCAACCGTTAAACAATGAAATGATACTCTGGGGAATGACACATGGTCTGAAATGGGACAACATTACACCCAAGCTGATTAGGTCTATTGCCTTCAAACAATAATTATTACAAATGCCATGACTTATAAAGCAATTGCTTGAAGGCCATGGAGTGTAACTCTTTAAAGTATTGATAATCACATTAAATACAATCATTAAAAAGTTTTTAAAACATTAAATACAATTAAAAAAGTTTTAAAAATTGTAGTTTTTTTTGGCATAGCAACCATGAATATGTGCAGTTTAATACTTACAAGTGTACAAGCAGCAACAAGGTCTTGCATTTCTATTCCTGCATCAGCAAGTGCAACAGAAGCACAAACCAATCCTGCTGAGAGGGCTATAAAGCAAAGAATAAAGCTAGTCAAAAACTGTATGGACTAGCTGCAGGAAAATCAATATTTAAAAGAAATTAGTTTTTATTGATTTAATGTAAAGGAAGATATCAATAATCTGGCAACATGATTACGGTAACCTACCACTTCCATCATTTTCTAAAACATTGATGAAGATATCAACTTGTGATTTTGGAAATTTTTCCTGTAAGAAAAAAGCAAATTCCTTCTTTCAGCTAATACCATCAAGTTAAGAGCAATCTAATTTCTACATGCATATACTTACAAGAAATACAGCAGTTTCCAGAGCTTCAACTACCAGCTGTGCATTTCCTTTCTCTTCTGAATCCTGATAAAGTTAACAATAATTGCAATTAACAATTATTGCAGTCATCTTTGTAAATCTATCTACTATTGGGAAGTGAAAATGGGATGCTTGCATAAGCTCTCTAATATAAAAGACATCAAAATACCTGGAGATGACCACGTCTTTGCTTACAGGAAAAAGGTGCATATTTGAATTCACAAGTAAGTCGACCCTGCCAGTAGATTGCAATACAAAATATTAATGGATCGAGTAAAAAATTTCTGAGAAATATATACAGTAAGTCACAGTTTACCTTCATACTAAATTCTTGTCTTCTAGGTGCTTCTCTTGGTCCATATCTAAAACCACTTGTTAAAGAAAAGCTTACAATTGAATTAATGCATGGGCCTGTAATACAGTCTTTCTATGCCCAATCTCATTGAAAATCAGTCAATCACAAAATTCCTGAAATGTGTGGGGGAGGGAGGGGGATAGTGCCCCTAAAACCCTCTGCTAGTAAATGCCATGTATGGTGAAACTATCAGCTGTTATATGAAGTCTATGAATATACATTGATCATGTAATTCCCTCATCCTAAAATATTTTAAAAGGATACACAGCACATATAATTTTCGTTTTTTCTGTTTCCAAGTATGCTGATCCTTTTGCTTGACTGACAACACCAGCCCTTAAAACTAAAGTTAAATTTTCAACAATTAGTGATGAAGTACATAAAAATATAACTTTATAGTACTTTGTACAATAAACTTTGCATCTGCCACCGAGATAGATAGGACACGTTTCTTGGGGATGTGGCTTCCTCAGTTAGAACAGTTTAGGTTGGTCAATTTTTGATTAGCCAAAGCCAAAAGCCCACACTTTTGGTAGCTGTTGATGATATTTAAGGAAAATTGGTTCAAGCTTTACGTACGACAAGCTGGTAGGTATACTTACACATTGGACGTAGTTCATTGACATGTCGACCATCCTTCCTAACGCCATCTTTGTCAACCTAACAGTACCAACATAATAAGTCTAACAATTACTTTCAAACTCCCTGAAAACAAACATCAGTTACCAAGGATTGTTTCAGATCATCCTCCGTCCCACAGATGACTGGCTGACTGATTTCTGGGCCTGTTATTCTCCTCGTGTCCACAGGCGCCATGTTGGATTTGACTGGTGATGGAGTTTCTCACCAGGCGTTCTTCGCTGTTACTCAGTCTTCTCTCGTTTCAATAAATCCTTAAAAAATATTCGATTTTATATTTAATACCATTTCTCCTATAATCAGCATTATGAGCTTAAACTTCGCTATCTTACTAATATCAAGGTGCTCTTTTCATTTCTGGTGTTCATTTTGATTTAACTGCTCGATTTAAGGAAAGGGGAGGGGAGGGGAGGGTCACGTGACTTATAAGCTGAAGTCGCCCATTACCCAGTGTGCACTTGTCGTCTTTCCAAAACATGGCGGTCAAAATAGACCTGACTAGATTTTGTTTTCTTTCTAAATTCAGCGTCTTTTACCTGTCCCTTGGAACAAGAACACATACCTGATGATGTTATTTTATTTATATATTGAACTGTCTCTATAAGTTAAGCTGTGAATTGGAGGTAAGATTTCTGAGATATTCTGCATAGTTCAACATAGTTGAGTGATTTTGCACACTATAGTCTGATATAAGCTCAGCTCCCTTCGTTAAACTATCCGTTCATTGAACTTTCATTTAAGAATACTCAAGACT
The DNA here is from genome assembly GCA_023349425.1 of Anthopleura sola. Taxonomy (NCBI): domain Eukaryota; kingdom Metazoa; phylum Cnidaria; class Anthozoa; order Actiniaria; family Actiniidae; genus Anthopleura; species Anthopleura sola. The sequence continues at coordinate 3,273,505 of JALHLI010000008.1, forward strand.
GAGCTCGCTTTAGCTCCTATAGTGTGTTACCAAATTTATATAGTGTGTAATCAAATTACCAAGCTTTAGGAAAATTGCAAATCCGTACTCTTCTTGCAATGGCCCCATACATTCAATTCGAGAGAACTCAAGGGAGAAGTCAAACGAATAGACCCCTTACAGCACGTTGAAATGCAGCTCAATTTGGAGGACAAAACTATAGGTTCCAATTCTCAGGAGATTAAAATACTTTTGTTTTGCCCTCCAAATTGAGCTGTGTTCCAACGTGCTGCAAGGGGTTTATTAAAGACATTAGAGGCATTTGAATTTAATAATGACTTTTCAGGAAATGCTTGGCTTTTTGTATTATTAGTTTTACTGCAAAACCTAGTCATACCACCACAGGAAGCCCAATCATAAAGATTTAAAAAATCCTGCCATTCCCGAAAAAATTCCTGTGATGCAGGAATAAAATATTTCCTAGATCTGTATAAACGTAAATGCATATGAGTTGCAGTTGTGTTGGTTTGGAAAACAAATATTGAGGCTTGTTTATGGACTCGCATAGAGTGTACTGAAAGCCCTGGGGGTACTTCGGGTCGTTTCATACGGGGATGCTCCGCCCGGACTCTCAACCCCTTACCCTTTGGTATACCAAATTTCAGCAAAAAAAGTACCCCTTTTATACACTTTTTCGCCTGAAAAGGTACCCCTTTCATATACTTTTGAAGAAAAGCTACACCTTTTTATACCAAAATTCACAAATTCCCACCCCTTTTCTATACCTGCGGCCTGAAAAACGTACCCCTTTCGGGCAGAGCATCCCCGTATAGTCAATTATAGGGAGTACCCCCCCCCCCCCCCCCGGACTGAAAGTTTTTTGTAGGATTGGCCTGATGAATTTTCATCAAGTTGTACGTGGCTCTGTTACCTTTACTGGATAATTCTATGACCACTATATAGAAAGACCATGATATTTGTGAACCTTTAAAACAGAATTTTGATCCTCCAATAAAGGTTAAAATTTAACCAATGAATTGACAACCTTGGAAACTCCAGCCCACCTCCTCAAATCCAGCCCTCCTCCTCAAATCCAGCCCTACTTAATGCCAGTACTTAATTTTCACTTTCAGATAAGCAGTTCACGTCTAAAAGGAACCAACTTTCTTATAACACTATCATGATGAAAAGAACATAGTATTTTTACCTCAGAGGATAAATTATGGCAAGAGGGATATGTCACTGGGGTCCCATTTTGGCCCTGTCCATTATAATCACTTTGTTCCTGACTGGTTTATATGGTATGACAGTGATATACCCACCTTGGTCTTCTGTTGGTTCTATGTTACAGCTATGTGTTTATTTGACCTGGTTATTCTTGATTCTGATGAACTTCCTAAAAGCCATTTGGCTTGGGCCTGGTTATGTGCCTCTCAATTGGATACCTGTGAGTATATGGGTGTAAAAGTAAATACAAACCCCTTGCAACATTTTGGAATGCAACTCAATTTGAAGGATAAAACAATAGGTTTCCAATAGACCCCTTGCAGCACACAGCTCAATTTGGAGTGCAAAACAAAAGAACTTTAATCTCCTGAGAATTGGAACCTATTGTTTTGCCATCCAAATTGAGCTGCATTCCTACATGCTGCAAGGGGTCTATTTTTAGGAGATTGAAAATTCTTTTGTTTTGCCATCCAAATTGAGCTGCTTTGACATTTACAAGGAACCTATATTAAGAAATTTTCTTCTATGTTTTGGGTTCTAGGAATGTTAAGACACTAGGTGACTGAAAACTCACTGAAAAATAGTACATGACATCCTATCAACGCCCTACTATCATGCTACCAATGATACACAATCCACACCCTACCTGACATAATCAGTTCTGTAAATTTTGATTCATAGTGCGATAAATCTTGCTGTATTCCATAATGGATTGATTTTATCTTACTTAAATAGGATAACAAGGAGGATACTCAGTACTTGCAATATTGTCATGTTTGTGAAGCTTACAAGTCTCCAAGAGCACATCACTGTAGTAAATGTAAAAGGTATTCATAATATCATTCACTTGTATTTTATTTGGTATAAGCAAAACCAAAATATTTATCATTATTTTCATTGCTACACTGATTAAGACAATAGTTGCAACAGGGAAATCGGGCAATATTTGTACTGCCATCAATCAAACAAATTGTATGGTACCTTTACATACTCTGATTAATGGCAGTGTATAGCCTGATTTCTCTGTTGGACTCTTGTTTCAATCCATGTGTAGTTATGAAAACAGTGGTACCTTCACATGACTACCAAAAACCATTGTGTATGCCAACATTTTCTCAGGTTTAAACATCTTTTTTAGGTGCGTGATGAAGATGGATCATCATTGTCCATGGATTAATAATTGTGTTGGACACAAAAATATCAAGAGATTTACCTTGTTTCTCTTCTTTGTTCCTCCTGGTTGTATTCACTGTGCTGTCATCTTAGGATTCTGTATTTATTACCAAGTTTTTATGGTAAGACTCATTCATATTAATTTGGTCTTGGAAAGCTTTAGGAACCCAGCATCACATGCAACTAGAGTTTGTTACTCCTCTCCCTTGAATCAAGAAATTTTCTCCAGGTTCTCTGGTTTTCCTCCCTCCACAAATTCTAAACACTAAATTCCAATAGTCCACACTCAATATTCTGGTTCAGGGCTTGAAATAGGGGCCTGCCAATGGCCAAAATGCAGGTCAAGCTTACTATTGTCAGGCTAAAACAGTTTTGAACTGCCAAATGGAAAATAAAATGGCACAGGAATTTTGCCCCAAAATTATTTATCCTGCCAAAAATAAGAAACTGTCTGGCCATTTATCTTTTCTATTTTTGAGCCCTGTGGTTGAGTGGTCATGCACAGAACAATTCAAGATGAAACAATGGTCAGGAGTTATTCTAATTTTTCTTCTTCCATGGAGCCTCACCTTGAATTATTGCTTTGTGCATGATCAATCACTCAACCAGAATATCAAAAGTGGACTATTCAATGTGAGTTAGGCATGCACTGACTTAGATCAGCCCAGAGGTTGTTTCAGGGTATCAATAACATTTGATCCTCCCTTCAATAATAATGACTTAATACTGTAATGACCTTGATAATTTTTTTGTAATGATTGTCAAAATATTTTTTGTTTTAGTTAACAGAGCCAAGACTTTTCAGATACAGTGAGGATTCATTTTCACATGGCATGTATTATCTGATCCTATTAATGTTCTGTTTTGGATTAGCTATAGGGGTCACTATAGCAGTAGGAATATTATTGTATTTTCAGGTAACTATTGGCAACACTAGTTTTATTATTTGACTTTCATTGGTCTTCCTGTGGAATTTCCCACCACAGGTAGTCCAATATTACATTTATCCATGATGTATTTTCTACCGATAAAGAGGTATTAGATGATATTATATGTTTTGTTGTTGTTCTTAAAGTCGAAAGGTATAAGGGTCAATCAGACAGGCATTGAAAGTTGGATAGTGGAAAAGGTAAGTCTCATAATATTACGTACTAAGTATGGTAGCTGTCTTCTTTTGAACATTTGATTTGAGCCCAAAAAAATGGCCTGCTCAACTGCAAAATTACAATAAAAAACTTCAAAATTTTATCAAGGAACCATTTGTACCCATATTGAACTTCAACAGGGCAAAACCCTAATAATATTTTTCTTTGAATTTCCTAAAAATTGTTTTGCTATAAATCATTTTCAAGCAGCCTACAGTATATTTTGATATTTTGGGAAGCAACGGTGGCATAGTGCATAAGTTCTTGCCTCTCACTGCTATGGTCCCGGGTTCGATCCCCAGACTCGGCACCTTAAGTGAGTTGAGTTTGTTGATTCCCTCCCTTGCTTCAAGGGTTTTTCTCCGGGTTCTCCGGTTTTCCTCCCTCCGTAAAAACCAACCCTGATTTGATCTAAGCTGTGCTCTTTGGTCAGACATGAGTTGTATGACAGCTGCCAATGGCGCCTTTGTATGCCTTCGACTCGACCACATTGAGCTGCGTCCTTCACAATTCTCTTCAACTGCAAGCAAGGATGATTAGCCCTTCCAATTATTATTATTATGATTGTTCTGCAGGCTGTGAACAGAGCAAGACCAGCTGGGGAAATATTTGTCTACCCTTACAACTTGGGATGGAAAGAGAATTTTAAACAGGTACTCAACATATACTTTTGTACTTTACTCCAAATAATGGTCAGGTATTCCATGGTGTCAATGCTTTTTTTTGTCATGCTTAGTTATATATTTCAATTTATTTTCTAGGTTATTTGGAATAGCAAGGATTATCTTGGTGATGGTATTACATGGCCAGTACTCGATGGATGTCATCAATATACACTTACAGTAAGTTGACAAGTCCAACCACAATTTGAAGGCATTGTTTTGTGGTCACTCTAGCGAATTTGGGAAAGGTCTACAGTCACGGCTTTAGTTGTGATCATTTCATGAACCGTTTTTTACTCAAAACTTCTTTAATGTAAAAATTTTGAATTTTTTAAGATAAGTTCTCTCTTTTAATCTTCTAGGTAGAACAGCTTTGGCAAAAGGAGTTGAAGAGGGAAAGAAGTGTAAGCAACATTAGTAATTTGTATGAGACTTCTCGTAGATTATCTAATAACTTACAAGGGCTAAACAAACTAAGGAAACAAAAGTGGTTAGGCCAGAAAATGAGTACAGATGTTGAAATGGGGTTTCCTTATCTCATTTCCCAGCCCAAAATTTTGCAGAATTCCAATCCCAGTTATGTGAAATCTCAGTCCAAGTTATAGAGTAAGAGTTAGAGACTTTGCAAAATCTCAATCCTAGTAATGGCTTTAATCCCAGTCCCAGTGCATGAAATCCCATTTTCCCAGCCCAAAAAAGGAGAATCCCAGCTCCCATTTTACCCTTTCAGGACACTCATATAAGAATATAGAATAAAGGGTGGTCCTGACCCCACCCTCTTGCCCCAAACCTCCTCCTGGATAATAGGAATCAAGGGTGATAAAGTGATTGCTCTCCTCCTACTTTGATTCAAGGGTTCTTATCTGGGTTTTCCAGTTTTCCTCCCTTTGCAAAATGTTACAGGCTAAATTCCTATTCAATTTTCAAGTTACCTGTGCCTTACTTAGATCAGCCCAGAAGTTGTTTAAGGGTATGGATAAAATTTGAATGGTTTTCTGGATATGCCACTGTATTGACAATCCTTGTTGCAAAGGCATACAAGCTAGTGCAGATGGATATAATATACTTGTTATAATTCATGGATATATGCTTGTTTCAGGTGCCATATCATGTTATCAAGCCATATAATGGCAGTCTTTTAGCCTGGCGGGAAGGTTTCTGGGCATGTGTCTCAACTCCTTGGACAGATGAAACTCGTATGGAGATTGACCTTGATGATGTTGTCATGGTAACAAGATGGAGAAAGTGAGTTTCATAATAAGTGCACAGGGAGCCCACTTTGAATACAATAAAACAAAAGGCAGCTTTGATATTTTTTCAATAAACAGTATCCAGCAGTACAAAAAACTAAGCTCAAAAAGGATTTTTGTTGTAAATCGAGCGGCCCTGGCCCAAGTCTTAAAAGTCATATATCATGCAAAATTCAAGGAGAAAGATGGCAAAGATTTGCTTTTGTTTATTTCTCACTACATCATGCACTTCAACTTTTTCCCCCAAATTCATTGTCTAAACCGTAGCCTGCGAAGCGGCCCAATCCCCTCCCCTCCTCTCCCCAATCACCAAAGCCGCAGGAGGGTCACTTTGCAGGCTATCAAAACGTGTGTTTTTGTATTGGAAAGAGACTTGGAGCTAGGGCTGCTTGGCTAAGCATTGAAGTGCACTGTGATTGGTCGGTTCATGCATGCACCAGGCACCTGAATTGAACCATAAAAATTTTATTTTTTTTAAATTTTAAGTCTTAATAAGAGTTGAAATGAAATAACCCTAATGAAAAGGGTTTTTACAACATGATTTATGGAGTCTACTAGGGTTACTCAACTTTGACTCCTTATTTCAGGTACTGGATGTATGGTGAGAAGAGATGTCGTCAGATGAACAGTGAGTACAAACACAGAATCATGCTGGTTGGGGACACGCATGAAAAACGTCTGTGCATGCTCTAAGTCCTCATGCAAATTAATCAAAAACGTCTTCATGCTATTGTAAAAAAATGCAAATTTGACTTTCACACTTGCCTGAAGAATAGTCTTTACAAAATGCCAAAACTTAAAGTCAGTTCTTGAAACTTAAGGCTAATTCTTTCATATTGTCTTTATTAATACAGTATCTTGGTCTCACAAAAGTATACCCACGAAATTTTTCGTATACTCGGAGAAAACAAGCATTTATTTTCTCACTAAAACTCTTGTAAATTCTTGGAAAGCGTGCTGAAAGGCACGCATGCGCAAACGTTTTTGTCTAGTGTCCTGGTTGGATGTAACTAGTTATATTCATGTTGTATTTTTCTTGTACAGGAATTAAAGCTGATTTCAAACCATCTAAAGGATGGTTTCCTCGTCATTGTGTAACCAGACAAACAGATTTCCAGAATGATGTACGATGGGATGACAAGAAGGCTGATTAGACCCTATTTTATAGGAGAAAGTAGTTAGAAATTTTCTTTTATCAAGCTACTGTACACCGAAACTTATTCATTGGGTCTCTCACTGGGCTATTCTCATTGACACTCTCTTACTGGACCATGCAAGGGCGGATGCAGGTGTGCTAATGCCGAACCAAAGAAGGAAGAAAAAAGATTGAACCTTGTGCTGCTGGATATCTTGGAAGTTGCAAAATAGTAGCACAAAGTTGGCCCAAGGAGGGGTACAAAGAGAATATTATTTTGCATTTGTTACTGCAGTATCTTCAAAATAGGGCAAAAAGTCGATCCAGATCCATGTGGACCAATTGTGCATTCTCAGATTGGGCCATTATTATTAGCAGACTCTCATTGGACAATTATCAGTAGGGACCCCATCATTGGTGCACTTTAGTGCTTTCTTGAGATTAATTAGTCTCTAGAGTTTTTTTCTTGGATACAGTATGCTATCACAATGTTCACAATGGTCAAGTGTTGTCAAAACTCTAGAACACTTTCATAGCAAAAAATATTCCGCATGAATATTTAACACGAATTTTTTTTTAAATCAGTCAAACCAACAGGGGTACTAAAAATTTGTAGATATTTAAAGGCAATTCGCCTAGTTGTAAGAACATAATACAATTTTAGATAAATTTTGATTTCTTTATACATGGTTTATTTTTGCTGATCATTGACTTCGAATTATATTTCTATATTTTGTCGTATGGATAAAGAGAGAAAATGTTTTTGTGGTTCTCAGGGGAATAGAGGTTGCAATGAAAAATGGAAGCACTGTGGGATCCCCACCCTCTAGTCTCCCCAGCGGGGGAGACTACCCACCCTCCGTCCACACAAAATTGCATACACGAGACAATAGGCACCGACCTCCACCGACCCCCGTCTTTGTCTGGTCTCCACACGACATTGTCTGTCCACAGGGTTCCGGAGGGGGATAGACATGGAATTTTTTTGCGTATTTTTGATTGCGTGTTGTGGCGAGCAGCTGCTTCCGTTTTTTTAAAAATCCTGCTCGATAAGTAGTTTGTTTACTACAAATTCTCCGTTACTTTTGACATCAAATATGGCTCCATCTTATCTCTATTTTTATCCTATTGGCATTCCATTTCATTATCAGGACATAGAATAGGCTTCCAATTAGACTAGCAATGCGTTCATAGAATGAATAGAATAACGCGGCTAACAGAGCTTATTATCTGCGTTAAAGAGGTATGAAGACGTGTCGTTTATTGGCTAGGCTCAGCGTCGAGCTAGCAAGGATTACCATGGGTAAAAAAGCCCATATCTGATTAAAGGATTTCATGTTGTTTTTGAATCTGTTCCAGACGCGTACAAATTTTCTCGTAGGTTCCAGATCTTTGCTTGATCATTATCTTGGGTTGCAAAACAAGAAACAGTTTTTATCTATCCTCAACCCCCACCCCCCTGCTTCTCTACACTTGTAACATCTTGGGGCTATGTTGAATGAACGCACACTGGCCACCCCTGCTTTCAAAAGATACATGAACAAAAACATCAATAACTGAAGTTGCATTCAGTCCGTAAAAGTGAGTTGAGAATACAGATGAAAAAGTAATTTCTGTAGACGAATCCTCAATCTTTTTTTAAAAGCTTTTCTTGTGCGGCTTCAGTCCACAATGGTCTAGAAAAGCGAATAATGGCCGCAGTTGACCGATAAACTATGATTTTTAAAATGACCAAGGATGAGAAAAAATTGGCATTGAATGTTTAAAAAAAACGGTCGAAAAGGGAAAAATTATACAAGCCGGTAAATCTATCAGTACTTAATTAATTTTTTTTTTTTTTTTTTTTTTTTTTGTATAACAGCTACTATATATAGACCATAATTTTATATGTCGATAAAAAAAAAAACATTTTCTTGAAAAATTAGTTTTTCAGTAGTGAAAAATCCTGAGTTTAATTTGGCACCGAAGCTGGAATTTTTTTTAAATTACGTATTACTGTCATTATATATCTTGGCGATAATTTTCACAACAGGAAATTTTAAGACGGACAAATCAAACGCTATGAAGGAATATATAGATAGATAGGATATGAATATATCTGCATCATCTTATCTTTTCAAAGAGAGCTATTTTTATGGCGGGAAGCCATACCTCCCACGTGATCACTTTAGCGTCGGACTGAGGCGAACACATGACAAATACTTCTTCTCCAAACAGAACACAAAACTACCTTGATTTTTCCAGTTATAATTCGAATTTTACTCTTCCGTTTGAACTAAAAACCACACAGAGACGTACCTTGATGGTGTATTTGCTACAGGGAATAGCGTTGGGCTGATTTCATTAAGGGTAAGTTATCAAAAATCGTAAAATATTCGACTGTGTCGTGTTTGAATTTTGACAAGGGCGCACGGTTTGTCAACCCTGAAGATTATTGTTTACACAGTGAAAAAATCCTTTAGACACTAACTACGAAATTGCTACTTCATTATATCATAAACTTAGACTCTAGAGAAGATACTTAGGTTAGTTTTAGTCGAGTAGGGTTATAGGAATATTTTTCTATCGTACATCGAGGTAGTGATTTAGTTAACTGTTCGTTGGACGTGAAAACACTAGCTTTTATTTCTACCTAAGCTAAAATCAATATTTACTTCGGTTTTTGTTTCAAACAAGAATGATCTGGTATTGCATTTGATAGAGGAATTTTGATTTACTGAGATTGATTGTTCAGTGTTGATGAAAGACGTGATTATGAACCAGGTTGTTGGGTTAAAAAAGGAAGGAAGGACTGAAGGAAACGTGTCGATTGGGTGCGTTATTCTTCCCTCGAATTTCCTCAAATCACTATTCATTGATAAGAACTAGCGGATCGTTCTGATTGCAGTATTATTCCCTAGTGTTTAAAAAAGAGGTGAAAAATCAACAAGAATATACAGAGAATTGTTATTTCAAGAAATGTTGTACGTAAATATGTACTCTACTCTGTTTGCTTTGGTGTTTGGTTTTACTCCATATCTACAGGGCGCACACGAACACTCGACTTCTCAACACTTCTCTCTTATCACGGCACTCACAGAACGGTTTTATTAGTCTTTTTTCTTTTCATTCAAGTCTAAAATGCATTCAGGTGGTCTCATTCATGAAAGTGGCTTCACTGTGTATTAAAATGTTGATCCCCCACGATTCACCGAACTCTCTGAAATACTAGTATCCACATCTATCCATTAATGGGTTATCTTTAGATTCAAAGCACTTGATTTTCCCTATTAGATCATATCTCGTGTTTCATGTTAGCTCCTGTTAAAGATTATTTCAACAGATATCTGTCATCAGAAACCTTGGTGTCCAACTAATGATGATAGCAAACATCTTTAATTATTAACTGCTATATATATACCGATACATAATTATTTATACAATGAAGGGTTGTATACCTAGCTATGGTATATATACACCTAATCTCAATAATAAGTATTCAGAGTTTTTTTAAGACCATCCTTAAATGCATGTTATATTTTTTTCAATTTCAATATTATATTTGTTGTACAGTGTACAATTTTGTATTTTATACTTGGCATATTAACAAGGTAATGTACAACCGAGTATGTACTTGAGATGTATGATAGATGTGACGACGCTAGGGCCATTATGTTATAGATTTGCATACATACATTCATGCATTTTGGTATATTATGGAAATGTTTGCTGTATTAAATTTTAATGTTAGCTTCAGCGCTTTGCTGAATCAATCCATCAAAAATGAATGTGATACCGGAAAGTGTAATTTGCATGCTGTCATGGTCTTTGATTCTTGGCCTGTTTATGTCTTAAAGTTATTCATCAATTGAATCTTATAGTATTAGTGACTCAGTTTATCTACTGATCTTGTACTCTTGTGAGATAAACAAATAAAAATAAATGTATTATATAACACATTTTTTTAAATTATATTTTCAAGAGAGATTGCATGAGTTTATACATTTCTTGATGAATCTTTTTGTCAAATAATACATAAAATGAGGGCTCAATATACATTAGCCCTGCAGACACCATTAATTTTGTGAATTGAGTTTGTTTGATGTGTTGTTCTCTTCTATGCTATGAGGGTTTTCTCTGGGTACTCCAGTTTTTTTCCTCCATGAAAATCAACATGTGAGTGGGTGTTTGCAAAGGATATTGAATGTAGTGGTAGTGTGTGTAGGTGAAAAGTGTCCCCAATTAAAGCAAAAGTGCTAGAACGACTAGACACTTAAATAAAGAGATTTATTTTTTATTTTATGTAAGTTTTGTTTCATGCTTGAACTTCATATTAATTTTTTAATTATATATTTTTTTTGTTAATAGGAATGGTTTATGGGATAACAAATGAAGATAGCAGCCCTGCAATAAGCAGTTCTCATGAAAGGCTTCAATCACTGGATAACCACACAGCCTTACAAGAGGCCAATGATGCTGATTCCTTGAGATTAAAAACCATGGCAGGCGTGGTTGGTCAGTTTGACGACTGTGATGACACCCCACGAGAGGTAGACTTGCTGACAGAGGAACATATCGAGGATCTTCTCGATGCTGTGGAATGCCTGAGAGGGAAAGTTGAACAGCTTCAAATTCAGTGTGAGAAGCTCTCTTTTGAAAAGGGCTGCCTTGAAGATCGCTTGATTCAACAGGAAACAAATTCTCTGGAAAAAACTCAAGATCATGAAGAGGAAATCAGTAAATTGAGAAAACTAAATTTACAGTTGATGGCTAATGCGAAAGATCAAGAAGGTAAAATTGTAAATATTTGGGAATCATTGAAACGCATTTGATTCTAACCTCTAGGGTCTCAGGTTTGATTCCTGGACTCAGTGTCATGTGAACAGAGTTTGTTTGGACTCTCCCTTGATTCAAGTGTTTTGCTCTGGGTTCTCCCTCCACAAAATCCAACATTCTAAATTTCAAATTTATTATAGTCTTCATTTCTAAAATCATATCTAAATTATATATTTCTTTTAAATATTTAATAATCAAGAGTATTAAATTGTACATTTATTATTCATATCAAAATACTGTAGGCTCAAGAACAATACCATCTTGGGTCAAGACAAGCCTTGATGCAGAGAAGGCCCTGGAAGACAAGGCAGAAGCAGAGAGACAAGTGAGTACCTCCTTACATTGTTGGGTTTCACTTGACATCATTTCCTGTCTCGTGTGGAATTTTCATCAGTTGAATTGCAAGTTTTCAATAGAATTCTTTCTGGCTGACAGCCCATGGTGGTCAGTGTTTGACCACACCATTTGGAGCAGATAATGAGATTCAAAGACTTTTATCAGCTGATTGAAACCCAGTAATTGCTGTAGTTTGTTAAGCTGTTTGAATGTTATGAATTAAATACATTGTTTCATGATTATGATTAGAGCATTGACTAAATGTATACTCAGGGTTCGTACAGGTTTTGGAAAGTCTTGGAAAGTTTTGGAAATTGAAAATGGATTTTTCCAGGACCTGGACAGTCTTGGAAAATTGATTCATGGTCCACTAGGCTATGGAAAAGTTATGGATTTTTCGTAGCTTGTCTGGCTTATACCGTGCAAAGAATTGTTTTTGTTGTAGATGTATGTTGAGTGTTTCAGGTCCATAAACTTGACTTTGATTTTGCACTGTGTCTGGTTTTGGAAACTTGAGTCTAAGGGCTTTGGAAAGTTTTGGAAAATGTTTGGAAATCCTCACAGGGGATCCTGTACGAACCCTGTATACTGTTAACATACCAACATCCTATGACTTTCCTACTACTAATGTGTACCAGGTGATCTCGCTTCTCTCAGGCTGAAGGAATTAGCCAATCAGCGGACATTTTGTTCGTAGCTCAATGTTTCCTTGTTCCAGGTTTTTGGCTGATTTTACAACAGCTTTTGCTTGAAAATAAAGAAAATAAAACTCATTGTTGGAAAGATTCACCAAATACCTTTTAGAAAAAGCATATTTCGTTGTTATTGGTGGAAAATATTTCATTTTGACAAGAGATAAAAGAAAACACTTGAAAATTTTCGCTATGACAAACAATGCATTGCGCGCCTAGATTCCAAATCACCTGGTACCAATAACCTTTCTGATACCCTACGAATTTTGTCTTCTCATTTTTTAATATTATACCTCCAAGATCTGACTAACATGACAATTTTTCCTTATCAGGTCAAAACACTACAAATTACTCTGATGGAAAAAGACAAACAAATCTCAAGCCTGGAATGGCAATTAATGGATACAGAATCAACAGTATCATCTATACAAGCAGAAAGAGATCAGCTTGCCGTTGAGATAGACTGCATGTTGGCACGTGAGGAGGAAGACCTTGCAAACTACAGGGGTGAATCCCCTGACAGTAGAGCAGTCTTTTCAGATGATGAATATTACCAACCCAGTTCAAATACGCACACTAAACACCCAAGACGGCACTTGAGTGACCTCACCAAGAGAGAAGATTCTCATATAGACGATCTCACAGGATTTGTTCAAAAAGGAAAACATGTTACGACACTGTCGGATAACGATGTGCCGTCAGCTGCCGAGGCACAGTTTTTAGGGGGACTTAAAAGAACAACAAATTTTAACAACATTAATGATGTGGATGAGTTTGTCGATTTTCATCAGGATGAAGGGGTAGGAGACTCCAGTTCCATTGATTTTACAGCTTCTTTTCCTCCATCAAAAACGAAAACTTTAGTAGATTCTAGCTGGCATAGTTTTGGAAGTGATTCCGATGGTACAGCAACATCATCCAAATTCAATGCAAGTTTGAAGAATAATTACGATGACTCCGAAGCCTGGGCATTATCAGATTCAAAGTATCAGAATGAAGAAGGTTGTTTTGAAGATGCTGGTGAAGATGGTTGGGTTTTGGATGCAGAACCGCCTCCAGGTGCTCTTGAGAATTATAAAAACGAGTCTTGCCGGAGCTCATCATCAGCTTATTTTAGTGATAATTCTGCAAACGAAGTGAGTCATGATCCTTGGGCTTTTGCTCCTGATAGCATCATTGATGTCTCTACAGGTAAGACCGCAAAATATTTATTAAATAAATAACTTGATAATGTTAGATAATAAGTCCTTTTTTGTGATTTCACAAGAAAAATAAGCGAAATAAGTACAATATCATGAACAACATTATCAACAATTCAAGTCCATTATTACATGTATATTCGTATACTGTATTAACTTGATAATGACATCCGAAGATGTTGAAATGTCATGATAATACTTCTTTCACTCATGTTTCTTGTGAAATCTTGATAAATAAGTTTAATTATAAATTTAAAATTTATGTTTCATAGGAAGTGTTTATCAATGTGTATAGTGGGTTCCCATGATTTGAATTATTGTTATAACTAGGTTTTTAAAGAGAAACTTAGTCATCACAAATGTTCCTAATTCATGTTTCAGGTGAAGAATTGAAGTCTTCTCTTGATCAAGAAAACAAGGAAATATCTGAAGAAGAAAAACCTGTACAGCAAGAGAAAAAAAGTAATGCTCTTATCAATCAGAATAAAAATCCACTCGCTCACCCAGATGATATAAATGCAGCATTTTCTGCAGGTTTTGAGCGATCATCGTCCGTCAGAAGTGATGGTGCAGTTGATTCACTGTCAAAGGAATCTCCAAAACACCAGCGCATCTGTAGTGAACCCATAGCACCACTGGAGCGAAGGAAATCATCTGGTGATCATCATGGACTGGTGAAATTAGAAGCATATCAGAAGTGGAGAATAAGTGGAAGAAAAGGTCAGCCGCCTGCAAAGCTGAAAATCTCACAGTAAGTTAAGCTTTTGATTCTTTGTTTGATTTATTTTAGTCAGTCAAAGCTCTCCTTGTGGCAACTCTCATAAGTGACCAGCTCTAGTTATAACCACGATTTTGAAAACCTTTTTGCAGTGCCACTTATAAGAGCCCATTCTCGTTAGCACCCAGCTCTAGTTATGGCCACTTTGTTGATTTCAAGCATTTTATTAGGATATTTGTTTTATATACTTCTATTATATTTTAGGTATGTTATTTATTTAATTATAGATAGTTAGATATTTTCTGTCAGCCTATGCATACATTTTGCATCATATATATTTTTAGATTGTTAAGCGCTTTAGAATATCTTAATAATTAAGGCGCTATAGAAGTTTAATAAATTATTATTATAATTATTATAAAACAAACTTTTTAAACGGTTAAAGTACTAGCCATTCAGTATTGATAATGATTTTTTTAATGTTTCAGGTGCTAAAAACATTTAGTTCTTGGATTGCCGCAGTAGTACAAGTATTATCGGCAGGTATTCCAGGGAATGCAGTCAAACAAAACTAACTGCAGTCTTTCAACATGCCTTTTGCTTTAGTAAGAATATTTGCCCTCTTGATTTAACCGTAAATACAGTAGATCTTCACTGTGTCATTAGCATGGTCTTACTTTCATGCTAAGTAATCACTTAGAAATTACTGATCCAAATACTAGTTTGCTTTTTTACATTACCACTTTTTTCATTGCATATACTATGCACATGGAACAAAAACAAAAACTACTGCCAATCATATAAAACATTCCCATGTATCATCCAACACTCTAATTTTTTTTTGATTGACAGTAGTGACTATTACCCATTTTACCTGTTCTGACTTTTGTCTTGACAAGCATGTGGTAATGGTAACTTTCTGAGGGAAGGGTTAGTGTGCTCCAACGATGTAGTGATATGCATTTTCAACAGATTTTCTAGCATTCCATTTTGGGCAGGTACAACAGATTCTCCAGATTTTTTACAGCCATCCTCAGATGCGCACTGTTGCAATTTTTCTGTTGCGACAAAGTAGGGTTTGGTGGGCGTCAATCAAAGCGTTTCCATGACATTCCATAGGCACATGGTTTTGCAGCTTTGTGTTTTCCGACAGTGCTATGGCAACGATTTTGATTGACGTCCACCAAAAACCAACTTGTCACGACAGAAAAATTCATAAAGAGTGCGTGTGTGTCTGAGAATGGCTGTAAGGTCATACAAAAATGCCTGACAAACCTCTAACAATGTTTATAAGGTGAATCAGAACTGGACATTGCTTTTTGTAACACCATTACTTCCTAGCTAGTCTTTAAGTTAGTGAGTCTATCACTCAAATAGAAGTCAGTTATCTCCATTAATTTCATGGTATAAGTCTAGCCCACTACCAACCAACTTTTTTATGAGCCTTCATTTTTCTATATTCCTTATTCCTCACTCCATTTGGCTGAGCTTTCAACAACAAGGCATTTGATTCATGAAATTAGCTGATGTCTTTGTTACAATCTAATTTAAAATAAGTTAAATTCCAATAGAGTATGTTATTATTTATTGAGCTGTTGGCATTTAGAATTATATGATAATCACATGCCTTGACTTGAGAATTCTTGTAATATTTATAAAATGTTGCATGTTTGCGATTTATAGTTTAAGATAATCTATATTTATTACACATTTAGGGTCGATATCTGTGAAATAAAGCCGTGAATAAAAACCATATCAGTGAAGTGATACACTTCACAGCAAACTGTCCAATAAAATCTCGCGATGTATAATAATACATAATCGACCCTTAATGTGTAATAAACAAATTATTACACGTTAAGAGCTGATATCATTTTTATTCACTCATTTTCCGTATCATATCGCTCACTTGCTCGCGGACTCGCTTGTTCGCGATATGACGGGAAACTCTGGAATAAAAATGATATCAGACTCTTAACATGTGATAATCTCTATTTATTTGATAGATTACAGCGCTTCCCAATCACATGCACGAAATCATACAATTTGCTGTCGAGATGGAGTTGGTTTTGGTGGACATCAATCAAGGTGTTTCTACAACATTCTATGTGGCATTTGCCTTTGGCATCCACCAAAACCTTATCTTGTTGTGACAGTGATTCGCATGTGTGATTGGAAGGTGCTGTAAGTGATAGGAGATCAGTCATACAGTGTCTTTTTCCCATAATAGACCTCTTTACCTTGGGCATAATTTTTTCCCATTTCAGACCATGTGTCATTCCCTTAAGAATAAGGGTCTTTGTTTGAGCTGTGTCCATATTCATGTTTCTTCTCATGCACAAACATTAAACAAAGAAATGATACTCTAGGGAATGACATGGTCTGAAATAGGAAAACATTGTGCCCAAGATAAAGAGGAATTTTTTTTGGGGTTGGGAGTTATCTTGCCCGTCTCACCAGTGTGCCGTGCCCAGTTAAACTGAGAAGTGTGAACTTGGGTCTTCCCTTTCTTCTTCCTTTTCCCGCTCCTCCAGTCCCCTTCATTCCTTTACTCTTCATCCCAAGTTGCCACTATACTTAGACCATCGCATATCCCCCACCCACCCCCCCCCCTCCCTCTTAAGTGCAACTGGGGGAGGTCTCCCATTTATTGTGGAGAGGCTCATAGTAGCTGTGGTACAGGTTAGTGGGCACAAAATAGTGTGATTGAAGTGGCTCTTGGTCACATGGGCTCTGAAAGCCCACTACCTAGCGTGCCTGGTGGCACAGGGTCCTTCAAGTGTAAGCAACCTTGTGGTGTAGCAGCCTAGTCTACAGATAGCCCAACCTCTGTAGCAGCCATAGAGTAAATTTATGGGGATTTTAAATTCCTCAAGATACACTATTCACTACTTTCACATTGCCCATAATACATTGCGATTTGGGGGTAATCGCTCAAAAAGTGTCATGTTCATCAATCACTATACCTGCTTTTATCTGTAAAATACTGATTATCACTTCATTCTGAGTTATTTTCCCACATTCAGAACATCAAGAAGTTTAGTGTTACAGAAAATGTATCATTGACTTGTGAAGAAGTGCTCGAAACTTTATTTACAGACTTCTTCAACCTCCTTTTTTTTTTGTTTATATATAATGAGATACATTTGCAACACCTTCTGATCATTCTTCAGCATATTATGTGCGGTCTTTACCCTGGTTACCCCCCCCCCCCCCCCCCAAAATACCGCAATGTATTATGGGCATTGTGAAAGTAGAGATATGGGGTTTTGCACAGGACTGGTGTTTCTCACCAGTTGACTCATGATCAGTAATGTTGACCCCCCCCACACACACAAAAAAAAAACCCACAATGTATTATGGGCAATGTGAAAGTAGAGATAAGTGGTTTTGCACAGGACTGGTGTTTCTCACCAGTTGACTCATAATCAGTAATGTAGTTTTGCTATGGGATCGGGCTGGGTAAGGGTATTTGTTTGTCTTTTTTATAGTAAATTATTTAAGGAGAGAATTTACTTGTAGATATAAGAGTCAATTGCATGGTAATATAATCTAAGTTAAAGAAATCTTTAGTAATTGGGATTGAAGTTATTAAAGTATGATGTTAAACGAAACGTTTCGTAGTTTCAACCTTCCCTGAACTGACAAGTATTCCTGACTGTGCCACCTTAAATAATGAACTATTTCACGGAAAATCTTCTGGCTAAGTTTCAGTCTGCCTTTACAGCATTCTATTGCACAGAAACTGCTCTACTACGTATATTTAACGATATCTCATCAGCCCATTAATAAACATCAGGACGTTATTTTGGTTCTATTCGAATCTCAGTGTCATCAGCATTTGATACAATCAACCATTCATTGCTGCTGGAAAGACTACACGACTGTTAGGAAATATGTGGGATAGTACTTCAATGGATTCAATCTAATCTTATTTAATCGCACACTCAATGAAAATCGGGGATGTTATATCGTCTGATGACATTGGTTTATGGTGTTCCTCAGGGCTCCATGCTAGGCCCTTTTCTGTTTTTGCTACCTTGGAAGATGTAATCAATGCTCATGGTCTTAGATACATGATGTCGTATGCTGATGATACACAGCTCTATATTTCCATTGACTCCAATTAAGCAAGATCATCCCAATGCTTCCGCAAATCGAGTTATGCATGAAAGATATCTTCAGACATCTGGTGTACTGCAAAGGGCTTTATATGTAACCCTGACAAGATATCCAGATACAAGAAAAATAATAAGATCAGTCTCAACATGGACGGCTTAACTACGCCCCTAACACTGGACGTGCGTATTCTTGGCGTCTCTGTAGATCCTCATCTCCAAATGACAGACCACTTGCAAATCTGCTTATCTTGAATTGAGAAATTGAATTTTAGAATTTCTGCTCGAACTCTTTGCAACTCCTTGAATTTATACTCTAATTGAGCACGACCTAGCTCGCGTGAGTTTTAAATTTATTTCCGTCTCATGCAGCAGGAAGACTGGTTCATACTTTCATCTGATTACGTCATCAAACCAGGCTTTACGTACTATGGGGAAACAGTTTGTAAGTACAAATTACATTAAAAATAATGTTTCACTAAAATAAAAAAAATTGTAATAAATCTAATGTATAAAGCGTGACTTGGCTTTTATTCACCCGCCTCATGAAGTTGGCTAAGAGTTTTGAGTATGTTACTGAAGTGCGTAATTTCTTTTGTTCTAAACAGGTTTGACTAGTTTACTCTCCATATAAGGAAGTGTACATAGTTTTGTTATTTTTAGGCATGGGAACTGTTTCGTTATGAGTTGTGAGTAATTATGTGGCACGACGAATTGGCTGCCGCACATTGAATCAAATACGCTTCTTCCTTCTAAAAATTATTTTCCTCGATCTTAAGAATCTCATTGTGCTTCGTTGTAATATTTAGATTTGTTAAAGAACAAACGCTCGGTGTCACTTCCATTATTGATAATTAAATAATCCAGAACTGGAATTCTCTAGAATACACATCACTATGTATTGCGCATGCTCCATTCCTGGTTGCCATGACTCGTCTAAGACAAGATACACTGGATTAAAAACACCGAAGCTATTCGGCTATTTCAAAAAACGTTGAATACTGAATAGTCCATTCCCATACCAGAGGACATTGTGGGTGTCATTAATTTGAAATAAAAAGTAAATATACAGCGATTTACTCTCTATGTGTAGCTAGTATATTGTTTCGGTTGGAATAGACTGAAAATAAAATAAATAATTATTCACTTTACTTTAGACAATATTACTGTACATGATCCAAAATGCTTTTCGGTCTTGCGATACACTATTCAGTATGCCGTATTCAGTATTCAGTATTCAATGTTTTTTGAAATAGCTGCATACCGAAAATAATAATAAAGGTTATAACACCACCCAATTAAAGCTTAGATTCATGGTGATTCAGTTTTAAACAGAGAAGTCGGAGGTGATCATGATTTTCTTCATTCTTTCTCAAACTAAATCGCCCACTGAGTTCATCAACTTTCCAAAGTGTTTGTCAAGATTTTAAAAGTAAATAAAGTTAACAAAATTATTCATAAGTAAACTTACTTTTCTTGTTATAAATAAATTATAAGAAAATTCTGAGCATAAGTTTTTTAAGATTTTTAATTGAATTTCAATTTGAATTTAATTCAATCAGGAGTACTTTAACAGTATTTTTTTCTTGGTTATTGTCAAGAGTGAATGGATAACAGAAAACTCCATAGTTATTTTGTGACTCAATGCAGAAGCAAGAGATATATCAAGGATATAGAACCCAAGCAGCACTTCGGAATGCAGGTGTACAATTCTCAGGAGATTGAAATTCCTTTGTTTTGATCACGTCCAAATTGAGTTGCTTTGACGTCGCGTGCAAGGGGTCTACCCCTGGGGGTCTATAATCCCTATGTATATCAGAAAAAACAAACCTTAACAATATTATTGAAAAGTAAATTTACTTCGCGTTATAAATAAATCATAAGAAAACTCTTAGAAAAAGGAACTAAGAGTAGTTTGACAGTTTTGCTTGGTCGCTCGTCGTGAGAGAACGAACAACAGAAACTCTAGTTTTGGGACTCTACAAAGCGAGCGAGAAAGTCACCATTTTCGTTTGAAAGATACGAGGTAAAGTGTATTCTTAAGAAGTTGTGGTTTAATCTGATTGATTCTACTTCTGTGGTTTATATGTGTGTGTCCGTCTGTGTAACATGCACCTGTTAGGAACGAAAATGCGACATTCAAATCTTGTTCTTGTTCTTGTTCTTCAAGTCCTTCTTCAGTGTTCTTGCTATTCGTCTTCTTGTTCTCTTTCTTCTTGTTCTTCTGGTTCTTCAAGTCTTAGTTTCTTCAGTTTTCTTCTTCTTCTTCTTCTTCTTCTTGTTCTTCTTCTTCTTCTTCTTCTTCTTCTTCTTCTTCTTCTTCTTCTTCTTCTTCTTCTTCGTCGTCGTCGTCGTCGTCGTCGTCGTCGTCGTTTGTCGTCGTAGTTTTCCTCTTTCTTTCTTCTTCTTTGTCGTCGTCGTCGTCGTCGTAGTTTTCCTCTTTCTTTCTTCTTCTTTGTCGTCGTCGTCGTCGTCGTAGTTTTCCTCTTTCTTTCTTCTTCTTTGTCGTCCTTGTCGTAGTTTTCCTCTTTTTCTTTCTTCTTCTTCTTTCTCCTTAACCCTTGTTGTTGTTCTTGTTCAGCTTCAAGCTCCAATAGTCTTCTTCTTGATTTTCTACCCAGTTGTTCTTCCCCCGTTAGGATTTCTTCTTCTTTTTCAACCTTTCTATTTTTGAGATTTTTCCATGAGGGCATGAATTAATTTTTTCCACCTTGTTTGCATTCTGTAATTTCATTAATATTAATCTTCGTTCATCTCCAGAATTCAACTTAGTCTTAGTTAGATCTTGCTGGCCATGGCTGCATCAAACTGAGGCAGTACATTAATTTAAACTGAAAAAAAAATCAAATAAAACGAGTGCATTCTTGAAAGCTTTTAGTTAGTTAGAGGACAAAAAATATCTTAAACATCAAAAATCAATTGCAATACAATCAGAGCATGTAAAGACAAATTAACTTGAGTGTGCCTATTTTCAAAAGTAAAAACAATGGAATTTATGTGTGCAGTGTGTGTGTTATTTTTTGCAATCTTTTGAAGTCCAAAAAGATAGCTTTAGCTTAGGATATCAGGTTGTGCTTTATATATTATGTTTTCATTGTACAGTCAGCGTGTGTGTGTAAATATTTGTAAACAAAACACTCACATCAGCATCTAGCCCCTAAATAACGGGTCTGCATGGTAACTAGTAAAGACAGACTGATCAAAGTTTACCATGAATGATTCCGACAATCATATTTACTCACGAGTATTACTTTTTCCTCTTTCAAGCTTTTAAAAATATGGCCTTGTTTGCACAAAATGTTTCCCTGTTGCTGTTTCTGACATGCGCAGTATCGTCCTACGGCCTCGGTCCTTACAGAGGCACTTGCAAGAAGATATCTGTTTTTAAGAAAGCCCCGGAAAAAGGTAAAATAGAGAATGAAAATGCATATCATTTATAAAAAAAACAAATACGAAAATATTAATTTTGTTTCCAAACCTTAGACCGAGTCTTGAGGAGTCACGTGATATCAAGCCATGACGTCACTTCCCGTTTCCACTGTGCTGACCAATGTCTTCAAACTAGTGGTTGTAAGTCGTACAATTACCAAGAAACAGGTTCTCCACTCCACGTATGTGAGCTTAGTAACCACACAAAGACCTCCGCGCCATCTGATTACGTCACTAAACCAGGCTTTACGTACTATGACGCCGAGCAGTTTGTAAGTATAAATTATTATTTATTGCTAATTAACCACAGGTAGCCCAAGCTGTGGTTCTGAATATATATATAGAGAATGTATGGCAGATCAAAAAATTTCTTTAAAATAAAATAAATTTCATATCTTATTGTTTCTTTACCGGTATATCAATGTTTTATTGCATGTTTTGTGGTTTCCTGACGGTTTGGTTGCATTTTAACTAATTGAATTAACTAATTTAAAAAGTAACACTGCATTAAGTCGTGATGCTTCATTTTCAGGTTTTACCAATGTGCGCTTCTTTTCCTTGTCAAAATAGCGGCACGTGTGGCATCGATGAATGTACAGATTCTTACGAGTGTCTGTGTAAACCTGGATACATCGGTGAACACTGTGAGACCTGGTTCGGTACGTAGGCTAACATCTTAAATGTGAAGACTTTTTGGCGGGAAACGGAAGCGCCTAGTTCTCCATAATTTCTGCCAGATACCTGCATCAAGCATCCCGCGCTACTGGTCTAAGCGCATGCTCAGGGGATTAAAAAGTGGGATAATATTTTGTAAAATATGCAATTATTTGGTATATTTGACTCAAAATTCGCTTAACGATACGTGATCTTGAATATTTAATGAAAATCGTGTTTGACAAGAAAAATACAACTAAAATATAACATGTTTTACAAAATATCATCTCACTTTTTAATCCCCTGAGCATGCGCTTAGAGCAGCATTCCTTGAAATTCTTATTCAAAGAATAATAATATAGAGCCATAGCCGGGGGATGGGCCCCAATAATGTTGGATGTACTGTAAATTGAACACTGAACACTTTATAATTAGGTCTGTTTAATACTAACTTTAATACATGGGGAGTTTTCGAATATAACACCCCCCCAATACTCTTAACCTAGGGCACCCCTATATTTTTGGCCTTGCTACGGCCCTGTAATATTTGTTCATTGTTATTATTATCATTATTATTATTATTATTATTATTATTATTATTATTATTTTATTATCATTATTATTATTATTATTATTATTTTATTATTATTATTATTATTATTTATTAACTTTTAGTATAAATACAAAGGTGATTATACAAAATCGCGCGCTCTGATTGATTTTCTATCTCGGATTATCAGCCGATAATCACCTTTTCGGACAAAATGGCTGTCGCGCTTTTAAAAAATAAAATATTTTCACTTTCAATCTAGGTAATACAAGAAAATGTAACTAGCCAATCAGCGCGAAGCTAACAAGCTCAAGTTGTTAGCATAACCCATGACGGGGAAAAATTGCGCACCAATGACTGCCTTAGTAGGGTAGGACACGGCAAATGTTTTTCGGCATAAACAAAATTGGAACTAGAATTCAAATTTTTCTCATTACAAACGCAGGATCCAGTGTTTCTAAAATACTGAAAAGTTATTATCAATAAAATTATTTTTTCTTTCAAATTCGAGAGCTAGAACGAGCTTCGAGAAAATGTTCAGGCTCCCCTCCCTTGATTTGATAATTGGAAGCGGGTTTTACTTTGTCAAAGAAGCTCGTGAACACGAAGTTTATACAAAAACTAAAACGAAGTTTTAGCCGTAGCATCTCAATATTAGCCATGTTAAATCATTTTGACAGGCTTTGGATTCCTCTAAGAGTTCTAGCGACGCGAGTTGTGCTGCTCTAATCGAGTAAGTTTGAGTTGCTGACAAATAATGCAGCTGATATGAATTCTCATAATACTCAATAATAAAACTGAAATGTGGAGAGTCCTATTCGACGCAGCGAGCTCCCTTTGCATTTGAAGGGAACTTAACTAAATTCTAATACTAGTTACATGTTCGTATAGATGCTAAGCTTCTGTGAATATTATACGGAATGCCTTATTTTGACCGGCCGCTTTATAACATGTTCCATGAATTAACATATTCAAAAAGTATTTTTTAACAGTTATCACTTTAATTCTAGAAATAGAAAGCTTGCGAATATCTTGATACGTGTAGAAATACATAATGCGAATGTTTCAGTAGCTGCAAGCTTTTCAACACTTGTCTTCTTTTGAATTCTTTTAAAATGATTTTATTTATTTACTGAAGAAGCGAACGAGAGTCGTTGGGTTTCCCTTCGGTTTGTTTATATTCTCGCACAATGACGCATTGTAAAAATGCACGGGCTAAAGGCTTACAAAAGGCTAACAACTTTGGAGGGATTGCATGCAGGCCTGGTCGCAAATACTTTACCTAGATGTTGTTTCCTTCTTTCTTTTTTGAAATAATCACCTTTTTATTTATACTAAAACAATCATTCACCTCAGGCTCAGTGATTATCGATAATCACTTCGCCTTCGGCGAATAATTGCTAAATATTGCGCCAATCTCAATATTCATTTTCATTGTTTAACAGGTTCAAATGGTTCATCGTCAATTTACCCAGGTCATTCATGTCTGAACATTAAAGGGACTGGACAAGACACTGGAGATGGAAGATACTGGATTAACCCAGGAAACACAGGAACCCCATTCACTGTGTACTGTGACATGACCACTGACGGAGGTAAGTTGTGTTGGGTTGATGTATGCGTGGGCTCACAGGAACACAGGAACCCCATTCACAGTCTACAATACATTTTTATTTTATTTTATTCTTATTTAGTGCCACATAGATATAATTTAAAGTACAATGTACATCTTAAATGCTCCTTGCTACATATATATACAATTTATATTACATTGCACATTTTTTATGTTCCTTATTTTAAAGCACAAGCTAATTCTAACAACCATAACAAGCCTGAACTACACGATTAGCCCACACATGTCTAAATGTCTGTGTCATGTTTTACACATACCCTACTCTCTTCACTCAAACTTACAAACTTTAATGAATTGATATTAGAATAATTTCACATCTGACATTTTTCGTGTTTCGTTTTTAGGTGGTTGGACACTCATTAAAAATGTAACATTTCCTAGTTCAGAAATTGGTGACTCTGTAATTCGCTCCAACTACAGCGCCATATCCGACTTAGGAACATTTGAGTTCGTTAATCAACCGCCTCTCAATCAACTGAAACAAGACATGGGCTTCACCCAGATACGGTACTACTGCCGCAAAGCATATGTTGGCAGAGTATTTCACATCATGACAGCCAACAATGATTCGGGATACGACGCTGTAAGGTGATTATCTAATGATTTTTAGCTGGTTTTTTACAAAAAAAACATTATAACGACGACAGGGATTTTTTTATTCCGTTATATAAACATGAAAGGAAACATAATACTCAAGGGAATATCTCGAGTTCGTTACACCTTTTGCTGTTCATTAGCAGAAAATGTACATTCATTTGTGCCAATAGTTGTATCAATAACGCTTAATGTACTTTCGTCAACGCCACAAGTAACATAATTAGCGCGGATCAACTTTCAATAACGATATTGGAATATGCGTGTACATTCATGAGTATCAATGGACAATCAATAGCGCGTTTGTACGTTCGTATGCGTGGAATACATTTTCTTTAGCGCGCAGTTAAACTTCAATAACATAAATCGACAAACAGTTGCGTTTATTGACAATCGTTTACCCAAAAGTGAACATTCATTAGTATAGGTAATAATATGGTTTCGATTTCAATTTGGGATTAATTTGCACGAGTGTGTTTTTCAAAGAGTAGTTCAAATTGCACGAGACCGTACAAACTTTACCGACATTGAAAATCTCAAGAAAACCTCTGAGCGCGCGCTCTTCAACTTAAACCGACAAAAATTTATTCAAAAACACAAGTAGAGTTAGCACGTTCCACCAGCATCTGGTGGCCCGCATCTGGTGGCCCCACACGCATCTGGTGGCCCCTTGGCCATAACTCCTCAACAAAGCATGCTATGACAACCAAACTTGGTAGCATGGTTGGCACTTGGGTTGTCAATCATATGACCACGTGACGTGATGTGACGTCACACATCACGTGACTTACGAGCCAAACATTATCGCCCATTTTTTGAAAATAGTCGGCATTAAATGCTATGACCACGGAACTTGGTAGGATGGGTGGTACTTGTGTCACCAGTCATACGGTCACGTGATTTGATGTGACGTCACACATCACGTGATTTAGAAGTTAATTTTAGAGGAAAGGCATGGCAATGCACATGAATTACAAACTATAGCTTGTAGTCATGTTATCAGACGACCGAATCATTATTGTAACGAAACTCCGCTCTCACATACCTCTCATGGCCCCATCGTGCCTACATGTGGTGGACCCGCATCTGGTGGCCCCACACGCATCTGGTGGCCCCTTGGCCATAACTCCTCAACAAAGCATGCTATGACAACCAAACTTGGTAGCATGGTTGGCACTGGGGTTGTCAATCATATGACCACGTGACGTGATGTGACGTCACACATCACGTGACTTACGAGCCAAACATTATCGCCCATTTTTTGAAAATAGTCCGCATTATAGGCTATGACCAATAAACTTGGTACCTACTTGACCACATTAGATGATGTTTCTGGACTTTTATCCATGATTTATCAATGAATTAAAGAAAGAAATAAAATGCAAAATTAGAATTGAAATTTGTTTAAAAAAGTTTACAGATGTTAGAGATTTTCTATTTTTCTTTAATAGGTCTGTTACACTTCAATTATGTGATAACAGGCATCGCTGTTTTGCGGAATTAAAATTTACCGAGGTATACTGCTCAGTGTGTTTGGTTTTTGATCGCGGGTCGCGGGTCGCGGGTCGCGGGTACGAAGTCGCGGGTGCGGGTAACAGGTCGCGGGTGCGGGTACCAAGTCGCGGGTCCAGAATTTTTCACTAAAAGGTATTTGAAATCAGCATAATAAATTTTTGACATCATATGATTAGCTTGCTTCGAGTTCAGTCATTTGAGTGTACCTGAGGGTCCTTTTAGCAGAATGATTTAGATTTTCTTTATTCCTATTTCTGTATCTACATTAATTGCCAACTACTGTACTGTACTGTAAAAAAATTCAAGTTAAAAATAGGATAAAATCAACCCACTACAAATGTATTTAAAGTAATTTACATTTTTAACATGCCATTAGCAGCGTAATTGTGATTTTTTTATTTTTCTTTATGTATCTATGGAAGCAAAAATAAAAAATAAATGAATGTTTACTTTTCCAGTACAACATCAGAGCTTCTTCTTTGAGGATACGACAGTTCATTTAACTTTTCAAGCTACTGTAAGATGTGTTTTAAAAGTAGAATAGTAACACTATAAACTTATTTTCGGATTTCAATCAGAGCAAGTTTGGTTTTTATACCTTATTATACATATTTATTTTATACCCTTTTTATATTTCTGGTGAAAAATTCTGGACCCACGACTTGGTACCCGCACCCGCGACCTGTTACCCGCACCCGCGACTTCGTACGTACCCTCGACCCGCGACCAAAAACCAACACAGCAACACAGCATTCACAGCATGCAATTTCTGGGATTATCCTGACAAATCCATCTCATTGACCGCAGGACTCTTGGGACAGAGAAAAACCGCTCTTTAATAAACTTTAATTTCTTTAATTAACTCTTTAAAAACAATTTAACCTACAAAAGGAAATCAAATAAATTTGACTTGTATTATAGCCGGACTTTTTGTTCTTTTTGACGTATTTATGGCGAAGTACACACAACCCTTACCACAAGGCATCCCTTTTGATCTAGCTAGGTTTTCCGGTTCACTGAATATGATAACCTGAGGTGAACGTTTTACCCAGAGAGATTACGGCAGGAAAAGTATCTGGTCAAATTCGAATAAAATGGCAAATTTTGAATGCTAAATTATAATTGAAGCCAATGAACTCAAAGAGAATCTTGAAAGTTAACAATCTTTGGTGCCGTGCTTTGTACGAAAACCGAATGCTTCAGCGCCAAAACATGCACAGCATGATCACAGCAAGATGTTTCCGGTTTTTAAAAGGATTTGCTAAAATGCTGTCATGCGACTTCTTGTGTTTAGATATTCCATAGATAAACCATACCACTTGGTTATGAATGTCATGGGCAATTCTTTTGTTCTTTTTTATTTATCTATGATAATTTCCAGGAGTCAGCTTTATCTTGGGAAGTTGGAGAAAATCGTTTCCCGCTGGGGAAGCCTATTTACCCATGGAAAATGTGGTGTCACCCAGAATGTAAGGCAATAAGTAGATCTAGATAACATTTCAGTATACTTTAGACTTTAGATGATCTAAACAGAGGTATCTAAACACTAATAATATTGAATAATGCTGAATTTGAAGAAACGGCGGTACCTTATCCAGGTTACAAGTACTACCCCACGTTTCACCATAGACTTAAACAAATAACCATCAATACTGAGTGTCCATTATTTTACAAAAAAAGTTTAAACTGGTTAGAAATAGGCGGTAAGACGTTTGATTATTTTATCATACTCAATTTTACTTAGCTCGTAAGTCACGTGATGTGTGACGTCATATCACATCACGTGGTCTTATGATTGACAACCCCAGTGCCAACCATGCTACCAAGTTTGGTTGTCATAGCATGCTTTGTTGAGGAGTTATGGCCAAGGGGCCACCAGATGCGTGTGGGGCCACCAGATGCGGGTCCACCACATGTAGGCACGATGGGGCCATGAGAGGTATGTGAGAGCGGAGTTTCGTTACAATAATGATTCGGTCGTCTGATAACATGACTACAAGCTATAGTTTGTAATTCATGTGCATTGCCATGCCTTTCCTCTAAAATTAACTTCTAAATCACGTGATGTGTGACGTCACATCAAATCACGTGACCGTATGACTGGTGACACAAGTACCACCCATCCTACCAAGTTCCGTGGTCATAGCATTTAATGCCGACTATTTTCAAAAAATGGGCGATAATGTTTGGCTCGTAAGTCACGTGATGTGTGACGTCACATCACGTCACGTGGTCATATGATTGACAACCCAAGTGCCAACCATGCTACCAAGTTTGGTTGTCATAGCATGCTTTGTTGAGGAGTTATGGCCAAGGGGCCACCAGATGCGTGTGGGGCCACCAGATGCGGGCCACCAGATGCTGGTGGAACGTGCTAACCCCTGCTCCAAAAACAAACAAAATCACCAACTTTTTAGCCGTTTTCACCGCTTAAACTTGTTCCTTCACGATAGGAAAATGCATAGTCTTGATGCTTAATAATGTTATCAAGAGCAGAATAAAAAAAATTGGTTTCAAGACCGTTTTCGGAAAATTTAATTTGCACTGTTACACTTTTTTGCACTGTGTTACCTTGTTTTTGCACTGAATTACCTCTAAAATGCACTGTTCATCAGCCAATCAAATTCGAGTAATTTTTTTATGTATATTAACATAAGCATTGACAATCTATAACGCGTTTGGACAATCATGAGCATCAATATTATATTCGTTATCATGCACGTTATCATAAACAATAAGATAAAAAAAGGCAAACATTAGTGTTTTTGAGAAGATCATAGCGATAGAGGAAATACTTTTTTTGTGCGCATTTCGGCTTTTTTATTCTAATTTTTTGGTCTTACAGTAGATTTCTAACGTACTTAGTGTTCTCAAGAACATTAAAGTCAACCTTCTATTGCTTCTCTATTCATACAACGTTGAATATATGTTTGCATAAATCTAAACCATTGGCCACTTTTGGCTGCTGTTATTGTCCCAATGTGGCGTTGCAACGCTTGCAGCAATAGTTGGGTGCGGTAATGTCCTATGGCAAGTCCTTGCCTTCTAGCTTCGGCTCTGTTGTTCATCTCGAGTTGGATTTGTGGACGACTTATGTCTGCTTTTATCGCCGCTTTTAATGCAATTATTGCTTATTCAACTATGTTCAAACAAGGTTGACGTGTTTTTTCGAACACCTAAATCACATTTTTATGAATTGCACAGCATATTTCTGAGACTGTTTTTAAGACACTAATGTTTGCCTTTTTTATTTTCTGCTAATGAACAGCAAAAGGCGTAGACGTAGAATTAAATTTAATGATAAAATTTTATAATGACTAGATTGGTCCTCGACGTTTCGATACAATTCAAATGTCATTCTACACACTTGGCTTTCCCCTGGGCTATTAGACTCGCTACTAATTAATCTTTGCTCGGCCAAATTGATCAGGGACTGCTCGCAGTCTATAAAAAAATATGGGAATACATTCCGAGCAATGTGAAGGGGGTCAATTCTGATTTTTTTATGACCGACCCTGTGTTCAAACACTTTTTTTCTGCCTGAAATCTATTGACAATTGAATCCAATACATTTTAAGTCTCAGAAAAGTCCAAAACTCTTAATCAGAGTGACATTTCATCTGTGATTTGTATAGGAAATCGCACGATAAATGATTTTCAAAACAAAGCAGGAGTGAATTAAGGGCGCAGATTTTGATCAAAAATGCTTTGCGCGATTATTACTAGTTGTTTTCTCAGCTCGTATAGGAAAATGGAAAGACATTACGACCAATGTGAAGAGGGTCAATTTTGATATTTCCATTTTTTGGTGTAATTTATAGTTTTGATAATATAAGACAAAACGCTTATATCACGACGTTTCGATGTCGCTGACATCATTTTCAAGTGAGTTGGTTTATTCGATAAATTTGAATATTACATTGAGAAATTTGTCCAAAAGCCACTCTTTTGATAATTTATAGTTCATGCAATAATAAAATATCAAAAATACTCGTTCCGTTACTTGTGTCTGTAGGTACCTTATCGTAGATGCTTCACCATCTGCTACTGCTTGTAACTCATTCATTCGTCTTCCCGATGATCATTCGATACTGGCAGCCAACTGTGACAAGTGGGGTTCCCAAAACGGAGTGGCCAATACCAATACCTGGGGTCACGCGGAAGCCACGGGTTGGTGGAGGCCGTACCTTAGAACTGTAACCTGGCTAAATACGCACACTGTCTCATTTAGTAGCTATAATTATAAGTGCGATGATAGACAGCCCCGTCGTGTACGAGCCGGGGACACCTGGAAGATGTTTGTGCGTTAAAAACTCCGTAAGACTCAGGACCGTACCAAGGACTTTGTGTGTGTGTTGGGGAGGGGGGGGGGGGGGTGCAACCGAGGCCAAATTTAGGGGAAAATGTGTCAGTTTCACATTAACCGACTGCAGTTTAAATGTTGGACCTTGAGTACCAAAATACGGACCTTCCAATGTCCACCCCCCCCCCCCCCCCCCCTACTCCCCACAGATACGGGTCTGAGACAATAGGACGTTGAAGTGAAGCCAAAAGTATTACAAGCCCCGTTTCCAAAATTACTTGAACTGAATTTTTAGTGTGCCAAATACTCTAGAGTTGGACTCTACGCAGAATTTACTGATTGGAGGATAAATGTATTCTAGATAGTATTTATAAGCACCAATATAGACCAGAATGGACCATGTTTACGGTTATAATGCTTTCCACTCGATAATTATATCTGTTTTGTCACTGGTCGCGCTGGTCGCACTAGAAGCGCTGCTTGCGACCTTAAAGGGCGTGGAAATACGAGCAACAAAATAGTCCAACTTGTCGCGCAACATTGTTGCGTTGCAATTTGCATAGCGTGTGGCAAAAAATTGTACAATTTTCTTGCTCGTATTTCCGCGCCTTAACCTCCGTCTTAGCAGTGTTTCCGCACCTCATTATTTAGAGACTCTTTTTTCGATCTATCAACCTCGCATTCTAGGTGATCTGGAAACTAGATGCGCAAACCATTGTTTGTCACAGTGAAAATTTCCAAGTATTTTCTATATATTATCTCTTGTCAAAAGGGAATAATTTCCACCAACACTGACGAATCGAATATGCTCTTTTCTAAGAGGTATTTTGCGAATCTTTGCACAGATGAGTTTTATTTTCTTTATCTTCGAGCAAAAGCTGTTATGAATCGAGCCACGAACAAAATGTTCGCTGATTGGCTAATTCCTTCGGCCTGAGAGAAGCGAGATCACATAGCTTGTGATTCTCTGGAATTCGAATAACATGTCTCTTGAAAGAAGACAATATTAAAGCTCCAATTTTTCAATATTTAAAACCAAATTATACACCTACACTATTTTGATAAGTTAGACTATACTTTTGATAATAATAGAATTTGTTTTCGCTGTCCGAACTGTCAACCGTATAAATATTTTTTGCTGTGTCTGCTCGGCTCTTCCTTATTTCCCTGTTAGCAGAGTCCCCCGTGTAGACGAATTCTGGCAGATAATTTTTCCCTGCCAAGATTCGTACGTCTACACGGGAGACTCTGCTAGCATGGAAGTTCCTTATTAGAGTGAAGTCACTAAGCCCGTGAAATAGAAATTATACTTGTTAAATATGTAATAGTCAAATATACAAAAGAAAACAATGTATACGTAATTATAGGGTCTGCTAAAGTGCATTATGATTATTGTTATATCTATTTCCCGGGTTTAATGATTCTACGTGTGCCTTTCTTTTTTTTTTTTTTTTTTTTTTTTTTGTACAGCTATTTCAAAAAAGGTTGAACGGGCGAACTGAGAATGGCCATCTGAATGGTGCAGGTATTCTTAGGTATTTATGAAAAAAATATGAATTTGAAGAAATTCTTATTACCCAACAGTTCCTTTCGGTCGTGCCATCGCCAATCACCCATCGCAATTCGCCCCTTTTTGAAATTCGCCCTTTTTTGAAATTCGCCCCTTTTTTAAATTCGCCCTTTTTGAAATTTACCCCTTTTTTAAATTCGCCCCTTTTTTTAAATTCGCCCTTTTTGAAATTTACCCCTTTTTTGAAATAGTTTTATGTTACTTTTTATTAGCTATTTAGTTTTCCTTTATTTCCTTAATTTATTTGATTAGTTTCTAGATCAATATGTATTAATATATATGTTACTTTTCTCAATATTTATATTTCTTGTTTATGATAATTGTCATGGCATGCAGGCTAATGAAAGCCTTTTCAAGACATACAAAATAAAGGCGTTATATGCCGGGTGTTGGGAAAACTTTCAGTCAGAACTCATCTTCTCTGATAATATCAATCTTACTAATAATGCATTTTACCTTCATTCAACATACAGCGACGACACGTTACGACTTAAAGAGCGAAAGCAAAAGCAGGTGAAAAATTATAGAATATTTGCAATAAAATTTGAGGGTTTTGCCCTGTTGAAGTTCAACACGTGCATGGTTTCTCACTAAAAATTTGAAGGTTATTCAGCGGTTTTTGTGTGCGCGCTTATTGTGGGCTCAAATTGCTTTTTTGATGGCGTAGTTGCGCAATGTCTTCATTTTTAATGTCCTTTCAGTTTGGATGATAGGTTTGACTGCTATGAACACATTTAAAAGACCAATCGGCTAGCACAAAATTGTTTGTACCTAATTCAAATCTACTCAATCTCGAGCCCAGAGTCTTCCGGCTTTTTGGTCAGCGGAC
This sequence comes from Anthopleura sola, assembly GCA_023349425.1. Lineage (NCBI taxonomy): Eukaryota > Metazoa > Cnidaria > Anthozoa > Actiniaria > Actiniidae > Anthopleura > Anthopleura sola. The sequence goes on from JALHLI010000008.1 coordinate 3,307,031, forward strand.
CATTCGCTGACGACAGGAAGGCGCTGGAGGACTCTGGGTACGAGATTGAAATCTACTGGGAATACTTTTCTTTGTCTTTTACATACCATATCTTATTCCCAGTAGATTTGAATTGGTTACAACATTGTGTTAGCCGATTGGGTCTATCCTCTCCGACTAAACATAAAAAGACAGCTTAATTGTATCGTTTTCCAAGTTTGACTTTATTTTCCCCCACATTTTTGTGAAACAAACTTAAATTTCAAAAATATATTCATTCAATTAAAACATTATTTTAGTTTTTTAACTTTTCAACCCTGAAAATAAACAGCAATTATTAATAATTAATATTAATTTAATTAATAACTTCCACTAATTATTGACCCCTTGCACGTGACGTCAAAGGACAAAATGTTTTGTTCTCCAAATTGAGCTGCATTCCAACGTGCTGCAAGGGGTCTATAGATGTAGCAATTTCTTAAGCTTACCCCACCCCTCATGGTTCAATCAATTTTTGTAAAGCAATAAAAATTAGAAAAATACCGACCGATACTCGTAAATAATCGGAAAATGATCGGAAAACTGAATCAATTTTATTAAATCAGAAGAAGGGAATTCAAGAGAAATTTGTGTCTTTCGTGCTGGCAATTTTTTGTCCTGTGTTGGTCTCGTAGGCATGTTACTCGTGTATCAGTCGCTTGGTACTCGTGTGTCAGTCGCATGGAACTCGTGTGTCAGTCGCTTTGTCCGGGTTGTTCCCTTGGTAGTCGTGTGCGAGTCGATTGGTACTCGTGTCAGTCGCTTGGTACTCGTGTGTCAGTCGCTTGGTACTCGTGTGTTGGTCACTTGGTACTCGTGTATCAGTCTATGTAAGACTTGGTTGGTTATGTCTTTCTTGTATTAGTTGCGTGCAGTTCTAGTAAGTCGGTTGGTACTCGTGCGTCAGTCGAGTGTTAGCCGCCTGGTATTCCTGCTTTGAACCAGTGGTACAAGATTTGAGCCACAGTCATATGTTATTCCTATCAGTAAGTCGTGTGGTATTCGTACCTCGGTCGCGTGGTATTCGTACTTCGGTCGCGTGGTATTCGTACTTCGGTCGTGTGGTATTCGTTGTTTAGTCGTGCCTTATTCCTGTAGAATCTTACTGCTACAGTCAAGTAATGGCATAGCATCGGCACTTTGTGTTTTCTTTTGTACATTCCTCGAAAAAAATGGCCTAAAAAATTCTGTTTTTATAACAAAATTATAAAAACCTTAACAGAGTATTTGTTTCTGCACCTTTATCACGAGTACGTACGTACATTCATTAAAATATTCATCCCTATACTGTTAGATATACTATAATTCTATACACACCTATATGATTACATCAACCTTATCTTAGCTTAACTTCTGATCCACCAGGCTCACTATCTAGAGAAACTATTTTTTTCCTTGACAAGATTGCAATAAACCCGAGGCCAGCTATACTTTACTATACAATGACAACATCCAGGCTTACGTTTATTGACCAGGGACAGTGAACAGGGAGGGGTCTGCCAATATCCACTGAAGTCAGCCCCCTAACTTGTAGTGTAGTTTGTTATAGTCTCAAATCTAAGCCCCTCTACTCTGTTCTGGGTGGGTACTCCGAGGTCCTTATTAAGACATTATATCGAATATCCAACAGAAACTGGCCTTGTTAGGTCCTTTTACATGGGATCTCATGATCACTGTACTTTCTGTCCGAGTTGCTCAAGATATGAATGATTTCTGGTTCAATAGCCAGTTCATTATATCTTACTATTACACGATCCTTTCTATCTACCCTAAAGAGAAACTTTCTCCTAAACTAATCTTCTTTCCTCAGGTTTATTGCAATCTTTAGTCAACACCAAAAATCGTAGTTTAACTAAAACCCTATTGCTAATACTTCCAATAGGGTCATTCCACTGGTCCTTATGAGTTTTTGAACCAATAACTTAGTTGAAGACGTACTAAATTTACTAGATATACATATATCTCTGAGGAATATAGTTCAAATAAATATTGAAATATTTTGATCGATTCCTGATGTTTTGGGTATAGAATTGAAATTATGGCTGAAATTCTTCTTCCATAATAATCTTTCACTCATCTTTTGAGTGTGATTATCAGTGGAATGTTTTCTTCATTATATGATCTCCATACTCAACCCAAAACACCAGATAAAATGACTCGTGATATTATATTTCGTAAAGAATACTTCAGTTGATAAATAATAAATTTTCCCGCAACTCAAAGTACCTAAACTTCTTTTTTTACAATTAAAATAAATTACAAACTCATCCTAGGGTGTGCCTCAGAGTTTTGTTATGGGGCCAGCGACGTAATGACTGACGACTGGTGTACGCGGTCACGGTAAGCGAAGTCTGCGTTGTCTTCGGTCAGCTGGTATGTGGATACCCCGTATGGTATCCCAGAAGGCTGTGTTACGACTATCTGCTGTTTGACTGGCTTTTTCCTGACAATCAAAATAGAATTTGTATTTAGTGAATTCTGGATTAGTAGGAAAAGACTATTAGGAGAGAGATGATGGTACCTTGTTAATCTGTCCCATAAAGACTGTGTCCACCGTAGAAAGTTAAAATCAGACGCAATTCCTGAAGATGAACAAAAAATCTTGGTTAGATGATTGATTTGTTGGTTGGCTTCTTGGTGGGTGGGTGGGTGGGTTGGTGGATTGGTGGGTTGGTGGGTTGGTGGGTTGGTGGGTTGGTGGGTTGGTGGGTTGGTGGGTTGGTGGGTTGGTGGGTTGGTTGGATGGTGGGTTGGCGGGATGTTTGGTTGGTGGGTGGGTTGGTGGGTGGGTTGGTGGGTGGGTTAGTGGGTTAGAAGGGGTTGGTTGGTGGGTTGGTTGATTGATTGGTTAGTTGTTTGTGTTTGGTACTACATATTCACCTTTAGATAAGCTTGGATTTGCTTGACCAATATAAATATACACAATAAGCGTCAGAGAGATATTAGCCAAGGCGTATCCCCAGTGAATCAGAAACATGATTAAAATACTAATAAAAACCTGCAAACAAAAAAATCGAAAAAAGTGAGAAGGCTTTGATTAATTTGTTAGGACTAGGAATTCGTCAAGTGTTAGTGACGTGTCTTCTGGTCGTCCAATCACAGAGCAGATAAAACTCACGACTGAAAAATCACAGCAAATTTTGACGGCATAGTTAAACTTCAGCTCGATCAACAACCCTAACACGTGATTACTGCACACGCACTTTTGCGTAGGATTTTATTGATAAAAAATACGTGAACTGGATTACTAAAGAATATAAACATAAACATATGAGTATATAAACCATATAATCCTTACCCCTGAGAGAGACACCCATCTATTACATAGGTCTGAGTAGTACGATGAAGGCTGTTTTACTATTTCCCACTCTATCTGATGTTCTTCGCTATAAGCTTTTTTAAATTCTGGTGAACAAACACACAATATATAAGTTTTGAAGGCGTTACTTTGTTACCAAGGATACTGAGTCTATATTGGCCCATCCATCCTCCCCTCAGCCATAACTTTCTCATATCCCCGGAGTTAGGAAACCGAAATTTTAGAGGCTCAGTTGAAATTCGTATGCTTACAATCTTAAAAGTAGTGGTAGTGTATGTCATCTACTTAACATTAGCTAGAGAAACTCCCGACCGGCAGCAACGACCTCCCTTATCACGATGTAAAATAAAAGATTTAGAATATTCATATATGATCCGAGTCCAGGAATCGAACCCAAGGCCCTGGAGGCGAGAGAAGAGTGTACTAAAACTACTCCACCCTAGATTCCCACAGCACGGCACGTCAGTACCGTGAGATTAAATTTTTCACAGTCAGTGAGTTCCGTACCTTTTACTTTAGGAGCAACTTTACTAGGCTTGTCTTCTTTCTCTTTCTCTATCAATGACGTGGTATCGCTGTCATCATAGTTCGTCGGTTGTAGTATACCATCACTGTCCGTGCCATCCTTGCCCCCTTCTATATCCACCCTCGATTCTTTCTTCTCCTCAGGCGTTTCTCCGTCTTTTTTGTCTTTGTCTGCGTTTTCTCGCTCCATCGAATCGTCTTTTTCACTGTGTTCCTGAGTCGGTCCGAGCTTTTCTGCTCCAGTTCCATAATTTGGTTTGGCAAATTTTTCGTCATCGCGTAGTTTAGTCGCCGAGTGCTTCTCCTGACGGTGCGTCAGGTCTAGGAGTTTTCGTTGCTGTTGTATGTCGTAGCTCATAGCGAGTTTGAAGTACGCGTAGTCGACAGCTGCGTAGGTGACGAGGTAAGGCATAGTGACGATTGGCGCGAGTGCGTTTAAATTACCAACCAAAACAAACAACATGGCGATCACAGCTACAAAGATTGAGGCGATATAGGGCTCTTTGTTGGCTCCTCGCTGAAGTCAGACAGAAAAACAAGGATCAAAATAAGGATTATATTTACAGAGTAAAGCTATGCCATAGCACAAACAAGTGAGAAGCGAACTGCGCGCAAACGTACGGGAAACGTACGGTATTGAAGTACATCTCGTACACATAACATAACATTGAAATGGCTTCCCATAAGAATGGTTATCATATTAGTGAAAAACATAAGAGTAATGACGCACACCTCGTACACAATACATTCCATAACATTGAAATGGCTTTCCATTGTTTTCACGTGATTCCTCCAATCACAACACAACTATGGCTAGGACAAAATACGGTACGTACGGCCACAGGTTTGCTGTATCGTATCCAGCTCATACGAAAACTGCTTTATCTCCTTTACTTACTTCTTTTCCAAGGGTCTTCAAGATAGGTATAACGTTCTCCTGACCAATGACCTGTAACACTCTTGGGGCTCCGTACTGGGCACCAAGGCAGGAAGATAATGATGATACATACAAACCAAACAGAAACAACACACCAACGAGAGCCACCTGCACAAGACAAAAGATATGATAGTAAATCCCAGTGTGATAAGAGGAGCTGCAGTTTGGACTAGGGTTTCCATCACTATCATCATCATCGCATCACCATCTTGTCATCATCATCATCATCTATAGTTATTACCATCATCTATCTTCATCATCAACATCATCATTATGTATCACCATCTTCATCACCAACATCATCATCACCATTATCATCATCATCATCATCATCGTGATCATCACCATCATGATCATCACCATCATGATCATCACATCATCACCATCACCATCATCATCATCACCATCATCACCATCATCATCATCACCATCATCATCTCCAACATCATCCCCAACATCATCATTACCAGTACAATTCAGTATTCTTTTACCTTGGATGCAATCATGTAATCAGCGATTAATGCCTCTCTTGTACAAACTGCACCAAGAAGCACAGCAAAAATGATGTACAACATGCCGCTAGAAAAGGACAAGTACAAAATTACTTTAGCAAATCATTAGCAACAACCAACTGTAATGTAGAGAATGCGCAAGATGAATAATACCAATCCCACGGACTTTTAATGATGTCGTTGAATAGCTAACTTATAAACGAGGCTAAGCCTGAGCAAATGAGTCTGTAGTCTTCAAAAACAGCGGTTTGCATCGAATGCGAAACTGGTGTGATTGGAAACTTCATATTACATCATTCTGCAGGAAAACTCTAATAAGGAAAGAAAATAATACAAAACCTCACCTGAATCCCAGGGCAGCCAGAGAGCCAGCCGGGATGTTCGTTGAAGGATCCTTTAAATCTCCGCTCATGTTGATCCCAGACAAGACTCCAGTTGCGCTTGGAAAGAACACACCAAAGACAGTGAAGAAGTTTTGTCCTTTAGAGAAGGCAGGAGCAGCATTTTTCTCCATGTTGTCAGTTTTATATCCAGTGAAGCCAGCAGCTGTGAGAGAAAGTAAACAAAAAGAAGTGTTAGCTGTTGGATGGGTGTACTCAGCTGCGCCTAGCCAGGAGAAGTTTGCGGAATACTGAGGGGCTATAAATAACAGAGAGATCTATGAATTTTAGAAGACCAAACGTTCATAGTAGTCAACTGAAGCTGTCTTTCATTCTCTTCTGCGTCTCACACACACTTAAATTGCGACAACCACGAATTGGCAGCAAATTTTGAAAGTGGAATTCCAAAATTGCGCTTGCTAGTTCTCATGTACAAACTCCTGTGTCATTTTTTTCTGGATTCGGATGCGTGCGCAACTTTTAAAATAGCCCATCCCCTCCCCTGATCTAACATACCTTCATCAGTGTGAGCAAATGTGCCAATCACAAAGTCCAACACGGACAGTAGAATAATGGCAAGCAAGAGTAGCTGGAGTTTAACGACCCACTTGACTCCAGCCAGAACCACAAGCAACATGGCAGCAGCTGTAACCAGACCTATGACACGTACTGCCCATGCGCCGTCCCAGTGAGCAGACTGAGCTAATGATTCACCAAGACCCGCACAGAACAGAGAAATACTTACAGCCTAGAACACAAGGACATACATAAATATTACAGCTAAAACGAAAATGATTAAAAAGTGGTCCCGTCCCTGCTAACTAATACGGTTGGACTTTACAGCAGTGTTTCTCAATCACACGCGCAAAATCTTAGAATTTGCGGTCGCGACAAATTAAGGTTTTAGTGGATGTCAATCAAAGCGTTTCCATGACAATGTCAGAAAATGCAAAGTTTTCGAGGGCACGTGTCTATGGAATACCATGGAAACACCTTGATTGACGTCCACCAAGACCTAATTCGTTGCGACGAGTTCACACGTGCTATCGAGAAGCACCGTAATAGGGCCACAAGTTTATTGGTTTAGAGCTGGACCCACTTTTATCGATGCGCGCACGGTGAAGAGGAACCGAGTAGTGGAAAGAGACTGGTAAGAATGGTGGCGATAAAGATCCACTTTCTTCAATCTTCTTTGTATTTCATGCGCGCGCTGTTTTCCTCTTCAGTATTTTCGAGATATTTCAGTTACGAGCCAATCATTCATTCACTATTGATTCAAATTACGAGTGCAACCTGCAATACTTTTCCCCCCGAGACAAATTGCAACCGAAATCGTGCGTTTGACATGGTCTCTGCAACCTGCAACAATTTTTTTGCGAGACAAGTTGTACGAGAAATCGTAGCGTGTGACACGAGCTTTAATGAGAAAAGTGGGTCCAGTTTGTAGACTACAAATTTATCAGTACTTGTGTAAGTGTTTCATTTTGCATTCTATAAAGTTGGTAATTATAATATCTATTCATAACTGCAACAAACCTGTCCAAACGCATAAATCAAGCCAATAGCTCCACCAGCCCGCTGACCAAGAACATGTGACAACAGGAAATACACACCACCATTACCCACGTGACATCGTTCACATACACCTATCGCTGAGAGGACTGGTACTAGGGCTACTAGTAAAGTAATTACAACTATGAGAAGCGATAGGCCCACGCCTGCGTTGCCCTGGGAAACAAGGAAAAAAACAAAGTGAGTTTCTGTGGAAAGATTACGACCAAGGTAAAAAAAATCATGCATTCATTCACAAGAATGATTACGGTAAAAATGTGAAATAAGAGGAATAAGACCTACTTGAAGAAAAATGACAAAAAGAAAAGAGAAAACAAACGAAAAAGAATAGTGTTGGACCAGGGACCGCGGAGCACCTTAAAAGTGGTGGGGCTAAGATTGGATAATGCCGTTAGAGACTAATATTGAAAAATGGAAAAAGTGCTAGGGCCATAGCCCTACCAGCACCTCCCCCTCCACAGTCCCTGTGGAGTCCTTCCTTTAAACTGTAACACTGTAATGAATAGTTTACTTACTACCATCCATCCGGTCCGGAGAAATATTACCACACCAAAGATGTTCAGAACACATGATGTGAACACACCTGCAAGGGAATTGTTCCGTTAATTCTTCCAACTGATAATTCCGTTCATTCATTCATTTCCTTTGTTCATTCATTTATCCATTCATTCATATATTCGTTCATCCGTCCATCCGTCCGCCCGTCCATTCATTTATTCATTCATTTCGTTTCAGTGTTCATTCATTCATTTATTCATTCATTTCGTTTCAGTGTTCATCCATCCATCCATCCATCCATCCATCCATCCATCCATCCATCCATCCATCCATCCATCCATCCATCCATCCATCCATCCATCCATCCATCCATCCATCCATCCATCCATCCATCCATCCATCCATCCATCCATCCATCCATCCATCCATCCATCCATCCATCCATTCAATATTTACTCACCGTCCCACGTTCCAAACAAGATTGGTTCTCTAATAAAGAAATTCGCTTTCCACCATGGCTGTTGTTCCTTCTTATCATCCTACATCAAACAAACACCATCAAAACATGTTGAGAATAAAAAAAGTAATGCTAACATTTATATTGATAATAATAACAATAATTTTGTGGATTTTTTTAAAAAGACTTTTGTTCAATCATCTTATACGCCACGATTAAACATACTGTGTGGTTTTATGGATTAAAAATATATATAAACAAAGCTCATAATCTGATATTATTTTACGATGATCTTTGTAAAAAGATATTCACTTAATCCAAAATTGAAGTATGAAACACAAGTATATCTCTTGATCTTAAATTCAATTCAATGAAGATAGTATCGTCTCTAGCTATTTTCTGTATCTATGACATTTTTTTATCTTTTTAATGTGCGAAACAAGCTTTACTGACCTTTCAATATATATTTTTATCGTGTTCACAATATTCCCTAACTAAAACATTGGAATAATATGCATTTTGAATATTAACTTAGGGAGAAATTCCTATCTGACCGCCTGCCTTTTTATGTATGCGAAAGAGGGTGTTTTCATTTATGAGCCGAGAAACAGCAATTAAACGTCGTTCAAAAAATAGTCGTCAATATGACATATTTGAATGAAACTTTCTCTATAATCATCGCTAGGACTAAAACACTAAATTTGAAAAAATATATATTTTTCGATTCCTTAAAACCATAAAATCCATACTCGTAACTTATTCAGGGTTTTTTTACAAGCGATATCGATGAGGTTGACCACAGCTCGAGGTTTTAGTGGTAAGATTATATATTACTTCACCATATAATCGCCAATAAATTCGGGCGAAAATATGCAAAGCCGTATGTATGAGAAGCCGTTTTGTGCTAGGGGGCTTATTAGTTTATTAATTTTATCATTTTAAAGTTAAAAAATCATTGAAAAAGTAAAAGGAACCTCAGGGAAATCACTTGTCAAGTGTTTTGAATAAAGGGCGAAAATAAGAATGAATATCACACAAAAAAATAGTTACAAAAACATCAAAATGTAGACCCTAGTTGTGAATTTAATTTTGAAAAAAAAACAGGGCGTAGGTGTTGATAGGCCATATAGTTCTCGTTTTCATGTTGTTTTGCTACAAGTCCAATAATATTGGAGATTTGTTGTGGGGTTGAAAGCCTTTCAAAAAGCTCGCGTTCAAACAGTTGCATGAATAAGAAATAAGGAAATGAGCGGAAGTGGAGGAGTGTTTCTGATGCAGCTGTCAGCGAACTAACACGTTCAATACAACGAGGTAAAAATATCGACTGCACCAAACTGAATTTGAAGACGTTTGTTTACGATAAAAATACTTTATGTTTGGCAAATTTAAGGCTTTAAAAACTGTCGTCTTAGGGAGTGAAGTTAAATTAGTTCGAAGAGCATGAAAAAGAGGTTTATTTTATGAAGAGAAAATTCAATCTTTTTGTTTCAGACGTTGTATTATGCATATCACAGTCCACCAAAATGCAAATGTAGAAGGGAAAAATGGATTCCGTTCAAACTCCAAATCAGAAATAAGATTCTCTGAATAAAGGGTGTTTTTGTTTATTTTAAAGATCCTTATAGAGTATTTTTTTCAAGGCCGTGTGAAGGAAATACTTTAGAAGTCGAATCAAATTCGTCTAATCGAACGAATATCAACATTCCAAAATTCGATCGTAGGCAAAAATGCATATATTTACACAAGAAGATTACCATTGGAAAAATCTAAAACCCCTTCCCTTAACGTAAGGTTTAATTGATGATTTCATGGCTTTGTATAGGGTATTTTCTGTGCCCAGCGAAGCGAAGTTTTAGTGCTTATAATTTCAATGATAATATCGTTCATCATGCGAGGGAGAAATCGACAGCATGAGTTGTATTTTTTATACAAAAGATGTCACGTCACCGAGATATTTTTTAGAAATAAAACTAAAATTGGGAAGACTTACCTGATCTTCATCAAAAAGTTCTTTAACATTTGGGTTTCCTGAAGCAGTACTAGCATCTTCTTTAGTAGTATTCGATCTTTGATCTGTTTTCCGTTCTTCTGAGTTTAAACCAAACCGACTCCAATCTACAGCTGCTTTCTCTTTGCTCTCCGCCATTCTGTTCCTCGTTGATTTCTCAGATCACAAGGGGATATCAAAGGATATGACAGAGCGATTGGATTCCATTAGAGAAATCCTAGTCAAAAACAAAGAATATGTACTATGTAATGAATTCAGCGAGGAGAAATCATACAGAGATGTGATAGCAGTTCGATCATAATATGATGCTTCACGCATGACCGATTCTACATTGTTCGCCAGCCAATCAACGGTAACTAGTAACTACCAAACGACCGTACTCGAGGGACAACTCGCTTTGTTTCGGGATTTAAAAGACAAAACAACATTAAAAGAGTGATGTAACCCAGTTATTTAACTTTTATTTTTGTATTTTCGTTTTTTAATGTTTTCGTAGTTAGAAAAAAAATCACGACAACATTTTGCATATGTGTGAATTCAAGGCAAATATATTCGCCCGCCAAAAGTCGTTTCTAATGATTTATGAGTACGAGTCAAGCATGTAATTTTACCGCTCAACTTGCTATCATGATGATCACGCTAGGGTACGATGAGTACGCATAACCCCGTAACACCCTATAGGGAAGGCAATTAAAGACACATAAACCTTTTATATCGTACATCAATAGCCCAATAAGAAAACATTTTATATTAATGAATTGTTTTTATTTGACCCGTGATTAGTTAGTAGACTAAATGTGATTCATAGTACTTAGATATCATTTCCACAGCTTTCTTTTCGTGTTTTTGTGTGTGTGTGTGTGTGTGTGACTATTTGACTATTACGCATTTATAAGTATTTTTCAACATGTTTGGTAAAATCACTGTATTTTTATTGACCCATGACGCAAGAGAGCATAAATATTTGAATATTTATGCTCTCTTGAGTGAGGTCAGTGTTACTGATCATTATATGTGTTATCTCATGATAAGAGAACAAGAGCCTGATCAAGGCCTTACTTTGCGGGTGATTGCGCGCGTAACAGCTTCAAAACACCGTCCCGCATTTCAAGGAGTGAGCATGGATATTCAGTCTGACAGCCTTACAAACGACATATCGGGTTTGCTGGTCATAGCAATAGGTTAATCATCTACGGTCTAGGGGCTGACTAGCCTCTTCCTTAGACTTCAGCCGAGCTTCCTGATCAGTTTGCAATTCCTCCCGGGATAGCGCTGTCAGGGTGAAATCTCCGGCGTAGCCGTAATTCTATACGATGCTTCAGCACTCTGTCTGGAAGTATGGTCATGGTTAATTTTAAGCAATAAAGCAAAAGAAGATGAAAATCCCAAAAAACAATCTTTCTCGCAGACGAAATTTCAAAAAGATAATTTTCGAAAGGAAGAGGTGCGAATCCTACGCGTACGCATGCGCGTCTAAGTTAAGTTTTGACCACATATCTGATTTTGTCGATTTAGTCGGCAAAGAATTAGTCCAATCTTCGACAAGAAATATCAACATGTTTGTGAAATTCATTTTAGATTTTCCCATGTCGGTATTACCGAAAAGCTCTTTGTGACTAAACTGGCTCTTTTCATGGCTTAGTAATAGAGCCCTGTGGATTTGGCGCGGAATTTTCCCGCCATAAATTTAAAGCGCGCGTGCTCTCCCCTTGCCCACTCCGTGACTACATTTGCTTCAATTCCATCCTTGTACTAAAAATGAGTATATTTATTTTCTTATTTTCTCCTCGTTTACATTTCTAATATAAATAGTTCTTATAATTTTTTATTGCTTTTCCTGAGCTAGTGATTTTTCAAAGCTAGAGCAACTTTGGATCCTGTTGTTTTGCCGATAACACTACAAATGAATTCACCAGCTTCTATTAGCTTGTTCAAGTCCACACCCTGGGAAAAATATAGAAAAGAAAAAAGTTATGGATGATTGAACTAACTGAAGCTATCTTCTTCGTACTGAAGAAGCTAGTCGCACAAAACCACCGCCAAAGATTCACCTTGCAAAGATCGGCGCGGTTAATTCAAACGTCGAGCTTTCGTCGCGTCAATGCATATTATCATAAAGGCTCAATGTCACAGCGGCTATGGATAAAAATTAGGCGCTTGTTTAGCGCATGTGGCTACTGCAAGTAGAAATGTAAATAAGTATAAAAGTGCAACAGCTCAGACCACGTTTTCAAGACTTCACTGGATTTCGTCGGATCGGCTTATCGTTCGGGACCGTTCGGGGTATCGTCCGGCAGCTGTTCGTCAATAATGGCAAAACGAAAGCAAACCAAATATATACGAAAGAAACTCGAAAGAAACGAGAGACACACGAGACACACGATGTTACAAGCTGCCGAGATGTCTGACTGTTGATTGGTTACGAAGCTTTCGGCATCGCTTGAGAACACTTCAGAAACTACACGATGACATAGTGGCTATGCCTTTCCAGAAGGCAGTAGCCACAAAAAATAGTTGCATCCTCTTGAAGCAAGATTGATTTTCGTCGTTGATTTCATTGCGAGCGCCAGAATTAAATGTGACATTTGAATCAGACGTCGAATTTAACACTGAGTCGGTTTGATTCGACGCGGCCACAAAAGTTCGACGTTGGAACTGGACCTAATACTCACAGTATTGAATCCCATTCCATGTAACATGTACACCACGTCCTCCGTTGCTACGTTACCAGAAGCACCTACTGCGTAGGGACACCCACCTAAACCACTGACAGATGCGTCTACTGTCCGTACACCCACCTATATAACAAGAGATGGATCTTCAAAACACGCTATTGATACAAGGGATGACTACAAGTAATGGACGTAGACAAGGAGCGTGGACCTCTTGTCATCTTTAACCACTTTTTCAATGGATATCATGGGCGGATCTAGGTTTAGAGTGGTGACTAGTCACCCACCCATTTTGCACACTAAAAAGTAACTTTAATTCGGTTTACTTAGGGCTCTCAAATTTAATTTCCGTCGATTTGAGACGCGATTTTTCATCATTTTCCCGCCTTATTTGGGTCAGTTCCTATGTCACTGGCGCCGGGATACACTGTAAAAGTCACCCCCCCCCCCCCCCCCCACCCTTTTAAAATCTTTGATCCGCCCCAGGATATAGAGCCTGCGCACAATCACTAATTCAGATTATAACAGATTCAATAGACCTCTTTAGCTTGGGCATAACTAGTTTCCCCATTTCAGACCACGTGTCATTCCCTAGAGTATCATTTCTTTGTTTAACGGTTAAAAATGAGAAGATAAATGAATATGGATGCGACTCAAACAAAGAAGCTTACTCTCTAGGGAACGAAACGTGGAAAATACTATGACCTAGTGTTCCCGCCTCCTCTCATAGCTGCCATTACGTGGTGATGTAAAGCGTCTTTTGGGAGGGGAGCAGTGGCGGATCCAGGGTTTTTCAAAACGGGGTCCAGATCGGGGAATAGATTGCTATGACGTCATATTGACGTCATATGATGTCAAAGTAAAAAAAAAAACGGGTGCAGCGGACCCCGTCGCACTTCCCCTAGATCCGCCACTGGGGAGGGTGATATAATTTGGTAAGGATGTACCAGAATATAACCCTTTACAAATGCCATGTTCATTACACATTACCTGTACAGATGTGAGTATATTTGCTATGGCTTGACCGTACGTATCGTGACAATGAATTGCTAAGTTTTGAACAGGAACATCTTTCATGACAGTTTCAAGCATGCGTCCTATAGAACCTGAAACATTAAATCATACACTCATGAATAATAGCTAATAATAGAACAACTCTATTGCTGGTTTTCAATGAATGAAATTGCAAAACATGGCAGTCATGGTGCCTTGATATAACAAAAGAGATGAAGGGTGAATATTTTGTTCATTCCACCAACATGAAGGCTATGTAAACCCTAGATTCTTTTAAAGGCTAAGAAAAACAGTGTAATTGTTTCGTTTCGTGCAATGTTACTGATTTCTTATATCATTGCAGTAGCACATCCAGCAACAATTTATGCATGCAACAGTTGTGGGCTTTTAGAAATACCTGGTGCTCCAACACCTATTGTATCACCGAGAGAAATCTCATAGCAACCCATATCAAACATCGTACGAGATACCTACAATAAATAAGAAATTATATAATTATGGGTATTGCACAATACTGGAATAATAAGGGAGATTTAAGGAGGAAATGCATCAATGGTAAATTGCCTCACCACTCACCCTACACCCTCCCCGTCCCTCCTCCAAAAAATAATGTACTGACCTCTGCAACAGCATTTGGACTGACAGAACCTTCATATGGACAACCAACAACACACGATACATATCTGTTGGAAAACACAAAATCAATTTGGAAAATCCTATATTCCCTCCTTCCCTCCTTCCCTCCTTCCTTCCTTCCTTCCTTCCCAAGATACTCACCCTCTGACACGAACATTATTCTCTTTTGCAGCCTCACATACTGCTTCAAACCTATGAAGGCTTTCTTTTATAGAGCAGTTGATGTTTTTTCTAAAAAAAAAGTCACAGAATTTCTCATAAGAAAATAATATAGGTACAAATGCCCCAAGACTGTGCAGGGATAAAGGAATACCTCTGTTCAAAGCTTTCATGTCAATGTCAACCATTGTCAAAGAGATGTGGGATTGGAGGGGGGATTTTCATACCTACCCCTCCCCCCATAAAACTATGTGTCCATTTGATTATTTTTGATGTGAAAAGTCAAGAGAGATCAGAATATTTCGTTCCATACATGGTGGGATAGCAGAAAAACTACAAATAACTAAAGTGTATAGATAAATAACTTAAATAAACTGAAATCCAACTTGTTGTTTCCTTTCATTTCAAAAAGTCAAGAAGACATATCTTGGTCAACTCTGGGTCTCCCACTTTACTTCCCAATAATGCCACAAAATGACAGAGAACTATGATACATCTTCTGTTCTTAGATAAAAGAATGTACCTGCTAAATGATTCAGATGCAGCACCAAAAATGGCCACTTCCTCAGCCCCTGCTTCCACCTGAAAGAGAGATAAACCTTCAAACTTTATCAATATCCTGAAACAGACTAGCTCTGTGCTTATCAAAGTCAACTAGGGCAGAGGTAATTCACTGATAGGAATTTAGCTTGTTAGATTTTGTAGAGGGAGAAAAACCAGAGAACATGGAGAAAAACTCTTGAATTAAGGTAGAGACCTAACATAGTCTGGGAATTGAACCAAGACCCTAGGGGTGAGAGGCAAGTGTATTCATATAGTGTGTTCTTACTGCAGCATCAAATCCCTTCAAATTAGGTGTTAAGACAGGATATGATACAGAAGGATTCCTCTTAATTCCTTTCATGACTTCAGAATGATCAGCCATCTGTAAAACAAAATAAGTAGGTGTTTTAGGTCAGTGAGTGACTCCCTATAATATATTTTAACAGGTTGGCCCATTCAACCAAATCACTGGCATGCAGGGAACCCTGTATATCAGTTACATTTAACTCTGACTTGAATCTGGGTATTCATGTTAGACTCTTTTTTTGACGGGGGAGGGGGAAGGTGACATATGGGGGGTTTTGCAACCCTGTAACACAACACCACAAACCCAACACCACAACGCCACATTAGCCATTCTGAAGTGGAGTAAAAAACTGGGTTGAGTTGTGATGGTTTTAGTTTTCATCTTGAAAATATGTCCCCTAAAACAGTCCCACAATGCATTGCATTGTCAACTTGACCAAGTTTTTACTCAACTTCAGAAATTCCATTATGTAGTACTGTACGTTTACAGCTTTGAAATACAGGCTCTAATGGAATACCTGTGGTACCCACTTAGGCGACACAAAACTAGTAGCTTCCACGGCAGTTAAGCCAGTCTCTGATAACATGTTAATCAGCTTGATCTTTGCTTCAGTCGGCACAGTAACCTGTTGATAATAATATTGTCAGAAAAAGGAAAAAAATTCTTTGCACTGGAAGGTAGCTGCTTTTGTTTACCCCTCACCCTTTGCCACCCTGCAGACAGTTGGAGCTTTTCCCACAGCATCTACCCCTTGTACCAAGCTCCCAGCCCATTCAGTACTATAGACCCCTTTCACGTGACGTCAAAGCAGCTCAATTTGGAATTTGGAATTTGGAAAACAAAAGAATTTCAATCTCCTTGAGCTGTACTCTGACGTGCCTGATCATTTTATATTCTTGAATATCTTTTTAGGACAACACAGCCAGCACATCTCATCCTATACCTTTTCATTTTGTAACCCATCTCTAGGTCCAACCTCTACTATTTTGATTGCTTGTTGACTGGTCTGGGATGCACTTCTTATCACTGCAAGCACCTGACGTCAAAAAAGAGATTTTTTTCAAGCTCTGTTATAGAGAATATAATAAATGATTTTTGACACCTTTTAAGCTTTTTTTCCTGATTACGAACACGTAACTCACGGGTGAATGTCTTGATAATGGCGATCTTTTAATCAAACCATGTAAAATTCTCATTTTTTCTAAAGAAATTTGCTTCTCAGCTCAGCTCTAATTATTCGAATTATTTTTACATTTTCCACTTTACCGAATATGTTACGAGTAAATATTGATCGAATATCGACTGTTTTCATTTCGTTACCAAGCTTCTCGTTGTCTTCTCGGAATAAAATCGGGATATATTCGGAACATAGAACTACTCGGAATATATTCGGAATGTGACTTTCACTTTTCATTTTCAAACAAGAAGCGAAGCATTTGAGCAGAGAAGTCCTTTTTACTGCAAACTAAACTCGCAAATCACCATGGATTGGCACAGTCCCGTGATTCAACCTCTCCTTACAGACTTCTACCAGGTCACAATGGCCTACGCATACTGGAAGAGTGGCAAAACACACGATACAGCTGTTTTTGACTTGTTTTTCAGGAAGAACCCATTCAGCGGAGAGTTCACCGTGTTTGCAGGTTTAGAAGAATGTCTGCACTTCTTAAAGACCTGGAAAATCACTGACCAAGGTAGTTTATTAATTTAATACTAGGAAATATTATTGGCAAGGGCCTAGTCTTGTAATTCCTAAATTACAACAAGATTAAGTGCCAAAAGTATAATTCCTAGTGAGCTTACTTCAAAACTTTTAATAAAAAGTTTATTAAGCTTAAAGCTTAAACCTTAACCCTCACAATGCAAAATCAAAATTCTTGTAATGTTTTAGCTCTTGATGTATGTATTCTGTGATATATAAGTATTAATCCCGAGAATTTCAAGACCTGTTTTTGCAGCTCGCAATTAAGGCATAAAACAAAACTTATTTACAAGATATTGTTCGTAAGCTTAATTGTCAATGAGAAATATTAGGACAATACATTCTTTAATTGTTTTAATAGGTGTGGCATTTAATGAGATACTTCAATCGTGTTGATTTGATAAACTATTTAACGAAGTTGTAAATTATTTCCTTAAAATGTCTGCAAAAGAATTTTTTTTTTCAAAATGATGAGCTGGCTTCTTGGAAATCTGGAGCCCAACCCTGACCTGCCCAATTCCAAGAAAGTTCACCAGATCTAATTAAATATTCAAGTGTGATTCTGAATTATGCAAATTAATAAATGAGTAAAAGGATGTAAGCTTATAAATCTTAGGAATGATAAGATTATTCAACCAGCTGACAAATTAGTGAAAATGGTCCTATATTTTATTTATTACAAATCCATTTTTTTTTTTTTTTTTTTTGCAAACTTTTTTTTCCTGTTCCATATGCTATTGTATTATTTTCTTTTCTTTTCCTATAACCTACTTTATTTGATTTAGTCCTATATTCACATTTTCTGCACATTGGTTAACAGCTCAAATAAATCATTCAATTGAGGCTGCAAGGTAGTTTCAAAGGATTATTCAAATTTGAAAATTACAGCCTCAACTGAATGCTTTGTGTTTGACCAATCAAAACTGATGTATGGAAAGTTATGAATTATCTATTCTATCCCATCCCATCCCATCCTATCCCACGTCATCCTATCCCATGTCATCCCATCCCATCATATCCTATCCCATGTCATCCCATCCCATCCCATCCTATCCCATTATATATCCTATTTTTTCCTATCCTATATTCATTGTGTCCTATGCTCTATTCCAATTCCTCTGTCGTCTCATGTTTGACATTCTAAGTTCATTTTGTTGCTATCAATCTTGACAGTTTTCCTTCCCCGTTATTTTCAGATGTCTCTTACTTAAAAAAACAGCTTCCAGCCACAACAGAAGAAGAGTTCTTCACATTCCTGAAGAACATTGACATGAGCTGCGTAGAGTTGTGGTCAGTCCCAGAAGGATCTATTGTCTTCCCAAAAGTACCCCTCATCAGAGTACAAGGTCCCTTACCAGGTGTGTACATCCTAAAGTGTGAAATCAATGCCAAAAATAACAGCCAGTCTAGAGAATAGGCCGTTTTAGCATGGCCATGTTTTCCCATTTTGGACCAGGTGTCATTCTGGGCTATAGATCTAGACCCCTTACATGACATAATAGCAGCTCAATTTGGAGGATAAAACAAAAGAATTTCAATCTCCTGAGACTTGGTAGCTATTGAGCTGCATTCTGACATACGGCGAGGGGTCTATATAATCTTATTATATGTAGACAATAGTTTTAAAGCCAACTATATAGTGGGATATATTTTAACTAAATGTAATCATTAATAATAGTAAAACCAAAATATATTTTAAATAAATTGAGTCAGACATGATTTTTCTATTTTAGTTGTCCAGCTTCTGGAGACAAGCCTTCTTACCCTAGTGAATTATGCAAGGTTTGTATTAAATCTTATACAATCTGTACAATTATTATGACCACAGTATAGTTAATATACCTGATAACATGAAAACAACTAAGAATCAAGGATGGCGTACTAAGGTTGCGCACTCATCTTTCTCCTCTGTGATCTCAAGTTCAATTCCTGGAATAATCAGCATCACATGACTGTGAGCATTTGAGTGGGGTTGGTTTTTTTGGTTTGCCCCTTTACAAAATCAAAATGCTTTCAGTCAGTGAATTTGCTGGTTTAGCTCAGCCAAGAGGATGTTTTAGGGTTTGATAAAATTGAATTTTTTAAGTACATAATTAGGACTTAATCAGGTATTACCTTAAATGTTTATTAATTATATCTTCAATGTTTTTTGGCATGTAATGATTTTTAAAAGACTACTATTTGGTGACTATATTTCTTGTTCTTCTTGTCATATTAATAGCTTGGTCGCAACCAATGCCGCAAGGTTTAGGCTGGCTGCTGGTTGGGATCAAACTCTCTTAGAGTTTGGTCTTCGCAGAGCACAAGGTCCTGATGGAGGTCTCTCTGCTTCAAAGTATTGCTACATGGGAGGTAACACTGACTTTATTGCACTTAGTTAACATAAAAAAAACAGCTTTTTCTGTACTGCTGATGGCATGCAGGAAGTGACATAAACATGGAAGTAGATGGCAAAATCTCAGCTCATAAGATGTGACACAAGGGAAATGGCATCAAATATAAAATTCAATATTTTATAAGCATATTTTCCATACAAATCCCTATAAAATATAGAATTTTATATTTAATGCTATTTCTCCTATACTCAACATTATGAGCTAAAACTTTGCCTTCTTACTAATATCGAGGTGCTCATTTCATTTCTGATGTTCATTTTGATACAGCTGCTCGATTTAAGGGGGGTGACCTGTTGTTGCAAAAGGCCTATTCCTGGGTTTCACTTGACATCATTTCCTGTCTCGTGTGGAATGTTCATCAGCTGAATCACAAGTTTTCAATAGAATTCGTTTTGGCTGACAGCACATGGTGGTCAGTGTTTGACCACCATTTGGAGCAGATAATGAGATTCAAAGACTATTATCAGCTGATTGAAACCCAGCAATAGAGCAGAAAAAAGGCTGTTTGCATTATGCCCAAGATAGAAGGAGCTATCTAGTAATTCTATTTCAAAAGGCTGATTTACACAGTACAACGTTTGCTTACAACTGTCACATGCAATTTGCTTACAACACAAATTGCTTCGTTTAAATCAACCCTACAATTTGCTCATAAAATCCATCGCTACATCCTCTTCATAGGAGGTGGTAACAGGTAGTGCCGGCTAACAGGGCTTTCGTAATGTGTGTAGGGCCAGCAACCCTACCACAGTCTTTATTTGCTATGGAAACCAGTCGGCCCTACACGCCACATAGGTGTAGAGGATTATGATGATGACAACTTGATCCTAACTGTTGTGTACACAAGAAAAAGTTGTAGCAAGATGTAGGGTTGATTTACACGATCCAATTGGTGTTGTAAGCGTAGCGTAAGCAGATTGCATGCAACATTTGTAAGCAAAAGTTGTACCATGTAAATCAACCTTAACACCTTCTGACACCATTCATGACATTTTCTAGGGTTTAACGGTACTAGTAATGTTTTGGCTGGCAAACTGTTTGGTATCCCAATCAAAGGCACCATGGCTCACGCATTCATCACTTCCTTTAATGGACAAGAACAGGACGCTATAGGCAAACTACAACCTGCCAACATGAATGAAAAACCCAGAGAAATATTCCCTGACATTGAAGCATGGCTTAAGAAAATAGCACCAGTTCTGGGTGTTGTTGAAGATGAGGTGCGAAGGGGAGAGCTGGTGTCTTTTGCTGCGTATGCTGTATCTTTCCCAGATGCTTTCTTGGCTTTGGTTGATACCTATCATGTTTTAAGGTATTAAACTGATTCAGAGATATCTAAAGTTTTACTACCTTAAAGGGCTTACCTTACCTTACTACCTTAACTGGAGCAATTTTCTCTGCAACTTGTCTTGCAACAGTGCTGTGACACAAGTTACAAGAGGGTTTGTGAGGTGCAATGGAGAATGATGGCATCATTTGCAAAAGTAGACACAAATTCTACTTTTTGCAATGATTGCTGCAATTTTGCAACAATTGGTGCAAATGCATAGAACATTGCAGTTTCACGCTGCAATGCTCTATGCAACTTGTGTCACAATGCTGTTGCAAGACAAGTTGCAGAGAAAATTGCTCCGTGTAATTGCACCTTTAGGATTTCAAGTGAGAGAGGTTGGGAGAAAGGTTCACTAGTCAAAAAATATGACCCAAAATCAGTGTTGGTTAAGGGAATCAGTAAGTTATCAGTGGAGTGTTAGTAGGTTGTCAGTAGGACTTCAGTAGGTTGCTAGTGTGTTAAAGGTAGGTGGTAGGTGAAAATAAAAGTCTAAAAATCTAGTAACAATTGATGAATAAATCTCTCCCTGTAGGAGTGGTGTACCCTGTTACATTGCTGTCGCACTTGCACTGGAAAGTTTTGGCTACAAACCGGTTGGAGTGAGATTGGATTCTGGTGACTTGGCATACCTTTCCAAGGAAGTCAGAAAATATCTTCAAAAAGTAGCAGATCAGTAAGTTCTTGTTGTAATTTTTCTACTTACAATTTTAAGACTTCAAAAAAACTACTAGTGAAATTTTAAATATTTTCAAAAAAGTTTTGTTTAAAAAGTAAGATCAATATAGAAAATTATTTGTGATAATTTTTAGTGATGTAAAATATCTCAAAGTTTTTTTGGTTTCAAACAGCTTATCAAAGCCATGGCTTGCCAAGAGTATCATTGTTGCCAGCAACGACATCAATGAAGATACTTTACTCTCATTAAGACAGCAAGTAAGTCACCACATAGTATGTCATTCATCCAGGATACCCTAATGGGGGGGGGGGGGGCAGGGTTTGCCCTGGGTGTGCAATCCTGTTATTCAGGGGGGGGTTGGATGAAAAAGAGGACCTCTGAAACCTGTGAATAGTGTCCTAGCTGTGTGCTGAAATACCTATTTTGAATTTATTGAGTGAAAAAAAGAATGCTTTTTCTTGAAAGCTCAGCACAATCCAGACCTCAAACTAATAATTATAACTCGTGGGTTCGAGTCCTGCCAAGGGCATGTGATATTTTTCTCTTAATTCTTTATTCTATTATTCACACCAAATGCATTTCATTTCACTAATATTATTATAACAGCTGGTCAATGCACAATGTCTGGCCAAAACTGGCTGTTGACTGTCCACTAAATGCCTCTTAGGCTGGTCCTCTTGACTCGTTAGTCTTGTTACATATGTTACAGGGTCATGCTATTAATTCTTTTGGGATTGGAACTCATCTGGTCACGTGTCAAAAACAACCAGCATTAGGTTGTGTCTTTAAGGTAAAGAAATGCTTCTCTAGATTTTAAAGAATGCTTCTATGTTTCTATGTTTTCTGGCCTATAGCTATTAAAGGAAGGACTTGTATACCCTGAAGCCCAGATGCCTTCAAATTTTACTCTAAAACAAGTTACCCTCTGGGCTGACGTATGTCAGGGCATGGCTAACTCACAGAATGAACCCTGAAACAACCTCTAACTAACAAACCAAACTGTTCAGTTTAGTTGTTCAGTGCAAACTCTACTCACATGGAATGCTGACTCTGGGTTGCATCTGAGACCTTAGAGTTGAGAGGAGAATTTATTACTTCTACTTTACCCTTGATTCTCAAAGTATTCATTTCTTCCTCTAAACACAAAAGAACTGACAAGCAAGGATATTTTTTGATACTATAACGTTTACATTTCTTTACTGTTTTCCCTCTGTTTCGATAGTTGGTTGAACTGAGTGGAACGGCCCGCATGAAGCTGAGTCAAGACATTGAAAAAATTACAATTCCAGGGAAGAAATCTGTGTACAGACTCTATGGAGCAGATGGTAAGTGGTACAATAGTCCCCTTCATAGTTTCCTGCATCATTTTGAAAGGTAGCCATGCCAATAGCCAATGTTCACGAGCTCAAATTTATAGCACAAAGCAAAATGGGGAACCAAGTCCTTACCTGTGATAGACCACTAAAAGCGAAAAAGGCCAGTTTTGAAAACTAAATCAATAACAAAAACAATTATTTAATGGAGAAAATAATTTTTTATTTGGCCAATTAGTAGGTTTATACTAGAACAATTAGATGTAGACCTCTTGCCCTCATGGCCTACGAGTCAATAGCTCATGAGGCCTTGAACAGCCCCATGGGTTAATAACTCACAGACCATCCCGGCTACGGGTCTAATTGTTGAATGTAAATGATCCTTTACACCACAGGCAGCCCACTCCTAGATCTTTTACAACAAGCCTCAGAGTCTCCACCAGTAGAAGGACAAAGAGTGTTATGTAGACATGCATTTGATGAAGCAAAACGTGCTTATGTGTGTCCATCTAATGTAGAGTCATTATTGAAACTTTGCTGGAAAGATGGAGAGGTGAGTCTAGGGCCTAATTATAGATGGTTTATTTTTTTTAGTATAATTTTAGACTTGAATGTAGACTTCAGGGTGCTGTGATTGGTCAAGTGACTGAGTGATTATAAGATGACGATAATCACTGCTTGAATGTTGTCTTTTCTCTCATATTTAAAGTGCCTAGAGCAGAATTGGATAGGCACTATATAAATTGCATATTACCAGTATTATATTATTATTATTATTATTATTATTATTATTATTATTATTATATTCAATTCTGAAATTATACTAAGAAGATAATAATAATAATAATAATAATAATAATAATAATAATAATAATAAATCTTTATTTAATGTGGGTAACAAATACAGCAGAATATACTGAGCTGGTTTCTAATTTGGCCCAAATTATAATTCATCTCAGGGTTATTAATGAATAATATTATGGTGAATCCCAACATAAGTCAGCCCCCTTTAAATTATAAATTTAAGGATCAATATCAAAAGGTAAATTAACTATATTTACCATTGAACAAGGTTGAGCACCCTTTAGCCCAGGGTGTCTTTCCATCAGCACTCTGCCTTTTCGATAATATGTTTTTGATATTCGATTCCAGATAGCTCTTACTCTTCCAAGTTTACAAGAAATCCAGGCCAAACTCAAGGCCACATTGCAACATCTCCGTGCTGACTATCAACGGCCTCTTAACCCAACACCATACAAGGTTTGTTAATGTGTACTTTGATTTCCTCTGTACTGTGACCATGTCATTTCTTATAAAGTTTCAAACCTAAGGCCTAGCGCATAAGGGGATAGGGGACTAGATGAGAGTTTAACACCCCACATCAGCAATCTGCACACTAAAAGTTGCTGAGAAAATTGTGCAGTGTAACAGGGCCTTAAATACCATTAAAACAGAACACTGGTGATGGGCGGGGCTAAGGAGCATGCTGTCGATCGGAAGAGCACATCTTTATGGAACAATACAATCGTTTTACATGAGAAAGAATTCAATTCCAGAGAGGAAAGGGATTTTATATTATTCTGTCATCTAACCACAGGCAGCCCAAGCTCTATTTTGGGCGCTGGCACGCGATGGTGCAATACGTCTATTGAAGCCAGTGCACCAAGCGTAAACATATTCCTCTTTTCTACTCTAGTTTTACTCATAAATATTTGTATTTCTAGGTTTCCTTGAGCGAGGATTTGTATTTGTTCATGCATAAACTGTGGCTGGAACATATGCCTATTGGGGAACTAGCCTAGCCAATGAAACAAGAGAACTCAGACGTGATAAATGATGGTAATCGTCAACTGATTCACTCTAACTGACCAATAGAATTTATCCAGGGACATAAAATTATGATGATCTAATTTGTAATTTTTTAGTTAGGTTGTAGATGTCTCCCCTGCACTAAGACATAAGCACGTTACAAATAAACTGCCAATGGGAGGGGGTCACAGTCACCATCTCCCCTCCCCTCCCCTCCCCTCCCCTCCCCTGCACTAAGACATAAGCACGTTACAAATAAACTGCCAATGGGAGGGGGTCACAGTCACCATCTCCCCTCCCCTCCCCTCCCCTCCCCTCCCCTGCACTAAGACATAAGCACATTACAAATAAACTGGGAGGGGAGTCACAGTCACACCCAAGGGCTAACCCCCCTGGACATACCCCTATACTAGTAACGGGTACCCCTTTTGGGTCCGAGAAAGCAATAATCAAGTACTGAATTTTTGTTTCCTTAGAGCCTTGTTTCTGTCTATGTAGTTAGTGACCACGCAACAAAAATATTGCGAGGGGGTTATCCGGTATCCGAGAAAAGTCCCAGCCCCAAGATGCTGGGGTCAGGATATATCCACACATAATGCTTTTTGTTAGAAAAAAATACAGCTCTCAATGGAATCATGTATGTATATCATCTCCCAAAAGGGTCCGTAGCAGATGTCTGCCACTAAAAAAATATTGACGAAAGTGCAACTGATTGAGGTATAGCTTTGTGGCCATCACTTGATATTATAAAACATGGTTTTTATTATCATCAATAATATATAGTTATAGTACGACAGTAGTTCATAGCATGTTTATATATATGCATGTATGATTGATTAATAGGTTCCTTGCAGCACTTCAAAATGCAGCTCAATTTGGAGGAAAATCCAATAAATTCAAAACGGAATTTTCCTGTTTTCAGGAGATTGAAATTATTTTATTTTGTCCTCCAAATTGTGCTGCTTTGACGTCACGTGAAAGGGGTCTATCGGTTATACATCCACATATTGGCCCCTTGCACGTGACCTCAAAGCAGCTCAATTTGGAGGACAAAACAAAAGAATTTCAAAATCGTGAGAATAAGAAACTTATTGTTTTGTCCTCCAATGCAAATTGAGCTGAATTCCGAAAGGGTCTATAGAGTACACTAGCTAGTATGATATGAAGCATTTGCCCAAAACTACAAATAAAAACTGGAGGAGAAAATAATAAGGGTGCTGGATGTGTTATATACGGCGTAGAAGTACCAGCAAAAATACAATCTCGTCCTTAGAACAGTTAGTGGCAAGGTCAAAGCAGTGTTTCAAAATAGGCACCCCTTTTTTATTTAGGTTTTGGGTGTACGTACCCCCTCCCACCTTGGACACCTGTTACGGGAACATCAGTATCTGAACAAGAAAAAACGATATCGTTCTCGTTAGAATGCGATATCATTCAGCAATTGCGCGTCATTCACGTCTTGAGATCAAGAAGTAATACCTATTTCCAGATCTTCCTCTATCATTTAAATTTTAGATTTCGAGTTGCTTAAGGTTCCTAATATCTATACGAACAAAAAATACATTTGTTTCTACGATATAACTTTTAGTTTTGGAGATTTGAGGACAATAGTGGTTGGTACCGAGTAACCCCACCCCTCCCCCTGAATCGGGTACCGTAAGATGACCCTTATTTCCCCTTATTTCTTATTTAGCGTTGTAAAAAAATTGGCATTGGTCGTAATATTTTTTCAAGGGTTTTTAAGAAGTCTACACTATAAATATAACTAGCTACATGTGTTTCTGCCATCAAGTCCACTAATGTGTCAAGGAAACCTCATCGTTGTCACTTGGCGGGTCATGTTTTTCCCACCTTGATCGACTATGCAGCAGTATGTTGTACATTAACCCTGCAAGCACTGCGCCAACCAGCGGGCCACACCAATAAACCTGGGGAAAAAAGTACCTGTTAACTAACTCCACACAGCAGCTGAGAATTAATTATCGTGAATTGGGTTGCCTGTGTTGGCGCTCTTGGAAAAACGCCCTTTAAAAATTGTTCCTTTGCATTGGATCAGAGTAGGAAAACTAAAAAATGCGCTATTCTATAAAAAAAAGGGGGGGGCAGATTGCGTATAAGTGTGAAAAGTCATGGTACACGGCACGGTTACAGCGTGGCACGGAGACGCAACAGTTCGCGTCAAATATTCAGTTTCATACACGGCACTGACACGGTCACGGTCCGTGTCTTACGGGTTTGTTTCGATCATATTCATTCCAAAACTGTTCTTAAAGATTTCTCTACTTACCCAGTGATCATTCCATGTATTGGCAAATATCGCTGGTCCAAGTGATCGCGCAGGATTCAAACCAGCACCTGTCAGTGGGACCTTGAAAAGAGAGAAAATGCCGGTCTTGATAAAAGAGTGACAAAAGGATTTACTTCATCTTAAAAATAATCCATTTCCACAGTCGAAGCTCTCCTTACGACCACTCTCGTAAGTGACCAGCTCTAGTTACAACCACGACTTTGAAACCCCGTTTGCATTGCTGCTTATGAACCCACTCTCGTTAGCGACCAGCTCTACTGAGTTACGACCACGACTTTGAAACCCCGTTTGCACTGCCACTTATGAACCCACTCTCGTTAGCGTCCAGCTCTACTGAGTTACGACCACGACTTTGAAACCCCGTTTGCACTGCCGCTTATGAGCCCATTCTCGATAGCGACCAGCTCTAGTTTGCCCACTTTTTTAAATTTCCCGAGTTGGTCGCTTACGAGAGCTTTGATTGCCGGGAACCCTACTGATCTCCATGACAACGGTGTACTTACACCAATCAGATAGCAAGTAGCGGTTGCCAAGCCAACCGCAGCGGATGCGTCATATCTGGCAAAGGGATCATATTTAGTGGCGTCCAGTGTGGATAGCATCGTGATGACCAGGAAAAACGTCAGAACAACTTCAGTGCCCAGAGCTTGAAGATTTGATAATCCCGTAGCAGGGATGGTTGCACCGAGAATCCCGCGGGCGTGTGCGGGACTGAGGACGTACAACAAGCCTGCTCCAGTGATGGCTAAAACAAAACAAAGCAATTCAGTGAAAATGGTTCCTTCCTTTGAATTCCTTTCTTTCCCCTTTCCTTCTTTCTTCTTTCCTTTCTCCCTTGCTTCCTCCTTGGCTCGAGCTCGCTACTGCCTCTCCCTTCCTTTCGTCTTTTTTTCTTTTTATCCCATAACTCAATTGCTACACGTTGAAACTTTTAGCGGAAAATTATGTGCAACGGCAGGTATAATCTTTTAAGATTCGTCGTTTTTACGGTTTCCACTGGAGCGTATTTTGAATTTGACAATATCTTGGGCTACCTGTGGTAGGTTACCACGTGTATCCTAGCAACAGGTCCATGTCTAATCAAACCATTTTCAAATTTGTTTACTTTTTAATCGATCTTAATTCACTTCCTGACACATTCCATTATCGTTAAAGATGAATGTTGTTATCACAAGTAAAAGTCACGAAAATAAAGAACTCAAAACTTCATGTTAAATTAAACTCATTTGTGAACAAAAATTAGTGTCTAAATATAGAGTTAATTCTGTAAGTTGTAAGTGTTTGTATATAGCGTTGAACCACTCGCTCCATCGATATTCGGCGATTACTTCAAAGTGTGTTAACAAGATAATTGTGTAGTACTTTAAATTGTAAATTCGAATGTTTATTTTTATGAAGGTCCAATATGAAGGTAGGCTCACTTTTATCGAACTGAAATGTTCAAATAGGAAAGCAACTGAAATATTTTCAATCTTGGCAACCATTGATAGGCTTTCCAAAGAAAGTGAAATAAACTTTTTGTCATTGAATTGAGGTTCAATTTTGACAGACTATAGGTATTCTAACATACTGGCTGGAAAGCAAAACTCTTCATGGAGTACGCTGAAGGATTAGAAGAAAGCTCCGCTCAGTAAAGCCGGGCTAGCGCTGGTTGATTCAGTTTTTAGTTTTCGCCCTTTTTGGCCGATCGTGCGTTAGACAACGCCCTCAAACTTTCTGAATGCCTTGAATTTTACAATTTGAGCTTACCTCCAAAGCATTGAGCTAAGATGTAAATAATGACAGGAACAAGCGCCTTGTCACCAGACAAAAACGCAGCCACAGAAACACAAGGATTGGCATGAACCAAAGGTCTACTGACCCAACGAAAAGCTTGCACAGCCGTAGCCATTGCAAAGCCTGCAGCCAGTGAAATCTGTAGTGTACTTGGCGTTCCTTCCCAGCGAAGTGAAGCGCCACTTACAACGAAGACGAAGAATAGAGTAGCAACGTATTCGGCGAAGGCAGACAGCCATAGGTTACCAGTAAAGATTTTAAAAGCGCCAACTATGGTGAGAAAAGCAAAATTAAGCAAATTAAATGAACAGTTCAAACAGCGCCCTTTCTAAATCGTACCATCGTGCAAAAGGATGATAACGTTGGTTTGTTTTGAGCTTTCAGTAAAATCACCAATAACAAATCATCAAGTCTAAATTCCTCCCAGTTACAGCATCTTAATTCAAAAAGTTACAAATTAAAAAATTCCTTTGAGTTGCGCCGGTTCAAGATGTTTTTTCATGAATCAGATACTATCAGCTAGTTTTCTTTCAATTCGTTCTAGGGTTTGAAAATCCAAGAGAAGATGGCACATATTTGATGATTTGGACCCAATTTTTTTACCAGATGACTAAGTTGTTTAGTGCAGTTAGTAAGCCAAGTCCTATAGGCGGTACTATTTTAGAAACTCATAAAGTATACCAACTTACTTCTCAAAGACCTACACCTCGCCATGACTGGTTGTGTTATCGCAACAAAACAAGAAAGATGAACAAGTGAATTCTTGGTAACCAAAGAATGATTTAAATTTTCGTCTCTGAGGTCTGCTTAGACAAGATTGTTCTAGAATTGCCCAGCACAATAGATTCTGTCAAAATTCTCTTAAAAGTCAACATCTTTCAAGAGTTCATTTTAAGGTAGCCCCAAGAAGTTTTTTTCTGTCAATACTTCTGAAGTCGGTAAATAATGAGTCCCCCCCCCCCCCCCCCCCCCCCGGGATAATGAGTCGTCCTAGTTCAGCTAGATCGATTTCATTTTTATACCAGATTTTTGACTAGCTACAATCTTGGACAAAAAGGTTGAGAACTTTTCATTATTTCCTAAAAAAGGGCAGTTTCCCTGATAAAATATTGTTTCATGTACCGTACCCCCTCCCCCAAGTCCAATGTTGGTCTCAGTGAGTTCAGTGAGCTAGTGCCCGGTCTATCTCCCTCAAAACAACATTGTTTAGGGGGGGGGGGGGGGGGTTCGTTTTCAGGGGATTTTAAGATGTTTTAGTCTAAGTATGCATTGGAACTGAAAATTTCTCAACCTTTTTCCCCCCAAGATTGTAGTTTGCAATGATTGTAATGGCTGAATCAGCGTTACCAGAGCAAAACGGAACGAATATTATTGAAGCTAAAATATCTTGCAGTCATTTTTTAAATCTTTATTTTTACATTTAATATTTTGTTAGTCTACGTTGATAATTTTTGATGTTTTTATCATTATGGTGTGAAAATAACCAGGACCATACTTCCAGACATCGAGTACTGAAGCATCGTATAGACTTACGGCTACACCGGAGATTTCGACCCCAACACCGCTATCCCGGGAGGAACAGTTACAGACTGAACAGGAAGCTCGGCCGAAGCCTAAGGGAGAGGTTAGTCGATCCCTAGACCGTTAGATGATTAACCTCCTGCTGGGACCAGTAATGTCGCTGATCTGTAACCAACCATATGCGCACTCCTTCCCATGTGGGATGCGTTTTGAAATATTAAGACTAGCTAGCACCGACGTATATTTTTTTATTCAGTTAGGAATCAAAGTAGAGGTCTGGTTTTCTTTTCCCCGGACGGTTAGAGAAACTTCAACGACACCTTCGCTGGTATTTTATCCTTATTGTTTCGTGATTGTAATTGCACTGAGACTCGGTTGTGGTGCCTTAGAACTGTTTATCATTATTTTATATTATTATAACTTCACATATATAATCGAAACCCAGTTTCACGATATTTTGAGTCAAAGTTAGTTGAATCTGTCGGTTCCCCAGAGTGAAGAGGATTAGTCGATAACAGAGGATACAGTTCAAAAGTATTATTTCAGGGTAGCCTCCTCCGCAGACAACTCTAAACTACTCTCTAGCAAGCGTGGTTTAACTCTATAGCGGGCTTCCTGTGCCAACGGAACGAGGGTACTGGGCACGAGCGAGGGGAAAAAGGAAGAGAGAGTTGTATCTTCTCTTCTTTTTTCTTCCTTCCTATCCCCCTCCTCCCTTGTTTTTTTCTCCTTCCCAAAGGAGCTGCCTGCGGAGGAGGAATTTGACCTCGAGAATGAAAGTTTGACTTAAACCAGTCACCATAATTTTGCGTGTTTTCTTAGTAATTTCTTTGTCGATCTTTGGCTTTCTTCCCCTCTCTCTTTCTTCCATCCTTCTATTCGTTCAAATTACTAACTTTTCGAATATAAACAGAGCAAAAAGAAGAAGAAAAAATAGAAATGAGTTTCTCGATATTTTTACCGTCTGTATTTGATAACCACGCATATAGTTATCCCATCTCTTGTTTACACAAACAAACAACCTACCAATGTCTTTGCGCAGGTTCTGTGATCTTTGACTGGTTGCCGTCATAGACAAGGCTACAGGTACCGTTAACGGCAGGTGGCCGTCCTTTCTGACATACAACCACCACTTTTCTCACGCTTATATATCTTATTACAATATTATATAAAATTATGAAAAAAGCTAGGAGTGATCCGAGGAAACGGCTATGGATTGCTAGTATATTTTGTTTAATTTTCATGCTCGCTGAGTTCATCGGTAAGTAATGAGTCCTTGTTCCTATTCATGATTTGTTGACTGGATTGAAAACAGAACAAGATTGTCAGAACGTTCTGTAATGATAATTGAGTGGTTGGTTTTGACGGTAGTCATCGAAGATGGTCGGTTAATTTTGAAAATTTTGACACTGTACCCGACCAGAATGATTGGTACCTTGGTACTTTATAGTGAACCCCCGTCCCTCATTTCAACAGAATATGATGAACTAATAAGAGATTTAAGTAATGTTTATTCTTTGCTTGTTATGCTGCGGTTGTTTATTTATCCAAACAGTTTAATCAAAACGTTACACCTCTTTGGTGACATCGATTGAACTGAAGCGATTGCCCCAACAGTTAATCAGATTGCCACATCTCGATTCACAAGCAGTGATACTGAGATTTTTGGTCGGAATGACTTTCTTTTATTGCTATCACTTCTACATGGGTTAGAATACTAGATTATTACACGCCATACAATTGGTTAACAGACCATTTAACAGTTGTGCAATGTCTAAGTATTCCAAACCACGTACTTTTCACGCTTGCAGACATTTTAGACATTTATTTTATCAGGAAAAGGAATTTACTAGTGACTGTAAGATTTCTGAGTTGCAATATTATTAAAACTATAAAGTTTCATGAATATTTTTCCATGAAGCAAAGAACATAATTTTAATTTCAAAAATATAATCTTAGGTGCTTCCACTTTGCATTCTTATGAATTCAATGTTTTTAAAACACTAATTTTATGTAATCTATCCAAAAACTTGCTATTCCCTGTACGACCTAAAAAAACTATTCCTTACTGAGTCTGAAGGGAAAAGTGGGACTTGCTCGAAGCAAGAAATCATGAAGTAAGAGAGCACAGCTCCCATACATAGGTCTATCCAAGAGAGCATAAATAAGGGAAACTTCTGAATACCGCGCGCGCCATAGGAATTCCCGGTTGGGCTATTTGTAAAGATTTTTTGGGAAAAAATTTCGCATCTTTTTGAGTATTCAACAGCCTCACTAAGTCGTGTTTTATCAGAGAACAGAACGTAGCCAATCCTGATCTTTTTGCTTTATCTAATAGATTTTGTCGAAAAAAGTGAGAAAAATCGACGAAAAGTATGTTGTTTTTGAGCGCACGCGCAGGCTCTGGAAATCAGATTGTTCTTTTAAATCTCATGAAGTAACATTACAGCTATTTGCCCTCCCCCCAGGTGGATATCTGTCCAACAGTCTTGCCATCATGACAGACGCAGCTCACATGCTATCAGACTTCGCGGGGTTCATGATATCGCTGTTCGCAATATGGGTTGCTACGAGACCTGCTACCAAGAAACTATCCTATGGATGGTACAGGGCAGGTACGTGTAACGGGATGGTTTGTCATCTGGGAGGGGTGCAGATAGGTGGATTGATCGATGTCCGTTCTAGTGATAGAGCAGAATGATTTCGTATGGGTGTGAAAAGTCACGGCACACGGCACGGTTACTGCGCGGCGCGTACACGACACCGAAAGTCGAATGTTTTTATACATGTACGGTACGGCACTAACACGGTAACGGCAAGGAGCGGTCCGACCGGTGGGTACTGACCGGTGTACTGGTCTGTTTTTATCAGAGGTGATGGGTGGAGTGATTTCTGTGTTGGTAACATGATATGGGTAATGACTGGTGTAATGTATTTTTGTCATCAGAGGTGATGGGTGCGGTGATGTCCGTGTTAGTGATATGGGTACTGACTGGTGTACTCGTTTACATGGCCATACAAAGAATCTTCAGCAAACAGTTCGAGCTGGACGCGCAAGTTATGTTAGTAACCGCGTCAGGAGGGCTTTTAATAAATGTTATGTAAGTAACCATGCAGTGTATGACTTTAAACCTGCTTCATATATCACTCATTTTGTGTGCGTTCTCCCCCCCCCCTCCCCCCATACCCCATAAGCGCCGCGCGCTTATTAAATTTTAGCACCTCAGATGCGGCGCTTATTTGAGGGCGGCGCTTATTCGAGTAAATACGATATCTCACTATCTCTGTCTATTTTGCGACAGGCTTGACGGGATGGCCTGTTATAGTTTTTTATCACTTAATTCAGTTGGTATATCATTGTCTTGTAGATTAGGAATGATATTATATCAGAAAGGTCATGGCCACAGTCATGGTCTCGGTGGTGGTAGTCATAGCCACGACGACACCAAACAGCTAGCTTCCAACGAAGATGGTTTAGCCAAATCTCCATCAAGCTTCGTTATCGAGAATGAAGGAGAAAACGTTAACGTCAGAGCTGCCTTCATACACGTCTTAGGAGACTTCTTACAAAGCGCAGGAGTTTTTGTAGCTGCTCTCGTAATCTGGTTTAAGGTATGTTATGAACTTAGAATAAGACCCGGTCTAGATAGTGGCCACTGTTCTGCCGTACTCAAGGCACAGTGAGCAAATATATAAATGTTCAAAAAGAACGCAATGAAAATATCACGCTCATGAAAATGCGGGTTTTGTTTAACGCGGTTAACACACTTTATAAGATAATTATAAAGACTCACCTGACTCTGTTGTAAGAAATCAACAGTACATCTAACAAAGCGTAAACTTTGCTGATTACAGATTGATATAGAACGGTTTTCATAGTGAGTGAGAAAGGATACGACAATTGTAGCCGTACTGCAGTCGTAATGCCTCTTACCGTAGGCGTAACTACGCGTTGTGATTAACTACGCGGATATGATTTACCTCAGAAAACAGTGGCAAGACATCTTAATGTTACGGCATGTCGTACCGTGTACGTATTTCCCACTCATGCGAAAACCGCTCTAACGCTCGCATATAAAACGGCATAACAAGATCGAGCGCAGTCAAACTATCAAATACTATGATGTGCATCAGTTATCCTTTAATTGCTCAGCGCACCCGATAAAACAAAAATAAAAGACTGCATGTTTGTAGTGGACAAATCATTGTAATGCGTTTAAAAATATATATTTCTTTATGTTTAATTTTCAGCCTGAATGGTCGATAGCAGATCCAATTTGTACATTTTTATTCTCAGTCCTTGTATTAGTTACGACATTAGCAATTTTAAAAGACGCACTTATTGTTCTTATGGAAGGTACGTATCTGATTAATATCGTATACGTGCCTCTTACTAAATTCCATTGAATTTCTGGGCCATTCCAGAGTTTTACATCCCAACTGTTGCGCGCAATGTGAAATCCCACCGTGTGTCAACCTCTGCAATAGTAACGCAAATCCACCAAATGGCACCTTGCGTCTGACTCTGTAACCAAAGCGCGCAAACGCCAAATTGCACCGTGCGTTAACCTTCGCAACTGTAGCGCGCAAACGCCAAATTGCACCGTGCGTTAACCTCCGCAACTGTAGCGCGCAAACGCCAAATTGCACCGTGTGTTAACCTCCGCAACTGTAGCGTGCAAACGCCAAATCGCACCGTGCGTTAACCTTCGCAACTGTAGCGTGCAAACGCCAAATTGCACCGTTATTAGTTCTTGCAGCCACATGAGATATATACTGATGCGCTTTCAATGAATTTATTCTAATCCAGTTAATTTTACCAATCATCAGGTATGCCAAAAGGTTTATGCTTTAATGATCTGAAGACAAGTCTCTTGTCCATACCCGGTGTAGAGGCTGTTCATGATCTCCACGTGTGGTCGTTAACCGTAGGAACCGATGCGCTATCCGTCCATCTTGTTGTTGGTAACTATTATTTTATAAAAGGTTTTCACAGCAGCCATATGCATGTTGTTGGACCGGCAATAAAAATAGAAATCTCTCCTTGGAGAAATGAGATTTCTTCTCATGCAAAAACATTGTATTGTTCCTGTCCAACAACAAGGTCGCTGTAAAACTCTATTAAAAGTAGTTAGAGTTCTAACTAACTTTACATGCCCTCGATGATCATTTAAGAAATAAAACATTTTCTCCGTGCCTTCATAGCCTGATGAAAACCGAGGCTACGCTCGACTTCGTCTCGGGTTTTCACTGATCTGCTCTCGAATTCTCCCAAACGCGTAGCCTCGGTTTTCACCAGGCTATGAAGGCATCGGAGAAAATGTTTTATTTCTTTTAAAAAATACTTTTAAAATGCTTGTTACGTCATTTCCGTGCCTTCATAGCGCGATGAAAACACAGCTCTCGACCAATGAGAGCGCGCGTACTATCTTAAGTATTTTTTAAAGTATATTGAAGCCTTATTATTTTAAATTAACTATAATAATGTTGCAAACGCCAATTGTGTAGAAAACCAATTTAACGGTTAAATTTTCTATTCCCAGTGACTTAACTTCACAGTTCTAGTAATCAACCTTAGGGGCGGGAATCCCACATCGGTGATCCTATTTCCCATTCCAGCAATCTAGATTCTAGATCCACTAGGTCATATGCACATCTTTTTCAGCGCAAAAATGAATATAAGCAACTTGCAGATCTGTTTATTCTTCAAGGTCCCTCAAAAAGTCAAAAACATATTAAAATAGAGATGTTCAAGATTCAAATTGATATCTTACGGTTTTTTAATCGCAGCTGACGATTCCAACACACAGAAAATCTTAGAAGAAGCTTCAACTCTTTGCAGTAAACAGTTCGACATCAAACACAGTACCATTCAGATTGAAACTCACTCGGACGATCGAGAAAGCTGTAAAGTATGCGACGAACCACAGGACTAGACGAAGCACACGCTGATTGGTAACACAATATCTATGACATCGTGAAGATTGTTGTGGCCTTTTTGGAAATACGTTTTCCATTTTGGCCTGTATGTCAGTTTCTGGTTATCAGTACCTTCAGCTAACTCTGGCATGTATCTGGCATGACGTCATTTGTTTGACGTCAGGCAAGCATGGTGGGAGGAACTGGGCAGTTGGCAACCTGCGGGGAAAGTTGCCAAACAACAGCCATGAAAGCGGTGGCCCAAAACAAGTCGCAGAAGCTTGATTTTGTCGAAAGTGGATTACGTGACATAGTGATATATTAGCTTGATTGAAAGGATATTTGTCGAAGGTGGATTACGTGACATGGTGACATATTAACTTGATTGAAAGGATATTTTGTCGAAAGTGGATTACGTGACATGGTGACATATCAACTTGATTGAAAGGATATTTGTCGAAGGTGGATTACGTGACATGGTGACATTACGTGACACGGTGATATGAACTCAGTAATCATTATGTACATACAGAAATTATAATAAAATGAGCAGTTGATATACATTTCCTACAAAATGTTATGTTGGTTAAATGAGATCCAAATGAAATTAGGGATAGGGTCAAAACAATTTGTCATCTTACGGTACCCGATTCAGGGGGAGGGGTGGTGTTACCCGGTACCCACTACCTCTGGAAGTGAAATCCTGGATTTTGTCCTCAAATATCTCCAAAACTAAAAGTCAAATCACAGAAATGAATGTACTGTCTGTTTTCATGTTTTCTAAACAGCGTATTTGTGGATAGAAATAGTCACTGGAGACACCCAGTATCGAGCATTTCAACAGGTCTCTGAGGGGGAGGGGGTATCGACCGGTACCCACCACCTAAATCAATATAATCGGGTACCTATTTTGGACAATTGTTTTGACCTTGTCCCTTACGAGATCGATCATGGGATTTTGAAATTCCCCGCTATCCCCAACCAATCGTCATCAGTCTCTCCCTCCCCGTGAGAAGGGATTGCTGCCCTAGGCATAGCAGGGGGAGATTGGTGTTGCGGTGTTAGCTATTTTTCGCGCGGTGATGTTTTTTTTTCCGGATTTTGATTTGAGGTATTGCGCAGCCTCCTACACAGACGCCGTTATGGTCGTCACGCAACGCTTATCTAACGTCTGCGCAGGAGGCTATACTAGGTATTGCGGTGATCTCAAGTCTTCCGATGTGCGGTGTTTGCGTTATTAAACGAGCGGTGTCCGGTGTAAAGTTCTGCTTGTTTGCGGCGTTGCGGTATCCTGTTCAAGATAAATGTCAAAGTATTTGAACTTTTTGACATTTACGGTGTTGGTGTTTTGTTGATTTTTCGTGCGGCGATGTGGTGATTTCGGATTTTTTTTCCCAGCATTTTTTCATTTCTTAGCAGCTTTTAAAAATGCTTGAACGAAAATGTACAACTTTTTCCCGCCAAATCTATGTACTCTGCGCCCGCACGACTCACAGGTCAGTGCAAAGCCGTCTAAAATAATGCGCACTCAGTTCCCGGTAAATTAGAATCCCGAAGAAGAAGAACGACAAACCAAAATACGATGACTTTGAGACCATGATTTTTACTCTTTTAACAAGACTGCATCCTTATTAACCAACCAGCAGAGTTCTACGGGGATCATACTAACGAACTCATGCCCAAATACGCCGGGAAAACCTATAGCAGAGCTCGTAAAAGAGAGTGTAAAAGTTCCTCGATATTTGACGAAGTCCAAAATGAAGGGACGACGAGCGACGATGATAATAATACTTCCGAAGCTTCTTTAGTTGCTGCTATGCCAAAGAAGTCTTCTTGGTCTAGAGTACACAAAGCTGTAGCTAAGACACAAGAGAATTCGCCTGTAAAAAATGGTCCAAAGAGTTCCAAAAGAGCGAAAAAGCTGCCAGCGATAGATGAACAAGACCCTTTTGCCTTCACAGACGAAGACGACTTATCTTTGCAGAATTCTCAAACTAGTTCGCAGAAAACTGTAGATCCCTCAGATAAAAGTACTGATGATGAAGCTTATAGTAGTTCACAAGAGTTGGGTGAATCGTCTTCGAAATCAAGTGGTGGAAAGAGCAAAAATGCAAAGACATCCTCATCTGTAAGTAATATTTTTGCAAACAGTACAACGTTTGAATTGAATTTTCTTGCAGTTTTTCTGTGTTTGCTGATACACTCCTCTAAATTCGTACATTGAGTACTATATTTACAGTAATGTCCTGATTGCAAACTGTTTTTTAGTCTTTATTTGTCTATTTAATCCTGGTTCATAGTTCCATCCACACGTGTAAAGTCGTTTCATGGTCCAGATACTCCTTACACATGTTAACTTATACTTCATGTAAACGTTTCGTACTACGACATAAATCATTATTATTCATTCAACAAACAAGCTGGGCAAACATTATCTTTTACAGTTGTAGTTCTAATTAGTATTTATGTTGTGGCTATAAATTCTATACATTTTAAGCTTTAAACTACTGGTACTGCTTTGTCAACCTGCAATCCCACAAGCATTACTAAATTAGTGTCTGTGTTTTCAACACCAGGGTTACCTAGAAATTTAATTATTTCTAAATTTAGGATCAAAATAACATAAAGTATCAAATGAATCTTTTTTTGAATAGCCAGAAGCTTGTGGGTCTGTTTATCTTCCAAACACACTCCTTACTACATTTGAATATTCTATACACAATTCAACTCACTTGTGGTGTTTTATGGAGGGAGGAAAACTGGAGAACCCAGAGAAAAAACCTTGTAGCATCGGAAAGAGCAAAACAAACCCAACAACGGTTAACGTACTAGCTTTGATGGGACTTACATACATATATTTATTTAGTGTCATTTTGTTTTTACAATACATTTACAAAGAATTTTATGAAATAGTTCAGATATAACGCACGCTCTGATTGGCTGATAGGATGTTTACATGAGGCTATGTAAACACAAGAATTTCAATATTTTATAAGACAAATAGAAAATGTTATGCCGTGTTTACATCGCCTGATGTAAACACTCAGAAAAGTTGGGGAGAAGTCTTGAGCTCTGTGTAAACCTCGCCTGCGGCTTGGTTTTACACGACAGCTCTCAACTTCTCCCAAATTTCCCTCAGCAATTGTTTTCTATTTGTTGAATAGTTGAACCTGAATTTAGCAGACACAAGCTATCTATAATAACTATGAAAGTTAACCAAGATAGATAGCTATAATGTGAACTTGAACATCGTCTGCTTGCCATGCACAAGCTTTTGCCTTGGTGAGAGGATTTCATTCTCCTGGGAATGCTTACAATTCATCAGTTTCTATTTTTTTTTTTGGAGTTGGGAGGAGGAAACGGGATAAATACTCAGTGTAGTTCATCCTAACTACAACATATTTTCTTTATACCTCTGCAGTCACCTTTCAAGAGCTTCTTGAAGAACAATGATAAGTCACTTTCTCCTCAAAAAAATAAAAATCTAAGGCGGCTTTCAGCTTTGGTAAGTCAAGATCATTTTAAAGTGAACGGTTTATGTACTTAATTGATAATTAATTTTGAGGCTTCTCTCTAACCTATTCTATCGATAACATTCATGCCAGAGCATAAATACCATGTTTCTTCAGTTCACTTTTTCACTTGAATCTGAAGATGAT
Source organism: Anthopleura sola (assembly GCA_023349425.1). NCBI lineage: Eukaryota > Metazoa > Cnidaria > Anthozoa > Actiniaria > Actiniidae > Anthopleura > Anthopleura sola. Next base: position 3,347,000 of record JALHLI010000008.1, read on the forward strand.
CTCTGTTTAGGTTTTCAAAACATCAGTTGTCATTACTAAAAACCTTTCTGAAGATTACACATAACTCACCCTTATGAATACATTCAACATTCTCAAAGATCCTTTTGATTTGTGTAAACCCATCCCTAGACATCAGCCATGTGAATAGAGCAGATTTCATATGCGTGTGAAAGATCACGGCACGGTTATGGTGTGGCACAAATACACCACCAAATGTTGAATGTTTTCATACGTGGCACAGCACTGACACACTCACAGCAAGGTGTGGCCCATCCTGTTTTTCATAGTCATACGAAAACTGCTCTTATAACAACAGGTTTCGTGCTACTCCTTGAAGTACGTCTGTAAAAAGCCCCAGAATTCAAAACCCGTTTTAAGTGCACTTGAAAAGCCCTTGAAAATAGGAAAGTTGTTGAATACTCCTGGAATAGCCCTTGAATATCATACCTAGTTTATTATGATCATCTGTAACCTAATTTTTGTCCAAAATTCACTTGATTTCGATTGATCATAACTTTGTTCCAAGAACGACAAGGTTGGTATGCTACTTTCCATCAATTGACGCTGATGTTATCAAGCGTAAATACCCTTTAATAATGACTTAGCTGTTTTTGTTGATCGTTAAGAAAAAATTCCCAAACAAAATTGATCCTTGACAATCGTCATTTTGGACCTTGAAATGTCCTTAAAAAGTCCTTAAATTATGTTTTGGAGATGTAGAACGAACCTTGTAATAAGAAAGTGCTGTAATGATATACTCTTCGTCTATCCTTTAGCCAACAAATACCAACTTTAGTGATGAAGAATCCCCTGAAGAATCTTCTCCAGAAGTACCAGCTGTAGTACGATCATCAACATTGCCACAAGGGACTAAGAAGATTGATGAACAAGGAGCGATAAAAGTTAAAAGAACTGAAAAACCTGTGAGTGTTAATAAAAGCTCAAATCTTGATTCAGTTTAACCATGATACTGTATATTGACTCCTGCTTATAGTATCAAACAAATCATTGAATCTCATGAATCTTATTACCAGCCATTAGTGAGGGTCAAACACTGCCGGTCATACTATTGTATGGTAGCAATCAGCTGAATGAATCTTATGAATCTTATTACTAGCTGTCAGTGAAGGGCAAACAGTGTCCATCATGTGATATCAACCACTGAGAGTATTCTATTGCTTGGTATCAGTCAGCTGACTAAATCTCGTGAATCTCATTACCAGTCTACAATGAAAGAAAAAGACTGCCTGTCATGTTATTATCAACCGGAGAGTATTCTATTGCTTGTTGTCAATCAGCTGAATGAATCTCATGATTCATAGTTTTAATTACCAGCCTTCAGTAAAGGGCAAACACTGCCCTCCATGCTCCTTGGGCAAATTCCAGGAACTAATGATTATCCTTCTCTGTGTAATATTTTTTAGATTAATAATTTTTGAATATTCTTCAGCTTTTCACAGTTATTCGAAATGTAAAGAAAATGTCCGAGTGTTTAGAGTCAGGAGAAGATCAAGAGGTAATGAATGAATGAATGGATAGAATATATATGTAAAAAAACCAAAAGGTTACTCTAAATACCATTATATTGTTCCTTGAAGACACATTGTTCCTGAGTAAATCAGGGGGCCTATACACTCGCTCTTCTGCCCAGGAATGTCTGGACAGTGCAGTAATCAGTATCTCGTCAATATGAAATTTTCCAGCCACCCTGGGGCTTGACACTAACATATATCTACTAGTCTCAGACTAGTAAAGATTTGCTGTGGACTAGTGGGGAAAAGACCTTGGGACTAGTGATTATCCACAGTGACTAGCCCAAGGACTAGTACCCCTAGACTACATAGAAGCTTTTGCCATTGGCATATTCAACATTAATCTCTGTGGCGAACCCACTAAACTCAAATTCCTATATCCACCCCCCTCCCCCCATGAATTTTCAAACAATATAATTTAAGTTTCTAATTAGGAATCTTAACAAGCTGGATTTGCCAATTAAATGTTTCATTTTTATTTCCAGTTCTTTGATGACATTGAATACCTACTAGATGGTCTACAGTCTAGTAACCCAGCAACAAGATGTTTAAGTGCCCTAGAGGTAGCATCACGCTGTACTACTGCCAGCTTCAGAATTAACCTACGAGCACATGGTTTTATTCCTAAGATATTTAAACACCTTCATGATGCTCACACCAGTAAGGTATGGTTAATTGTTTAACACAGCAAAAGTTTTGAAACTATACTGGAGTCCCATTATCTTAAACTCTGGATATCCCTAGCTACTAAAAAACCATCGACACTTTCCCTAAAGTTGTTGCTGTCGTTATCCTCCTCCTCCTCCTCCTTCTCTTCCTGAACTTCCCATTATATATTTATTGATCTTGAGACCATGTCCTATGGACTTTTTACCAATAAAATTTTTTCCCTGCTGTACTGTATATCTAAGAATGATTTGAGATAACGGGAACGTAGCTAACATATCATACTTTATCATTTTGACTAAGGGAGAACTTTTTTTTTTCCAACAGAATTTAGCTCTTTGTACATCAGCAATCATGTACGTCCTCACACAAGACAAGCAAAATATAGATCTAGACAAGTTTGTTCTTGGTATGTCCTGTGATTTTTATAGTTCTTATATCATCTATGATTATCTTATTAAGTTATAAATAAAAAAGAGTATAATATATATAATATAATTATCTTATTCATTCCCTTAATTACCTGTTTGATGTAGAAATAAATAATACAGTATACATGTACTGTAGGTAACCAGTTTCATGTAAATTATATTTTTTTTCATTTTCAAAGAAATGATGATGAAATTTCTGTCTGTACCTGAAGTTGATGAAGATTCTGAAGACTTAGAGGACAAGAAATATAAAAGCTATGTTCAAAAAGCCAGGTAAATAGAATATATCCGTCCTCTAACTTACGGATGATGCTGCTAGGTCACCTGTCTTTCTGCTTTCCCATGTGTTTCTCTCTTTGTCCCACTGAGATGTGCCTGTTTTTCCTTTAAGTTTTTGGTTCTTTATCAGGGCTCAAAATAACGGCTGGTCAACGGTCAATGTCCAGCCAAATTTGGTACTTGACAAGTCAAATATGATTTTGATTTTTGTTTATTACACATTTAGGGTGGATGTCATGAATATCAGTTTACTGTGAAGTGATTCGTATATCGACCCTAAATGTGTAATAAAATAAAATATTATATGCCAGGCATCTTGACCGCCATATGACTGGCTGTTATTTTGAGCCCTGTTTATGCTATCTATATTCCTGGTTGAACTGCCCCTGGGCTATCAAAACTGTGGTCCCTACCCATGGGCTATCTGGAATACATGTTCATGTAATGTCTTAACTTGTGGTGACTCAGTTGTTGTTGTTCTATTTTCTATCAGGACAATGTTTGAGAAACACATGAAAAGAATACCAGGTGCTTATCTGGACTTAAAAGATATCAGTGTAAGTTATAAAATAATTATACATTAAAGACCTAATCATACATTAAAATTATCTCAGACATTCATACCTGGTTTATATCACATTCTAATCCCATTTTTGTTTCATTATAATTCATTCTTCTCCTCATTCTAATTCCATTCTAATTTTCATTCTAATTCCAATCATATCGGATCTCATAAATTTTTCATCCCATTCATATCCTATTATAATACCATTCCAGGCAAAAGTGTTCTCATTCTTGTGCCACACTTCTAAAACCTAATTATTTTGTGTGCTGTTCCCCAGGCATCATCACTTGCAAGAGAATCTCTCCTGTCAATCACATCAGAGAGGGCTGGTGCATGGTTCAAACAAGAGATAAGAACTTTAGGTGGTCTTGATCATATCGTTGGTGCAGGTGAGAAAACATTGATACAGCACAATGTTTGTCAGTTTTTATGAAAGACGACAAATTAGCAGCATACGCTACCCATGCTACCCATTAATAGACTATGCCTAATGCCTCTCAATGTACCATTGATGTAAGCTCTTGTGATGTTGCATGACATTTTCTTTTCTCAATTTCTCAGTGACTGATTGTGTTGATTGGCTGGTGGAAGTGCATGGGAACTATATCCAACGAGACCAAGACTCACAAGCAAAGATACAGAGAATCAACAAAAGCTTGAAATTATTAGAAAATGTAAGGACATTAAAGTTATATACTGGTTTCTGATTGGTTAATTGTCCATGGTAAATAAGAGTATATAACATAGTATTAAAAAATACTTAGCATACATGCACACTTCTTTACCAGCATTTTTGTTGGTTTTTGCTATTTTGCTGTTTTTTTCTTCTAGATTTTTCTAGGTTCAAACCATTTAGCATGACTGATACTACCATATCAGAAACAGGATAAAAAAATATTTGTTAAAAAAATATGTTGTTTTGTTAATGGAGCAGATTTTTTAGCATTGCAAAAACTTGCAGTATAGAATGCTATATAGAGTAGATTTCGTATGATTGTGAAAAGTTGTGGCACACTGTGTGCAATTTTGGCACAGACACAGCACCTTGTTTTAATGAGGGTAGCACTAAATAGCCATTGGCTAACAAACCTGTGGCCCTCGTTCCATGATAGAATTGGAATTTAGAAGTTGATTTTTGTTTCAGATCACCTATGAAAATGATGCCAATCAGAAATATCTAATTCAATACAAAAAAGGTGGATTAGCAAGAGATCTTGCAAGGTAATGTGATGCAAGTAATTCTAAATCAGTACATTGATATTGGACAGCTACTCTTACAAGAAAAGGGTGTTTGAATGACTCATTTACTGAGATTCTCAATATTCTGCAAACTCACGAATTGCAAGTTTCCTGTTGAAATTTGTTTTTTCACTGCTGCCAGTCATATTTTTAAAAGGTACCAACTGATTAGTTTTGATTAGCAGCAGTGAAAAACCAATTTCACAACGAGCCATTGAAATGTCGGAGTTCACAGAATATTGAGAATCACAGTAAGGGAAAGTGGCTGTCATGACATTGAGATCTTATTTCATACAATTTTTATTTCTCATCTTTTAAGATTTACTAAACTGTGTGTGAGTACCATCACAGAGGGTCTTGGCACTGGTGGTTCTTCCTCTAGCGACTTATACATCCATAATGAAGCAACTGTAGAGGATTGTCTTTTCAATGTCCTCAAAGTTTTTCTTAATCTTTCACATGATTGTGGTGAGTACTGGTAGTTCCATTGACTTACTTTTGCAAAATATTTGTTAACAAACGATCTTTTATTTTTAAGAAATCATTTCCTTTTGATTTTGTTTCTTCCCTTTCCATTTTTATCCTTCATTTTGTTTCCTTTCCTTTCACATCTTTTTTAGTCCTCTTTCCATTTCATTCTAATTTCCTTCCTTTTCTACTTATCATATTCTTTCATTTTCTTTTATTTCATTCTTTCTTCTTCCATTTTTATTCCATTTTATTTTCTCCTTTTCATTTCCTTTTATTCCTTGGCTTTCCTTTTCATTCCTATTCTATCATTTCATTTACCTTTTTTTCATTTCATTCCTTCCCTAAAATACAATACAATATGCTTTATTAGATATTTCCTTTGCTTTTCATTTTCTTTCCTATCCTCCTTTCATTCCATCTCCTTCCATTTCCCTCCCTTCTCATTGCATAACTTCCCATTCCTCTTCTTACTGTATCATGTTAACTAATATTGATTAATATTATTTACCTTTTCAGATGAAGGAAGCAATTTAATTGGTCAACAAGATGGGCTATTATGTTCTCTCTTGTTTTGTGTCTTACAGGTTAGTTGCAAGTTAAAATAGGAATTTATTAAAATTCTGTTTCTTATATAAATCTTTTAATAATTGATTAATGGATTTATTGATACAACATTAATATTTTATGGTCTCATATTTTTACAGTTACCCCAGTACTTTGAAGCAAGCAAGAGATTTGACTTGCATGTATTGGTAAGATAAGAACACACTTTCACTGCATTCGCTATTAATTTTACAACACACAACACTCAACTCACATGTTGATTTTTACAGAGGGAGGAAAACTTAAGAATCCAGAGAAAAACCCTCATGGCAAGGGAGAAAACAACACATCAAACAAACTCAACTCACATAATAATTATGTGATTCAGAGAATCAAACCTATAACCCCAGTCTTGAACTTGGGAAGCACGGGTGGCAGAGTGGTAAGAACACTCACCTCTCACCAATGTCGCCTGGTTCAAGTCCCATTGGGCTTGGTATCGTATGTGAATAGATTTGTTTGTTCACTTGGTTCTCTCCTTTGCTTCAATGGTTTTTCTCCAGTTTTTCGGGTTGTCTTCCCTCCTTAAAAAGCAACTTCCAAATTCCAATTCAATTGTGGCCATCACAGTAATTGGAGCTTCATTCTTTTGAATTGTTACAGCGCGACGCTCAAAAGTATGACCACATTTAATGTATTCGCATACTTCTATGCACGGGATTTTGTACTTTAAACCGACACAATTGATGCGAAGCTGTCTGGTTTTACCAAATAAGGCGTGTAAAAAATCGTTTGGAGCAAAAAGCCTGTGCATAGAAGTATGCAAATACATTATAAGTGGTCATACTTTTGCGCGTCGCGCTGTAAGTGTTACAACTGATATAACAGCCAAATTTTAAGAGATTTTTTCAGAACGCATATCAGGAAGAGGCAACAACATAGCATCATATGCCTAACATGTATAATGATGTAAACTTGTTTTAAATGTCTTGTAGGGACTTGGTTTATTGATTAACCTAGTAGAACACAGTAAACAGAACATAGCAACTCTTGTACGGCTGAAGACAGATCCCTTTCATGAGAGTCAGAACACTAGTAGTGATAGCATAACTGATTCTGATGGTCAGATGGGATCAATTGAAGGTCTCATGCAGTTATTCATTGTAAGAGAGCAGGCATCTAGGGATACTGATCAAATGACTAATGCACTGTCACCAGAAGGTAGGTGGAAAACCATCAAACTCTCAAGTTTTATTGATATCCTTAAACAACCTCTGGGCTGATCAGAGTCAGGGCATGGCTAACTCACAGATTGAACCCTGAAACAACCTCTAGGCTGATCAGAGTCAGGGCACAACTAACTCACAGATTGAACCCTGAAACAACATATTGGCTGATCTAAGTCAGGGCATGGCTAACTCACAGATTGAACCCTGAAACCTCAGGGCTGATCTAAGTTAGGGTATGGCTAACTCACAGATTGAACCCTGAAACAACCTCTGGGCTGATCTAAGTCAGTGCACGGCTAACTCACAGATTGAACCCTGAAACAACATATTGGCTGATCTAAGTCAGGGCATGGCTAACTCACAGATTGAACCCTGAAACCTCAGGGCTGATCTAAGTTAGGGTATGGCTAACTCACAGATTGAACCCTGAAACAACCTCTGGGCTGATCTAAGTCAGGGCACGGCTAACTCACAGATTGAACCCTGAAACAACCTCTAGGCTGGTCAGAGTCAGGACATGGCTAACTCACAGATTGAACCCTGAAACATTTACCTCTGGGCTGATAGAACATTTAAATCAAAAGGATTGAGAGGTCAGATGGATACTGTATATGGATGTGACAGAAGGATAAATAGAATGAATGAACAAATGAATAATTAGAAATATATATTATCCTTTCAAAAAAATATAAGATGAAATGGAGGAAGAGGAAGTTCTCAAACCAACAAAGGATGGACTCGGTTGGATTTGTGGCAAGGAAATTGATGTTTCTGTGAATGAAAGCATGAAGAATGAATCCATTAATGATGCAGTTGCTTCTTCGTCATCGTCCAATGAAAAAGATACCAAGAAATCTAATGAACAAAACCTGGAAGATGAAATTGGAAAAGGTGAGATTTATTTATTTAATATGATTTTTAACAGGAAGGACTATTCTCGACAACTGTTTAATGGTGATTTTCAAGAAGGTCCTGTAAAAATTAATTACTGTATACTGTGTGTAAAGCAGGAAAATAATACATTGCAATTTGTTGGCCTAACTCATCATCCTGACACCATCGAGAAGCAAATTGTGTGAGTAGTTTATAGCCTGATTCAAGCCCAATTTGAAAAAAGTTGAATCAGCCCGATTCACAAAATCTGTAGCACTGTCACATATTTTCTCATGTCAGTCTGATTTTTCAAATTAAATTGGGCTCTCTAAATCATATGCACAATTTGCTTCCCAAAATATTCTGGAGAAGAATCAGGCCAACAATCACAGCATGTAGATTGTCCTAACAAAATTGAGATATGTAAACACCTTGCCAAACATCTCTTAGACTGGTCCTCTTGACCAGTCACATTAACTGGTCACATGTCGATCAGACAACTTCAAGCCCTGAATATCATTAATGGCAATGTCTTCTTTATTAATACTTGTAAAGAAAGTTATAATTCTCAAGGGATTATTCAATCCACTTACTGATAACGCCTTGTTATTCTAGCCTTGATAATAGCAGGCAAGCACATGGAGGACAGTATGGTCGCTTCCTATGTTGCTTTGCTGTTGGGATGCCTCTTGAAAGACAATAAGGTAGAATTCATTGCCATGTAGTATGAAAAATTCATTACTTATGATTTTCATAATTTCTGGGACATCAAAGTTCAAATGTGGTTTTGGCTTCAGTCAATCAAAAATAATCAGTCTGTATCTTTTACTTTTTTGACAGTCTGCAGTGAAAAACCAAATTCCAATGGGAAACTTCGGTTTCTGCATAATTATGAAAATCCAAAGTAATATTTTGAGGTGACTTCATATGATTTTGAAAATCTCATAGTATGTAATATTATGTGTTGTGCCATGAACCTTGATCACATGAAACCATGTTTATTCCCATAAGAATTAAGACCTTTGTTTGATCACGTGTAACCTCATCCTAAAGGCCTTGAATGTGAGGCTACGCAGGGGAAATCTATTGTTCCATTGTATTGGTCAATATGGCTGCTGTTTGATAAATGTTTCACTTGGTGTGCAGCGATAATGCATGTTGTGATTGTTTAATCCCTACTATGACCATGGTACTTGCTGTGACTTTTATGGCCATAGAATCTACTATCATCTTAAGATCCTGTGTTACATGTTGGATTTTATGTCTTGTTTCTTGGCAAAAGGGGAGTGGCAGGGGCAGGGATAGGTGCGAGGGTAGAGCTAAATACGTGAATGGTCAAGGACAATAGGGATTAATGCACTTTGTCAGACTGTCACTTCACTGTCAGTTCATCAACAATTCACTTATCACTTTTCTGAGAGTCGCTTGACTGTTGGCCATTGCATGGCCAACACATGGCCAATAGTGACACACAACAAGACTCAAATAAGTCCTGATAATCAAGTCACTTTGGCTGAAAGTCAGTCAACACACAGTTGATAGTTGGCCAACACACAGCTGATAGTCAGGCAACAGTTAACCCACACATGTCGGCTGGTCAAAGTACATGATTACCGGGAAAGTGGCATTAAAAGGGCATGTTGCAGGGACAGGGACAGGGACAGGGCCAAGAATAGGAACAAGGACAGGCAAAAGAGACAAAATCAAGCTCAGGATCAACAGCAGAGGTTCATGATACTATTGTTATTGATAGGCTAATGAAGCTCTCATCAGAAGTTTATTACCAGACAAAGACTTTACACTTCTTGTTGATGTTCTGAAAAAGTTTCTAGGATTTATGAGACTAACTGTAAGTATTCAAGTCATATTAAACTTCATCTGACACTAGAACAGTAATAGAAAACACTACATCCCCAAGATTGGTGTCAGTAGTTTAGGTGATCAGTTGGATGTACGATGCAGTAGGTGGTTACTACTGTTTTTCTTGTTACATTCTGATTGAGACAACAATAGTCCCTTTTACAGTTCCCTGCGCCATCTTGAAAGGTAGCCGTGCCTTTGCATCGAAGCAAGACGAACGGTGAGCTTGCAGTGATAGAGACATGTGAATGATTGTCCAAGGTGTTAAAAAAGGTCTCTATCATTGCAAGCTCACCATTCATCTCGCTTCGATATAAAAGGCACGGCTACCTTTTAAGATGGCGCAGGGAACTGTGAAAGGGACTATTGCATTTAGCAGTGAAGACAGTGATAATGCCAGGTTGTCAACACTGATTTTGGGGTCATATAGAGGCTTTGCACCATCATGTGATGGCAGCAATGACAGGAGGCAGGAACAATTAAATCTAGTCTAATATGATTTACATCTGAAAGAAATTCCGTTCCCAGGTGAAAGACTATTGTTCCTGGCTGCCATCATGTGATCGTGCAAAGCCTCTATAGCTTACTGTTGCCCACTAGAACTATGAATTCACAATTTCACTCGGCCTCTTAAGTGAGTTGAGTTTGTTGGTTCTCTACCTTGCTTCAAGGGTTTTTCTCCGGGTTCTCTGGTTTTCCTCCCTCTGTAAAAACCAACCCTAATTTGATCTGAGCTGTGCTCCATGATTAGCCCCTCCAATTTTAAAACACTCATGTATTAAGACATTTTTCTGTGTTTTTTTTTACAGAGTGGAACTAGTGGACATTCTATAGAGAAGATTCTAAAAGTATTACAGAAATGCTGTGAAAGCAAAGATTAAATCCATTCAAGATACAACATTTTATAAAGTATTACTTACTCTACATTGTACATAGATTATTCTAGGTTCATCAAAGCCTATCTAGAGTGCTTACACTTAATCCATGAAACAGTATTTAAATAATTAGCACTAATTGGTCTAAAAAATTGCACTGATGAATCAATAGAGAATAGACTTTGCCCTATTTTTTTTTACAAAAGAAATATATACTTGTATTTCACAGATTGTGTGGGTACTCCACAAGTATACAGATTTGAAAAGCATTACAGCGCTTTCCAATCACATGTGAAAATCACTGTTGCGACAAAATAAGGTTTTGGTGGACGTCAATCAAAGTGTTTCCATGGCATTGTTGGAAAACACAGAGCTATGAAGGCCTATGAAGGCACATGCTATGTGGAATGTTGTGGAAACGTCTTGATTGAGGTCCACCAAAATCAACTTCGCTGCGATGGCAAATTATACAATTTTGCACATGATTGGAAAGCACTGTAGGCTAATATAGAGTGGCAGTACTTGGGCCATGAAATTTGCCTAGCTATTAGCTAATCACAGTGAAGGTTCTCAAGGCGTTCAACGTGTACAAATACTGCTACATCACGAATGACAAGAGGACCATAGGGAAATTAAAGGTGTGAAAAAAATATTGCACTGCATTTTTCTTCATTTTTCTTGTCAAATGTTTTGTCGTATATTATCAAAAATGTATAAATAAATCTAAATAAAGGCAACATATTTTTCAATTTTATTTTCAGCTTTCACATTTATCTAAATTGGGCTCCCTGTGTGATAGTGGGCATTGTTAGGCACTAATTCTTTCAAATGTTTCTTTCGTTTTTATTTGCCTATTAGATTTTGTTTCATAGGTTAAGTGCAATCACTCTAGTCAAACTTCATAACTTTGTATTAAAAACAATATATTCAGTATCATTATATGAAGTGAGGCCAAAATACATGTATTTAAATGGCATTTGAGATAATATAAAATGTGTGGTTCTAAAAAATATCCATACTCCACCATGGAGGATATTTGAAAAAAGGGTCTCCCCACCTATTTGGAATTTCCATTTTTTTTCCATACAAACTTTGTAACTTTGTTTTTTCTACACCCCCCCCACTCCCTGGGAATTTCCGATTTCCTCCATGGTGCAGTATGAATATTTTTATGGTTCCACAAAATCCAGAATGAGAACACAGTAATAGAATATAATAGATCCTAATAATGTGTGTATCTAGCAGGGCAGTGGGTCGAAGGGGGAGTGTTTCAAATCAAGGAAATAATTATTGCAAATCCTGTGCAAAATTTACTAACAAAAATTAGCCAACTTATTGAAATCACATCATGTGCACAGGCTGCTCCTGTTAACTAAATGTATTGTCTAAGTTTTAATAATGTTTTAGCAGTTTTACTTGTTAATAAAACTTTCATCTTTGTTGCCCATTTTTTCTTCCTTTTTTGGACAAAATAAAGATTGTATATATATTCATTTATATTCGATATGTTTTTCATTTTATTTTTTTACTAACCCACCCCAGACGTCTGGGGTTTTGGCTTTAGTCAATCAAAATTATGACCGGTCAAGTTCTTTTCTATTGAGTGATAGGGAAATTCCCCGACTAGACAGGCAATTTTATGCGATTGGAATGAACTCGGCTCATTGTAAGTTTGATTGATGGAAGCCAAAACGGCAGATGCCTGGAGTCAGTAGGTTGCAGCAAAAAATGAAAAGTGCTGTAAGTTTCCTTCTTGTTCTTGATTGAGAGTATCATGCACATTCCTTGCTCAGAGCAGATTTTGTATGATTGTGAAAAGTCACGGCACACAGTATGGCATGGACACAGCACTGAAAGGCTAATGCTTTCATAAACGGCACAGCACTGACACGGTCATGGTAAGGTACAGTCCGTGCCTTAAGCTTTTCATATTCATACGAAAACGGCTCTATAAGAACTCTTACCACAGGAAGCCCACTTGAGATAAGATGAAAACAACAAACAATAGTGAGCAAGCTTTATCCCTGCTATTATTTTTTTAGTTATAATTTTTTGATTCTTTAAACAGCTTTGGTCATTGTTGCCCAGATTTCTTTCTATGTCCTTGTTCACATTATGAAGCTTAGATCTTCATTCTCTGCGTCCAATGAAAAGTAACTCAACATTGTTGCGAAAGGAAAGCCTGGCTCGAATCCAACTTCATCATCATCCACCATCTCAGCTGAAGGTCATCATCATTGCTGACCAGCAGATTGTCTAAGCATGAACCAGATAAACCCTACAATCAAGAGACCCTTAAAACCAAACAATAAAAGAGCTAGGATCAAGATAACAGATACAATCGGCTCTACTACATTTTGTCCAAGATTCCACCTCGGAAAACCGGCTTCAAGTAGTTTATTATTGACCTGATCGAGCATCGATCCTTGTCCAAGAACACTAGGACCGTTTGGTCTTTGTCTTGTACTGAAGCTACTTTGATCCACTCGTCCACCTTGTTCACTTGAAGATTCTGGTCTTCTATTCCGTTGTTTGTAAGCCTGAGCTCTTGGATCATTGTCCTGGACTATTTCTCCGTTGATAATTGTTACCATTTTTCAAATAATAGATGAAAGAATGCAGTAGAACGCAGTAAAGGCAAGATGATTTTTGCTGATCTTGTTTATACGTGGCCGCGCTGTTCGGGGACTGGAAATACCACAGGCAGCCCAAATTCACCAGCAGAGGGCGGTAGATTCGTTGATTAATCACATGCTCCCAGTGGTTGTTTCTGGGATCAACAAAAACGAGATGTTTTACTTTTGGACGGCGCCACAAAACATTGATTTCAAGCAGGGGCAGATCCAGGATTTTTGCTAGGGGGTTCAAGATTTTGGTTAGCTAGGGGGTTCAACTGGTGAACTGCCGAACCCCAAAAAAAGCGAGGGGGGTTCAAACTGCCAAATAAAAAAACAAAAATATTTTATCTTACATTGAATATTTTCTAAATAGGGGGTCCTAATTCTGGGGGTTCGGTTGCAGTTTAGAGGGTTTGGATGAACGAACCAGTTGAACCCCCCTCCCCCCTTAGATCTGCCCCTATCAAGTGCAGATTTAAGTAGCAGAATACTCCACTAGCACTTTGTATGAAAACATCTACTCAAGCCTTAACTTTAAAACACTGTTCACATGGAATATGAGGGGGAGGGGCTGACAGGGCTATAGCCCTACCACTCTTTCCCTTTTTTACACCATACCAGTCTCTTACATTTTCCAATCTTAGCCCCAACACTTTTAAGGGTGCTCCAGTCCCTGGTTCATGGTTCATGGTTATTCAAGTGAATTTGCGGGAATTGAAAAAAGGGGGGAGGGGGGTACACAGTCAGCTTTTCCTTGACATGATCTAAATAGCACTTTGAAAAATAAAACCACTTTATTCTAAATTGTATCACTATAATAATCAAATTCTATTAATTGAACTATAACATTTCTAAAAATATAATAAATTTTATAGGGCTGTTAATTAGTGTGAATTGTCAATTGAATGAAAAAACGACTTCCGGGTCCAAAACGAAAAGGTTTTATAAAAAAAGTTTCTTCATGACAGGATTTGTCGTCCAAAGTCCTAATTATTTCAGGTGGAGGTTAAATCATTGTGAATATTTTTTGCTTTATTTTAGCGTTTTTTTATGAGCATTTGGACCCGGAAATACTGTACGTCACAGCTTAACAGCTCTATTGAAAATAAAAGTGCAAACATCATGATCAATGAAACAGCATTAAATAAATTAATATAACTTTAGAGTGCTAATTCGTATTAAATAGCACTGTCTGATGAAATGATAGAAAATAGTTCTAGGCATTACATGGCTTTGTAATGTTTAGTGTACAATAAATTTAGCACTGTTTCACAGATTAAGTGTTAGCACTTTAGTGATCAAGTGCATGTTGCTATCAAGATTCACGGCACAGGTTTATCAGAACAAGAAAGAGACTCTCAGCTCATGAAATCACTACAAATCAATAGGGAAATGTTAGCAAATTAAATATAATCTTGTACGTACATCACTGGTGTAATAATATAGTGAATGCATTTCTTTAAATAGAAATAAACTGATTTACCAAACATTAACAGAATGACCAAAACCTTATCGTTATATTTAGAAAGAAATTTGATGTGAAAAAAAAATGTAAAGTTATTGGAAACTTAAGGTGTGCACAGCCTGTTCTTGATAGAAGGTTTCTAGAACTTCCCCTGTTGCATGGCAACAGCAATGGAATAGAAAAGCAAGCATGGAATCATGGAAGAGCCAGAAAAACTATGCTAAAGCCTACATATAAGTACAGTTTCTGGGAAACAGAAACTGTTTAAAGGCCTTTGTCAGTTCCTCCATATGGTCTTCCTCGGATTTTGTTTCTTTAGTCTTGCCCTTTGGGGAGCTCTTGGTCTCTCCTTCACAAAATCGTGATGGGATTCCCCATGAATGATACTCTGTTGGGGCTTTGCAGCCCGGGCATTTAACCTCTCTTTTTGTTTTTAAATCCCAGGTTTCCGTGTCACTCATGATAAGGGTTTTCTGTTCTTAACGATTCAGGAAGACCAAAAAAAAAAATGACAATGGCGTAGAACTATTTAAAAGCTGTATAGAGGCCAACAGTACGAGTGCAAAGATAGTATGCTCCCAGAAATCTACGAACTAGATTGTACAAAGAACACTAATGTGTACATCCCTGATTGGCTGTACTACTATCTGATAAGGTTCATGTGATAGGAATTCCTGAGCACATATGTCATCACTGGACATGACCCATAGTGATGCCTAACCCCCTACCTGGCTCCATCTACTGGATCTAGACTCATATTAATCAGGGATTAATATTCACCTAAAGCCTACATATAAATACAGTTTCTGGGAAACAGACTCAGGCTATGTGTTTTTGAAATAACAATTACAGTGGGGACACTCGAACCGTGAGGTTTTTTCATACTTTTTTTCTCCTTTATCCCGTGTGTGAAGTGATTGGAAATATGATTTATTTTGAACAGTAAGATTATTTGAGTTCAGTGCTTCATTTTCAGAAGGTTTGAAGCAGTAGAAAAATCATAAAAATAAATAAAAAATACAAAAATATCAAGTGTTCACATGGTTCGAGTGTCCTCACTGTAATAAATTATTGTTATTTCAAATTTTTCAGCTTACAGTTTCTTAGTATGATGTTAACAATTGTAACCCTTGGGTAAACATAAGACTTCTATTCATCAAAAATATAATGAACTCAGAATGTGGTGAATTTGATCAATAGAAGCCAAAACATGAAGCAAAAATTGTGCCATTTTCAAGGTTGTTTTGGTTACAGAAACATGCAAAGTGCTAAAAAGAAATGCTAGATTACAATTGGTTATTTCTTATGAACCTATTCCCTTCAGAATGCTTGCCATAGTATACATAGCGACACTCCCCAAATGTCCCACGATGATTTCCTGGAGCCGTTGTGTCACTTGGAAGTGGAGTGTACTTTAACCCATCATAATCAGCATCAGCTGGTGATCCTGGTTTCTGTTCATCATTTGAAGAACATAAAAAACTTTGTTCAACATTTTATTTTTTCAAAGTTAATTTTTAGATAGAGCTGAAAAATTTATGACGTACTGTAGCTAGATAATAACTGACATTCATGAGCAATGCATCAGCAATGGGTTGGCCTACAGCAAGACTTAAAAATGCATTTTATAAAGTATCAAAAAAGTGTTTTGTAAAGATGTGTTGGCTACCTGTCAATTATCTGTAGACTGACTGTTGGCAAACAACCACCCAACTGTTGAGTGATGATCAGTCGATTGTCAAAAGACCCATGTCGGCTGGTCATAAAGCATACAACTACCAACCTCTTGTTTCCACTGGTATCAAACTGATCAACTTTCTTAACAACATGTTCCACAGTACTTACCATATTTTCAGTTGTTGGGGTTACAACTTTCATGAATACACCAACTCTTTTAGCCTCTTGTCTCTCTGCTTCCTTCACTGGTCTTGAGTCAAGAAATTTTAGCTTGGGTAACTTGTACAATACATAATATCTAAGATTTGGAATAAGTGAGTTAATTTTTCTGATATGGCATGAAAGAAACCTGCATAAAACGGCAGCTGAGGTAGCTTTGAACCGACGTACCGAACATCAGGGCTAAAAATAGTGGCTGGTCATTGGACAATGTCTGACCAGAATTGGAACTTGTCAGCCAAATCTTTGCCTTACCAGTGATTTTGACCAATAACATTACTACGCTTATCACTTGAGTGAGAAACAGGAGAGTTCAGAGACATAAGTTTTGTCCTGACAACCACAATGTTGTTAGGGGCAACAACATAAGGTAACAAAAGAGTAGCAAGTGAAACATGCCTTAACCAATCAGAATCTTCGGTTCCCACTCTCATAAAATAAAATTAATGCCTACGCCCCTTTCCAATCACCTTGTGCCATTGCCCCTAACAACATTGTACTTTTGACGGTAAAACTTATGTCTCTAAATTCTCTCCTTTCTCACTTAAGTTATAAGCGTAGTAAGTCAGAAGTGAGGTATGACTGAGCTAAAACTGATTTTAGCTGATCATTATGACGTTATTTTTAGCTGTTTTACCTGTATCGTTGATAATCCTCTTCATCTTGATCCTGACCAGAGAGTTCATTTGGACAAGCCACATTTCCTAACATACTGAGGTAGGTCAAGTTTGGAAGGTTTTTACAAATGATTTCCAAGAGGTTGTCAAGATTGGCTAAGTGAGAAATGTGTCAAGGAAAAAATCTTGGTGTAAATTTATTCACTATGCACACTCTGGTTGGTTGAGAACTGTGCTATTATCCAGGGGCAGTAAGGGGGGTTTCAGCACATTTCATGAAAATTTAAAAAAGACAATCACAGCTCATGGAAATCATTAATAAGTTCAAATTAAAGAAAATTCATGATTCACAAAATTTAGAACATGCTCATCACAGATCATGAAAATTAAAAGCCCTGTTCACGATTTCATGCAAAAACCCCTTACCAACACTGTATATCAGTGAATCAGTAAACAGATCGTAGTGCTAATGCTATCTGTGTACACAGGCTGCTCGGCAGAATGTGTAAAAAACAGCATTGAAAATTACAACATATTTTTTCTTTTAAATCCATATGATAGAACAAAACATCTTTTTTAGTGCTTCAATCAGTGCTTCATACAGAACTCATGAATAAGTGCTGAAAGCACTCGAAAATATAAAAGAAAATTATATTAAAAAATTGTATGAAAAGGATATTTGATTTTTGTTCATTGATAGTGTTTTAAGATGAGGAAGTGGTGGTATTTCAAGGTCATCTCCTAACTGATTGTTATCTAGAATCAGTTCCTCTAGCAGCTCAAAGCTTCTGACTCCATTTAAAGTCCTAAAATTAAGAAAAAAAGAGGAAATTTTAAGAAAGGTTAAACAAAATTTGCCTATGGTCTTGTCTATAGACCCCTTGTAGCATCTTTGAATGCAGCTCAATTTGGAGGACAAAACAATAGGTTCCAATTATTAGAGGCTTTGCACCATCATGTGATGGCAGCCATGACAGGTGGCAGGAACAATTGAATCTGGGCTAATGTGATTTACATGAGGAAGAATTCAGTTTCCCAGGGGGAAAGGACTCTATTATTGTGCCTCCTGTCATTGCTACCATCACATAATGGTGGAAAGCCTCTATTCTTAGGAGATTGAGATTCTTTTGTTTTGTCCTCCAAATTGAGCTGCTTTGAGGTCATATGAAAGGGGTCTATACTAGCACTTACATTTTAGTAAACAGAGAATAATCCAGGAGGTACTAGAGTGCCTGTGATGGCATTTATTTGCCACACACACTCGTTTTGTGGGGGTGGGTGGGGTGGGTGGGGGAGGGAGGGAGGGATTATTTTTTGAGGTTCATGTCCATTGTGATTGAGTGACTCCTTAATGGAAAATCCTAAATATGCCACTGACTATATTATACCTTAAATTATTGAAGCTCAGGTCAAGTCGTGTCACCAGTTTGCCATACTTCGTTCCTATTATTCCTGGTACACTCACGGCTTCTTGGCCAACAAATGATAACTATTAATAATGAATAATTATTATGAATCACATTGAAATCTAATTAGCAGATCACCATTTAGTCTCCTTTACAGCCATCATTATATCAATCCAAGATCTTTCCAGCCCAATGGCTGCTCACTTGAGCAATACAAAAACAATGGTTAATAAGGATTGATGTCATTAGGTTCAGCTCATGGGAAGTTCGACGTTTGACTTGGGCCTAACCAAATCTTTTCAGGCATTAAATAATGGAAGGTCAGAGGTCAGGGTTTCAAAAAGTTATCAATTCCTGGAAAGGATTGCTGTACTCGATTAACAGCTGTTATTGGAGGGCTTGGAATGACAGTAATAATGTATGTGAAGGAGACTGACCATATTTCAAAAACAATAACCACCACTCAATTACAAGTAATTAAACTTTAAACAGTTATTAATTAAGCTTTTAAAAGAGTGATTTAGTTTAAGCTTAATTAAGCTCATTAGACTTCAATAAAAACTTGTCACATATATTACTATTGTTAAAATAATAATAACTAAATCAATATCCAACTTCCTAGCCAAAACAACCTCTTAAGGTTTTTAAAATATTCAAAATCGATAATGAAAGAACGAATTTCTAATAAAAATTCTGAAATGAAAGAACAAAGGTCAGGGTTCCCAGTCATGTGATGTCCCATCACTTCTTCTTCCTCTCCATCAAGAAATCCAAGAATATTCCATTAATTTGAATACTAAGACACATTACCTGGTTGTCACAAAGTACTATACCGTCTGTATTGCTCTCCATGAATATTTTTTACGCCTGTTTTGATTGCTTTATGTCTTTAATTTTGAACATCACTGCAAATAAAGTGATGTAAAACCAAAATTTGTGTGTGTAAACATGATCTTGCTGTAACGATATAACAGCTCGTTTGATTGGGTCGCGGAGTAGAACCAATCAGATTTTCCATATTATTAAAGATGACGTACTTATTTCACTTCTAAAACGATGTCTGATTGGACTATTCTCATCAAATCTGTCCAATCATAAAACGTTTTATGAAAGAGTGCGCCTTCAACTTTTACGATCAGCGTAAAATTTTGTTACCATAGAAACTAACAAGATAAGATTTGATTCTGTTGTCGAAGTTGAATTTGCTGTAGTGAAAGTTTTCCTTCAAAAATTACGCTTTTTAAAAGTTATAGGTATTATTTATAAACAGTTATGGATTCCGAATATCTAAAACAGCATGTTGGTGAAGCTTTGGCAATTGGTTTGACAGAAATTGTTCAAAAAAGGCCAGTAGATCCTGTCGAGTATTTGGCTCACTGGCTGCGAAAATACGTAGAAAATAGAGATTTTGAGCTCCAAGTAAGTATGAAAATCCCATCTTTTTATTATTTATTAACATTTGAGGTTCAGATTTAATGTATCCATCAACATTTAATGTATCCATCTAGGGTGATTGCTTGAGTAAATAGTTCGTGTTTTTTTTATTTTATAACTCAGACTTCAGACTGGTTTCTTATGGCATACAGTGGATACCCCCACTTGTCACTTGTATTTTCTTTGTATACACACTCGTCTAAAGGCTCATGCATATAATAGAAACTACAAGTGACTCGTGGGATATTCCATGGTATGCCACTCAAAACCATAAAACCATTGTATAACTAGTATATATCTAATTTTATTATAAATCTAGAAAAAAGATGAAGTAGCTGCTCTTGATCTTGAAAAAAAAGTAGCTGTAGAAGAAGATCAACGTCAAATGAAAATGAAAGAAGAAGCAGAGGTAATTGCACGACAAGAAGCATATGAAAAAGCAGCTAAGGAAGAAGTAGTTATTGACACAGCACCAAGACCAATGCCACCAGAAGTATCTGGTTCATTACCGGCTGTTGCAGAGGGCGATGAGGAAGAAGCTGAAAAACGTAAGTTATGATATCTGAAATGTCTGCATTTCTGTCATTTTGAGAGATTAGTTAGCATTGGAAAAAATACTTCCAGTTACAGGATAGGAGAATGACAGGTAGTTAGAACAAATTCCACAACTTTGGAAAAATCACAGTAAACATATGCCCTACTGTGCACTTTGATTGACTTAAAGGTTGTTGTCAAATCAGTACTGTGATGACACTGTTGTGTGCTATGCCTTGATCTACACAGTTGTACAAAATTGACTTTATATTCAGGAACTGTCAGATCTTGCCTAGTAATGTCCTGGATCATAAAGCTAAATTAAGCTCTTTCTGATGAAAAGTACACTGCATAGTAACACGTTTAAACTTGAAAATGGGCCTTTGAGTAATTCATGTCATAAACAGACTGAGTCACAGTACAAGAAAGAACATTATCTGGGCACCTTGCAATAATTGAATAATTTCAATAATTGAAATGAATTCTGAACGCAAATCAATTATATAGCTTTAATTTCACTGAAAATCAACACCAACGAATACCCAATTTTTGGGTATTCGTTGGTGTTGATTTTCAGTGAAATTAAAGCTATATAATTGATTTGCGTTCAGAATTCATTATCATTAAACTCTTTCCTTTATTCTGTGTAGGTAGAAGAAAAAATAAATAAATGAAAGATGACTAATAATAATAAATTATTGTATATGATACCAATGTTTATATCTATAGTTCAGTTATCAAAAAAATGAATGAAGTTAATTGATACTTCAGTTTTAATCAGAAACATAACAGTCTTGGCTGAAACACAATAAAACACAAGTTATGTACAGATTCTTTAATTTCTTCTTTTTTCACTAATAAGCCATAGGAATCTTGTAAGTAAAAATGAAAGTATTTATAGTCAATTTTTAGTGGTGTGAATTACTGACTTTAAATAAAAAGGCAACTAGAAACAGATAGAAAAAACAAGACAGACAGGAATATAGGAAGGTTTAATCGCCTACTTTCATGATAGTTTGGGTGAGTATTCTTGTTAGCTTGATATTTCTTAGGCAGGCTAGATAAAAAAATCTTCTGGAATTTTTTGGCTTTTTATTTCATTTTTGGAACTTTTTGTTGGAATTCTAAATTTTTTTTTTTTTTTCGTAATCAGAGGATGAATCAAAATCATCTGATACTGATGCAAAAACCACAGACGCAACTACAAAGGAAGAAGGTCAGTTACCAACACTAAGTGAGGAAGCTGAAAATGAGAATGCAAATGAGACTCCTAAAAAAGATGAAACAAATGAAACTACAGAACCGAAAACAGGAGGAGAGGAACTGAAAACAGAAGTAGAGGAAAACAAAACAGAATCAGAGGAACCCAAAACAGAAACAGAAGAAACCAAAACAGAAGCAGAAGAACCCAAAACAGAAGCAGAGGAACCCAAAACAGAAGCAGAGGAACCCAAAACAGAAGCAGAAGAACCCAAAACAGAAACAGAACAACCAAAAATGGATGTAGAAGAACCCAAAACAGAAGCAGAGGAACCCAAAACAGAAGCAGAGGAACCAAAAACAGAAGTAGAAGAACCAAAAACAGAAGCAGTTGATGAACCTAAAGCAGAAACAGAGGAGCCGAAAACAGAAACAGAGGAGAACAAACAAGAAGAAAAGGAAGCTGCAGAAGGTAACTGTTACCATAGCAACAAACTGACAGCTTCCACCCCTTCAGTTTAAGGGATGGTTTCATTTATCATAGCATTAGGGGGAGGGGGGGACAGAGGTTCAACCACTTTTTTGGCCATTGTAACATCATTTTGGAAAAATATTGGGATATACCAAAACAATGATTATTATTGGTGAATGCAACGGGAGCATATCAGTGAAACAATACTGAAGGGAATGATGTGGTCTGAAATGGGGAAATAATGTTATACCCAACCTGAATTAGTTAATCATAGCCATCTTTAAATCTAATTTTATTATCATTTCTTTTTTTTTTTTTGTTGGTTGCTAACAATTTATAATCTTTGACTTTTCTTCAGGAGACCAAGCTGATGGTGTAGATGCACCAGCTACCAGTGAGGAGAAACCTGAAAACAAAGATGATAAACCTGCTGATACTACAGAAGCTGAGAAAGAATAGCAAATATTAATGTGTAATATAGTGTACAAAATTTGTAATCAAACTGTCAATAGATTTTCAGTCATCAATAAATTACCCACACTGCAGGACACTGACAATTTCTTGATAATTTCATGCTTACATGGTTGAGAAAAACTGAGGCTAATGATAGATATATACTGTACTTATGCTTGTTATGCAAGTATGAAGAGGGTCCTGAAGGGGTAAAATGGGAGCTGGGATTCACCTTTTTTTGGGGCAGGGAAAATGGAATTCCATGTGCTGGGACTGGGATATAGCCATTACTGGGTTTGGGATTACTCTATGTATAACTGCGATTGAGATTTTGAATGCAAGACTTTGGGCTGGAAAATAAGATTAGGAAAATAAGATTAGGATCCCCCCCGAGGACCCTCTATAAACCTGTATGGATAATGCCTAAGTGAAGTTTATAATCATTACATGGAATATGGAGGGCAACTTCTTGTACTGCTACGAAGTTCAATATCAAGAAAGTCGGGCACAAGGGGCAACAAATACGGCAAGGTCGAAATGTCACCGTCTTAGAAAATAAACGCATATTTTGAAAAATACTCAGTGCGATGAAATTTTCAGAGATTAGTAATCTTAGCATGGATGATAAAAAGGACTCCGTACGTTTATCAACAATGATAATATTAAGAAATAAAAAAACGAAACCAAGCGAATTGTTTTGTAGCCTCCTTCGCAGACGTTCTTAGGGTCATCACGCAACGTTTCTCTCCCCACGATGGTTTTGTTTGAAAAATTTCCCGCCAAATTTTCGCGGGAAAAAAAAACTATTCTTAAAATATTTATAAATCGCCCGATTTTCCTTATCCCTAATCGTTCTCTATTTTAGAATTATTAGCAGGAAGAGAATGATATGATATGATATGCAAATCTACAAATTCAAAAAAGTATTTATGAGAAACCGGTGTTTGAAAGTAAGATAGAATCATGATACCCCACAAAATTATGTTTTCATGAGCTCCTTCAATTTGTCCAGCTTTTCTGTCAGCAGGTTATCGTATTTTTCTGCTTCACTATGTAGCTCTTTCTCTTGGTAGTATTTTATGGCAAACTTGCATCTGGTTGCTGCCACCATGTTGCCAAAGAGCTGTCGAGCAGGTGCGCTGTCCTCTCCTAGTTGCATCGTACTTATGTGATCCCTGTTGGTGTTCAACATTACCATCTCTAAAACTTTGCAAGTCTGATTTTCAATAACTTCACCATCGTAAAAATCGAGAACCTGGAAAAATGGTCCTCGAAGAATCACTTCCTTCTCGTGTGGCAGAAGGGACAGACCTTTGATGTCTACCGCGCATATTGTGCTTATAACACTCGTGGGAAATCGACTCCTGTAATAGTCCAAATATTCAGCCTCGAGCTCTATCACGTGGATTTTCATGAGTAGTGGCTTATGATCAACACTTTCCCGCAATTCTCTCTTGATAAAACCGTTTGCTATTCTCAAACTTGTACTGGCAGACATTAGACTGAGTGGAATCGCGATGTATCGTCCTGAAATTTCCTTATTTCGTAAAGCCTCAAAGGCACCAAAGTCTGACTCCTTTAGAGCCATGCCTCGGTATACGACTCCGGTGAAATTATCGAATCTGGCATCACTTAAACAGTAGTTAAACAGATCGATATTCATCAGTTCAACCACAAACACTGCTATTATAATCAGTTGACCTTTAGAAGCGTCATCCCTGAATACACGATTGATGAGGGAAAATATTTCGTTGTATCCCTTCACAGAAGTGTATAACCGTATTGCCTCGAATTCGCTGTCAACGTCATCACTGGTTTTGGCCCAATCTCTTTTCGTCTCAAGAACTTCTTCAATCATTTCCTTTGCCTTCTCGTCTTCCACATTTTTGGTGATATAGTTCTGAACAGAATCTGTGAATTCATCGTAGCGACTCCAATTTTCTCGTATGTATATTATTCCATCTCTGATTTTGTTCATTCGTTCACTCAGCGAGTCTCCATCATAAAATGGTTTTATCTGGTTGAAATTGGCACTCTTTGAAAATTCATTTTCACTCTGGATGTACCTCTTAGACCTTTCACGATCTAAAATTTCCATTGCTTCCTCCTATGTTTGATCCATATTGCCTGCCGGTTGAGTGATCTGTTACTCTCCTGTCTACCAGTGAGTCTCGATTACACAGACATGTTTGTTTTTTTCGGCAGGGGTCGCATTGGAAAATGTGACCTGATGACAGATTTTACCACAACTGCTAACAAAATCTATTCAAATTTTGGTATATATTTAAAAAACCCGTGCATTTTGGGAATCTATATATTTTTCGAATTCAATTACATAGAATATAAAAAAGGTTACATATGATATAGGATTTAGAAAGTAAAATTTCCTCATGTATAAAAAATACATGACAAGGAAGTACCAGCAAGCGCACCTGATTCAAATAAACTGAAAGAACAAGATATCAGTAAAAATGAATAAATAGGGTTATATATAGATAATTAGTGGTATACTGTGAAATATCCCACGCGTTACTTGTAGTTTCTAGGGTACACACGAGCCTTTAGGCGAGTGTGTATACAAAGAAAATGCAAGTGAGAAGTGGGATATCCACGGTATGCCACGAGAAACCATTGTATGACCATTTTAAACCATAGAAAATACAAATGCGTAGATTCAACGCGCAGTGCATGATGGGAAAGAAGAGTGAAATACCGACGAATATACAACGGCTTTCCTGCATTCTGATTGGCTTTATTTTCTTTGGTGCGGGGATAAATATAAATCTTTCATGGTAAGTTTTCATGATAAAGGTAATAGATTTTGATCAAATGACGTAAAGACCGAGTGATCGAGTTAAGTCCACATCGAGATAAGCTTATTTTATAACATACTAAATAAATAATAATATAAAAACCGGAACTGCTTTCATAGCGTGACACTCGAGCAGTGTCGTCTCGTCAAACATGCGCAGTAAGAAATAAGGGATTTGGGAACGAGATTGACACCCATCATATCATAACACAACACTAATGCGCACGCAGTCTAGTCAATCCAGCGGTGCCGGATTCGTGCCATGTGCTTAACGAAACTTAGTCTCAATCGTCACTTAGAATGACAGCTCCGCCTTTCACAAACTTTTGACAGAGTTGACAGGTCTCTCTCTCCTTGAACGGCTCGTCTCACGCCACGGTTCGCCTTATATGAAAGCACCTCTGGTACCAGGGTAGGGTCAAGGAGAATAGCAGGGAATATTACTCATGTAAAAATAGCTTGGTTGATGTTTTTATTGTTGTCAGAACTTCCCTGGTTTGTAGAGGGGGAGTCTATTTTATGTATATATTTTTCTACTTGTAACCACGGAAACAAAAATGCATTAAGTGTGAACAACAAATAATAAAAGAATAAATAATTTATAAAATATAAAGGAATAAATAAAGCAATAGTTCATGGAACAGTTTTCCTAAGAAATTTAATCATAAAAAAATGGTTTTTGTTCCAACATATTGCTTTCCTATTCCAAACCCCTCTCCCCAGTCACTCCAACAAAAAGAAAACACACCAGCTAAAAAGGGAGTCGTCTATTGAGTGTATAAGTAAAAGCCACCTCTATGAGCATTGCCCGACATTCGGCTAAAATGCCAGGCTCACAGCCACAAGCTTTTGAATTCTTTGGTTTGGGCTTCCTGTGTATTATCCAGCGGTGTTCCACGTGGACGACAACAAGATGGCTGCCGAAGGTGTCTCGTATTTGTGTCTTTTTGCACAAGAACATGTGGACTTTAGAGTACCGGTAAGTAGTGATACATCTATACCCCTTGTACTACTTGTTTGCGTCCCTAGATTAACTTATAACATGCATTGCTAAACAAGAAAATAAAGTATACGGTTCTTGAGTTTATCTGGCATGACTCACTGAGACGGGCTCAGCAGCTCAGATAACTTCAATTTATTCCTTTTAAGCTTATGTGATATTAATTAATCTGTGATTTAAGCGAGGTATCAAATTTCTTTGGCTTTCATTGGAATTTGTTGATCTTTCTAGCTAGTTGAACATCAGATTATTATTTGTGAGGGAGTTTGTGCTTCACCACAGGAAACCCAAAACGCTATTTTTTTAAATCAAATGAAAATCCAGTCTTTGTATTACGATTACTATTTTCTTTAATTTGTAATGTATTATTGTGTCAAAATTTATTATGTTTTACTGAAGTTATTATTATTGAAAATAGGCAAAGCATATTTGCCATATTTGGGCTCCCTGAAACCCACAACTCTGCATTCCTGCAGCATGCATTGATTGAAATATGCATAAGCTTAATAAGACTGACAGGGTTCTAGGGTCAAGAGTGGACTGAATTTTAACAGATAATTATCTTGATTAATGTCCCCGATTTTATTCATTTTATTGTTTTTTCAACGTTTTGTGTGTATAATCAAGGAAGTGATATCAATTGCAACTTTACATGGTATAAAACTGGAATGCAAAGATGGTTATAAGAACGAGGTAACTAAAAAACATGATTTACTAAATACTGCTGTGCAGACACAGTGAGAAGATACAGTGAGAGATGTTGCTGTTGTTAGTGCTGTGCCAATGATATCTGTTGTTGTTGTTGATGTTGATGTTGTTGTTGTTGTTGTTGTTGTTACTCATGTTGGCTTTTCATTTGCTCATTAGAGTCCATTTTTAGAAGTGGCATTGCCATGTGAAGATGATGCCAAGAAATTATTATCCCGGTCTCTATCTATCAAGTAAGTATTAGATTTATTAGTAACCAGGTCATTCTGAATCTGGGTGCATGTTCCCAGTGCAGGGGTGGATCCAGGATTTTTTAGGAGGGGGTGCACCATTTATGATCGGGACATTCACAATCTCAAACACCAATAACACAGTAGATATCTGCTCATCTGTTTTAGGTGGAGGGGGTTCAACCCCTACACCCCTTCCCTAGATCTGCCCTTACCATGGCAGCCCAAATCTTACCCCTAAGGGTTACACATTACTTGGAACATCAGACAAGAGGGTGTCTAGAAGAAATGAAGGCTACTTAATTTGGGAACAAGGGTAGCATAGTCTGTAGTAGTGCAGTCGCCTCTCACCTCTGGGGTCATGTTTGACCCTTGGACTCATGATTCTCTCCATTGTTTTGAGGAGTTTTCTCCAGGTGTTCCAGTTTTCTTTCCTCCCCAAAGCCTACAGGCATTGTAACAAGCTATCATATTATCCATGCCCTTACTTTACTTTGTTTGTTTTAAGGTTTGATAGGATTGAAGTTACCATTGAATGACATTGTTTTATTATTCAGATCTCTGTATGAATTGTGGGGAACTGGCAAAACATTAGAAGATTTATGTGAGAATCTGAAAAAATACCCTGTCGACAAGATAGTAAGTAATCATGTAAATTTAACATACAAATTACAAAATCTTTCGATTATAATTGTTATTTAATTTTGAATTGCTAGATATTTATCTCTATATTTTACATAATAATAATAATAAAACTTATTGCCAATAGAAAAGCTTGGGTTTGGGTACCATGCATAAGGGTAGGTCCTGGTCCCTCTAGGAGGTCACCACGGCAACCCTGCCATGGTCTACCCCCTGGTACCTGTCATGCTGAGTAATCAGTAGAATTTAAGTACCTACATGAACAGTAGTAGAGGAGGGAGGGGCAAGTATTCTAGATTCACTATGATCTATTAAGCAATCTGCTACGATCAGCAAAAAATAAACAGAGCGGCAGGTTGGATGACATATTGTGTATTTCCAGCCCCTGCAAATCCTTCTGGGTCCCCCCAAACTGGTGCTACCTGGGGCAAGACTGCTGGCCAGCATTATCTCAATCTTACTCTTGCCTAAATTATATTTAGCCTAATTTTTTTTTTCAGGAACCATATGGTATTGCAGACTCTTCATTTAGAATAGATGTTGAGACATACAATAAAAAAATACCACAGTCCAAAAGAAATCTATTTTATGAGGTATGAAGCTGTAATTTCTACTTATGATGATTTTGATGGTGATAAAGGACATCGTTGATAATGATTATAATATAAGTGATGATTATTGTAACAGGATTTGAATTGTTCAATCAGCACTTCAATGATCATTATGACTATTAGTATATTATTATGAAGAGCATTAGTAATGATATTAATGGTGATTATATGGTGATTATGGTGAGGACAACTAATGATAGTGGTGGTGATATCCATGGTGGTGGTGAAAATGATGGTGATGGAATTTGATGACCATGAATGATGGTGGTGAAAACAACAGATGATGACAATGAGGGTGCGTTTGATGCTGTTCGTGATGATAAATATATTGATGATGGTGATGATGGTTACAATAATGGTCATGATGGTGTTGATGACATCTGATGATGATGATGATGACAGCTGATATTGATGATGCCGATGCTGATGATGGTTGCAATAATGTTCATGATGGTGGTGATGACATATGATGATGCTGATGATGATTGTGGTCATAATAACGATGGTGATGATGACATCAGATGATGTTGATGACATTAATGACTAATTTATTGTTTTTCATTTAAATCAGACCTTATCATTTCTACCTTTGGAAGGGAAGATTAACTTGGACAATCCTGATCACATATTTTCTTTAATACTTGACTTTGGTGAAAATTCCAATGATGCTTCTGAAGAACCCTGTACATATTACTTTGGACGTTTGGTAAGAACCCACTTACCAGTATTTTAAACAGACAAATATGTGAAAGAGGAAATATATTGCCATATGGCTCTCTTTTTGGAAAATGGCAGCTTCCAGCAAGTGTCATATAGAACCCTAGAGGCGGGGGCGGGGGTAGGGGGGCTTAAGGTACATTTTTGGAATCTAAGACAAGCCTACATATCTCCCATTTTGGGCTTTTATCACACGGCGGCCATATTGGTTGAAACAATTGGTTTTAAATGCCATGGTCCCTTTGCCCTCGCTTTGAGGTGTTAAAAATGGCCACCATGTGATTAAAGCCCATTCCCACATAATTATCAATCAGCATTCATTTTGATACATTAAGATTGGCAAAGGACAAAGACATGTATGCCAAAAGTACTCTTTAAAAACCCGTCATTTCATCGGCAACACATCAATGGACCCTCTACTTTCTTTTCTCATGGCCAATCAGTGTCAGGTACTGTAAATTCTTAGTTATGCTACTGTGTGTGTGTGTGTGTGTGTGTGCTTGTGTGTGTTCGTGCGTGCGTGCGTGGTGTGTGTGTGTGGTTTGAGAGTAAAGAATAACAGTCCAGTCAAAGTTTATAAATTAATTTTTATCATTAGTTTTTGTATGTGATAGGTGAGAGAGTAGGGTGTTATGAGGTAAAATCACAAAAAATAACTAACTAAGTTGCTTTTATTAGCTATAATAATGTTTTTTTCTTGATATATCCCTTCATTGTTTTAGGCAAGGCCTGGGACATTAGTTTATGATCCATTTGTTGGAACAGGTAAACACAGTGCAATAGAAATGCAAAATTTTACTGAGTAGTTGCTTACTGATTGATCTTTTTGGTCCTCTCTCCGTAACTTCTTTTTCTTTTTTTTTTTCTTTTTTGTATTTCGAGCCTTGCTGCATCTATACATTTGTTTCCAACAATGGTCTCTTGTTTCCAATCAACTCATTTTTACAACTTTTTGTTATACAGGAAGTACCTTATTATCTTGTGCTCATTTTGGTTCTCGAGTTTTTGGTAGTGACATTGATAAAAATATTATCCAAGGAAGAGGTAAATACTTGTTTTTTTGTTGCTGAGATTTCTCACTTTTTTCTACCTTCCTTCATCTTTACACTTTTGTCACGTAGACACGAGCTGTACTGTAAGTCTCCACTAGCCCTGATTGCCCTCGTTTGAAAAGAACGAAATCAACATTTACTGCGGTGTTAACTAAGATGATATATAATTGCTGGTTTTCAGTCATTCCTAAGAGAATGAATAAAACCAAAGACATGGCAGCCATGTTGGGGGATATAACAAGAGAGACTGATTACAAATCTTTTGTAAAGTTAAAACAAGATGGCGGCTATGAAGTTATGTGAAAACCAGCAGAAATTAGGGAAGCGTTTGACCATACAATCTCAGTACTGTTTGCTAGAAAGGAAAAACCACTTTTCATCCATCCCACTGTTATAATTTCTCTTGGTTGTCTCCAATATTGTGAGAGAAAAACAACTTATTGTTGATCTGCATTTTCAACAGGCAAATCTTCACGTGCCAACTCTAAATGCAAGTGGAGAGGTTAGTTTTGTTCTGGTTTTGCTATCAGTTCTACCAATAAGCTTAGTCATTCAAGGGAATGGTGGTCAAAAATGGAAACCGACTTACGGGCGGATCAAAGTCATGGCACGCCTATAGCCCCCTTGCACGTGACGTCAAAGCAACTCAATTTGGAGGACAAAAGAATAAAAGAATAAAATAATTTCAATCTCCTAAAATTTGAAACCTATTTTTTTTTCGTCCAAATTCAGCTGCATTTCGAAGTGCTGCAAGGGGTTTATTTGGCTGGTTAGGTTTTGCGGAGGGAGGAAAACCGGAGAACCTGGAGAAAAACCCTCAAAGCACAGGAGAGAACCAACACTTTCAGGAATCGAACCCCCCGAGAACCAGAGATTGCGGAGAGGCAAGTGTACTACCGCTACGCCACCCTTGACCAATAGCTCTAGTTTTCTTTTGTTTTATAATTTAGCAAAAGATGAAGTGATTCGTACCAACTTCACCCAAGCTGGTTTGGAGGATTTGTTCCTAGATGTGATGGTGGCTGATGCCTCTAGACCCGTGCTGAGAGCAACTCCTCTTTTTGATGCTATTGTAACAGATCGTAAGTAACTTTATTCAGAGAGTGTGACACTTGACACTTGGAACTGATAAACTTGTGGAACTTCTCTTTTACTCCTGGTGAAATCTTCTTGAGAATTATTTCTCTACTTATTGATGTATTTGTATTCTGCGCAGCACCTTATGGGGTTCGTGAAGGGGTTCGTAAACAAGAAGCGGATAAAACATTCATGGACAGGTATTCTTCATAATATATAGATAGTAGGGGGTGGGGTGGGGATATTTAGGACTGAATTCAATCCGCATGCCAACAGATCAGGGATTTTGCTAAATGTTTTCAGTTTGTGTCCTCATAGTCTTCCCAAATTGTGGTGCCAAGTATTATCGGTCCCAGTATTTTGGCAACCAACCCTGTTCAACACAAGTGGGATGAATCCTCGAGTGCACTGAAATTTTCAAAAAAGACATTTTTGCTTCTTTTTTGCTTAAAAAGGCAAGGTTTCTGTGTGATCCATGACACAGTTTTTGAGTGCACAGTACATGGGTGGGTGATGGTGGGTGGGTGATGGTGGGTGGGTGATGGTGGGTGGGTGATGGTGGGTGGGTGATGTTTGTCATATTTAGGTTCATTCGCGCCATAGCCATGGTTGTCATAGTTACGCAACTCATTATATCACTACCTGTCATGCCGATAGGTTCGATATCCGATTTTTACACCCCCCTGTTTGTATTACCCCCATGCCGATAGAGCCTGCATCAAACCTGCCATTTTCTCTCGAGCATTTATATTTTCGTGCTTCCTTATATTCTTGATATATTTTTCAGGTCAGAGCCGCCATATCCTGCTATTCGTCTGGGACGGCTTTCAGATGTTATTCTCAGTCTACTTCATTTCGCTTCTCAGTACCTCACGCTTCAAGGGAGACTCGTATTCTGGCTTCCAGTCTATAGGCCAAGGTATTTTATTTTTCTATAGAGATATGTTCCCAGCAAAAGCTCTTTTGGATGGGGAGAGCATTTATTTACTTAATTGACTTGTGTGTAAAAGCGTTGCAAGACTACTACGATAAAACCTGCATATCCTGTGAACAGGTTTTCCGGGGGAGGGGAGGGGAGAGAAATGCTTTCCCTTTCTCCTCCCCTTCCTTTCTCGAGAGCCTGTTACTGGCTAAAAACTGGACCGTATAACAAGCACAGCGTAGTGGAACATCCTTGTCGGAAAGTTTACCACGAAAACTAGGACTACTTTTTCACTGTGAAAACTGGAATTTGAGTTGGAAACAACTTACTCGACGAATTATTAGGTTACTCCCTATCCCTATTCAATGGTACATCTCGTCCCAAATCTTTTTTGCTGAGCAAACAAGAAATTGCTGACCAGAAACAACGCAGGCCTTGAGTAAGATATTTTGGGACACTAAGAAGAGTGACAGGGCTGACTGAAGAACGAGCCAGCGGTTGGTGGTCACATCACGGGCTCACCTAGCTTTCATATAAAATGTCTATGTTTTTGACAAAACGCCAAAACCATCTACAAAAGTGCAAAAGTTAAGCCCATTTCTAAAAAACTAAGAAAAAATTCAATTTAGATATATTAATAGATGACAAAGACATGTTTTTATCATATGTAGACTTTTTCTAGTCTTTGTACAAAGGCGCTATTTACCGAAAACCTCGACTAATTTAGAAAAAATTGTTCATTTTGCAAGGTTTACAAAGCGCATTTGGCGCATGCGCATACGTTATTCAGTCCTGTCAAGAAGAGTATTATTATGATTTTTTTTTCTCGTAGTTATTCCAAGGAAAAAATACCTCAACACCCATGCTTTACACTAGTAGCAAACAGTGAACAGCGTTTGTTTACAAACATATCAAGACGTCTTATCACGATGGAAAAAATAGAGGAATACATGGTGAGTTTGACCCGTATATCTGGGTTCCTAGATCATTGCTCATCACATGTGAACAAAGTTTGTTGGATCTCTACCTTGTTTCAAACGTTTTTCTCCCTCCAATAAACTCAACATCCCGAAGGTTTTTCTCCAGGGTCTCTGGTTTTTCTCCAGGTTCTCTGGTTTTTCTCCAGGGTCTCTGGTTTTTCTCCAGGGTCTCTGGTTTTTCTCCAGGGTCTCTGGTTTTTCTCCAGGGTCTCTGGTTTTTCTCCAGGGTCTCTGGTTTTTCTCCAGGTTCTCTGGTTTTTCTCCAGCTTCTCTGGTTTTTTTCCCTCCACAAAAATCAACTTCCAAATTTTAATTCAATCTATCGGTTGCCTTGTAATTGGGTCCTAGACCTGTAAGGCTTTCCGTCCACCTCAGATTTGTAAAGTGGCATAAATCCCAAATTCCAATTCAATCTGTGAGTTGGCATGCCCAGACCTGGATCAGGCCAGAGGTTGTTTCAGGGATCAGTCTGAGTTAGCCGTGCTCAGACTTGGATCAGCCCAGAAGTTTTCTCCTTTTTTTGGCTACTAATATTCACATGACTCAAAAATCCCTTGAGATATAACTACCCATGGAACTGCAGCCATGTTGGTTGATCTAACAAGGGAAGCTAATAAAGAATGCTTTGTAATCGTCAACATGGCGGCTACAGGGGCGTATGTAGGGTGCCCGTAACCCCCTCCCCTTCTGTAAGAAAGGAATGATAAATAATAAAAAAATCTGGCTGTAACGATAAAAAAAAATTAATTTCAAGACGCATCTCCTGAACAGTCCAACTTGCAACACTTAGCTGGGTGCCCGTTTAAAACTCCTTTTTTGGGGGGGTTTGACGGCTTTTCGGATTTGTGCCCCTCCCCCCTTGGAAAATCCTGGATACGCCCCTGGGCTTGAGGTACTCTTTTTATTTGTGCTGGTCATTTCCTAACAGGCTTTACCATTACTACCACCACCAAAATGCTTCGCGTTTATGGCCCATGAGAAAATGAAGAAAGCCAAGCGTGCAAGGGATTCTGGTAGTGGTAGTAAATGACTAAATGGTCTATTTTTGAACATCTCTTGCAACTGACAAAATTAACGAAAAGGTTATTTTTTTAACAGGATTCAATAACGATGGAATCACTACTTCTTAAAAACAAAGAGTTTGAAAACATGTGCGATAATTTTCGAGAGAATTACTTTAGTTCTTCATCAAGCTGACATGCAGTTGTAAGTCAATAGTCAGGATGGATTCTTATCAAATAAACCAGTATTTTCTCATGCTTCTTTATTTAAAAAACCCCAATGTATAACCTTTACGTATTACCTACTTATTGTTTACCATATGCAGTTTATCTTAAAAGTACCAAACGTTATTTATTGCATTACAGAAACATGCATACTCTCCAATGAGCAGCAATTGCTAATGCACTAGTCAATTCAAATCCCCGACCCTCGGGACAGGGCGAGAATTAACGGGGAGAGGCCGGGGAGACCTCTAAAAGAAGTCAGCATTGCCTAATTTTGCCTAGCTATCATCTCCTTTCTTAAAAGATAGCGGATTAAAACGGATCGCTATCCATACTAATTCTGTTTTGTGATAAAATGCCAAAAATGAAAATCATGTTTACACTATGAACCTGAAGCAAAAATTCCAGGACCGTGGTGACAGGAACGGGGTTTTAACACCAAATCTTTCACTTGGGACTTGGGGAAAGTGGCAAATTTAACATGAATATTAAATTTTCCCCGCCCTCTCCCGGGGGTGGGGTTTCAATTGACTAGTGCCTAATGTTTAAAGTTAATTAATTACTTAGAAAACGGAGGACAATATATCGCAGTCCGGTTGAATACAAATCCTAAATCAGTCGTAGTAAGAGGCAATCTATCCTTGGTAGCCCGCACATCGCTGATTTTTGCGTCTCACGTATCGGTTGTTACAGCACTTGTAGGCCGTTGGGTTGTAGGAACGTACTCCACATCTTCTTCGCCTGACGCATCGTTGTCGTAAGTGTGACAGGTATTTGCCGTAACAGCACTTGTAGACCGATGGGTTGTAGGAACGTACTCCACATCTTCTTCGCCTGACGCATCGTTGTCTTAAGTGTAACAGGTATTTGCCGTAACAGCACTTGTAGACCGATGGGTCGTAGGAACGTACTCCACATCTTCTTCGCCTGACGCATCGTTGTCTTAAGTGTGACAGGTATTTGCCGTAACAGCACTTGTAGACCGATGGGTTGTAGGAACGTACTCCACATCTTTGTAGCCTGACGCATCGTTGTCTTAAGTGTGACAGGTATTTGCCGTAACAGCACTTGTAGACCGATGGGTTGTAGGAACGTACTCCACATCTTCTTCGCCTGACGCATCGTTGTCTTAAGTGTAACAGGTATTTGCCGTAACAGCACTTGTAGACCGATGGGTTGTAGGAACGTACTCCACATCTTCTTCGCCTGACGCATCGTTGTCTTAAGTGTGACAGGTATTTGCCGTAACAGCACTTGTAGACCGATGGGTTGTAGGTACGTATTCCACATCTTTGTAGCCTGACGCATCGTTGTCTTAAGTGTGACAGGTATTTGCCGTAACAGCACTTGTAGACCGATGGGTTGTATGAACGTAATCCACATCTTCGTAGTGTGACGCATCGTTGTCTTAAGTGTGTGAGGTATTTGCCGTAACAGCACTTGTAGACCGTTGGGTTGTAGAACCGTACTCCACATCTTCTTGGCCTGACGCATCGACGACTTAAGTGTGTCAGGTATTTGCCGTAACAGCACTTGTAGACCGATGGGTTGTAGGAACGTACTCCACATCTTCCTGGCCTGACGCATCGCTGTCTTAAGTGTGTCAGGTATTTGCGGTAACAGCACTTGTAGACCGATGGGTTGTAGGAACGTACTCCACATCTTTGTAGCCTGACGCATCGTTGTCTTAAGTGTGACAGGTATTTGCCGTAACAGCACTTGTAGACTGTTGGGTTGTATGAACGTAATCCACATCTTCGTAGTCTGACGCATCGTTGTCTTAAGTGTGTGAGGTATTTGCCGTAACAGCACTTGTAGACCGTTGGGTTGTAGAACCGTACTCCACATCTTCTTGGCCTGACGCATCGACGACTTAAGTGTGTGAGGTATTTGCCGTAACAGCACTTGTAGACCGATGGGTTGTAGGAACGTACTCCACATCTTCCTGGCCTGACGCATCGCTGTCTTAAGTGTGACAGGTATTTGCCGTAACAGCACTTGTAGACCGATGGGTTGTAGGAACGTACTCCGCATCTTTGTAGCCTGACGCATCGTTGTCTTAAGTGTGACAGGTATTTGCCGTAACAGCACTTGTAGACTGTTGGGTTGTAGGAACGTAATCCACATCTTCGTAGTCTGACGCATCGTTGTCTTAAGTGTGTGAGGTATTTGCCGTAACAGCACTTGTAGACTGTTGGGTTGTAGAACCGTACTCCACATCTTCTTGGCCTGACGCATCGACGACTTAAGTGTGTCAGGTATTTGCCGTAACAGCACTTGTAGACCGATGGGTTGTAGGAACGTACTCCACATCTTCCTGGTCTGACGCATCGCTGTCTTAAGTGTGTCAGGTATTTGCGGTAACAGCACTTGTAGACCGATGGGTTGTAGGAACGTACTCCACATCTTTGTAGCCTGACGCATCGTTGTCTTAAGTGTGACAGGTATTTGCCGTAACAGCACTTGTAGACTGTTGGGTTGTAGGAACGTAATCCACATCTTCGTAGTCTGACGCATCGTTGTCTTAAGTGTGTGAGGTATTTGCCGTAACAGCACTTGTAGACCGTTGGGTTGTAGAACCGTACTCCACATCTTCTTGGCCTGACGCATCGACGACTTAAGTGTGTCAGGTATTTGCCGTAACAGCACTTGTAGACCGATGGGTTGTAGGAACGTACTCCACATCTTCCTGGTCTGACGCATCGCTGTCTTAAGTGTGTCAGGTATTTGCGGTAACAGCACTTGTAGACCGATGGGTTGTAGGAACGTACTCCACATCTTTGTAGCCTGACGCATCGTTGTCTTAAGTGTGACAGGTATTTGCCGTAACAGCACTTGTAGACTGTTGGGTTGTATGAACGTAATCCACATCTTCGTAGTCTGACGCATCGTTGTCTTAAGTGTGTGAGGTATTTGCCGTAACAGCACTTGTAGACCGTTGGGTTGTAGAACCGTACTCCACATCTTCTTGGCCTGACGCATCGACGACTTAAGTGTGTCAGGTATTTGCCGTAACAGCACTTGTAGACCGATGGGTTGTAGGAACGTACTCCACATCTTCCTGGTCTGACGCATCGCTGTCTTAAGTGTGTCAGGTATTTGCGGTAACAGCACTTGTAGACCGATGGGTTGTAGGAACGTACTCCACATCTTTGTAGCCTGACGCATCGTTGTCTTAAGTGTGACAGGTATTTGCCGTAACAGCACTTGTAGACTGTTGGGTTGTATGAACGTAATCCACATCTTCGTAGTCTGACGCATCGTTGTCTTAAGTGTGTGAGGTATTTGCCGTAACAGCACTTGTAGACTGTTGGGTTGTAGAACCGTACTCCACATCTTCTTGGCCTGACGCATCGACGACTTAAGTGTGTGAGGTATTTGCCGTAACAGCACTTGTAGACCGATGGGTTGTAGGAACGTACTCCACATCTTCCCGGCCTGACGCATCGCTGTCTTAAGTGTGTCAGGTATTTGCGGTAACAGCACTTGTAGACCGATGGGTTGTAGGTACGTACTCCACATCTTCTTCGCCTGACGCATCGTTGTCTTAAGTGTGACAGGTATTTGCCGTAACAGCACTTGTAGACCGATGGGTTGTAGGAACGTACTCCACATCTTCGTAGTGTGACGCATCGTTGTCTTAAGTGTGCCAGGTATTTGCCGTAACAGCACTTGTAGACTGTTGGGTTGTAGAACCGTACTCCACATCTTCTTGGCCTGACGCATCGACGACTTAAGTGTGTGAGGTATTTGCCGTAACAGCACTTGTAGACCGATGGGTTGTAGGAACGTACTCCACATCTTCCTGGCCTGACGCATCGCTGTCTTAAGTGTGACAGGTATTTGCCGTAACAGCACTTGTAGACCGATGGGTTGTAGGAACGTACTCCGCATCTTTGTAGCCTGACGCATCGTTGTCTTAAGTGTGACAGGTATTTGCCGTAACAGCACTTGTAGACTGTTGGGTTGTAGGAACGTAATCCACATCTTCGTAGTCTGACGCATCGTTGTCTTAAGTGTGTGAGGTATTTGCCGTAACAGCACTTGTAGACTGTTGGGTTGTAGAACCGTACTCCACATCTTCTTGGCCTGACGCATCGACGACTTAAGTGTGTCAGGTATTTGCCGTAACAGCACTTGTAGACCGATGGGTTGTAGGAACGTACTCCACATCTTCCTGGTCTGACGCATCGCTGTCTTAAGTGTGTCAGGTATTTGCGGTAACAGCACTTGTAGACCGATGGGTTGTAGGAACGTACTCCACATCTTTGTAGCCTGACGCATCGTTGTCTTAAGTGTGACAGGTATTTGCCGTAACAGCACTTGTAGACTGTTGGGTTGTAGGAACGTAATCCACATCTTCGTAGTCTGACGCATCGTTGTCTTAAGTGTGTGAGGTATTTGCCGTAACAGCACTTGTAGACCGTTGGGTTGTAGAACCGTACTCCACATCTTCTTGGCCTGACGCATCGACGACTTAAGTGTGTCAGGTATTTGCCGTAACAGCACTTGTAGACCGATGGGTTGTAGGAACGTACTCCACATCTTCCTGGTCTGACGCATCGCTGTCTTAAGTGTGTCAGGTATTTGCGGTAACAGCACTTGTAGACCGATGGGTTGTAGGAACGTACTCCACATCTTTGTAGCCTGACGCATCGTTGTCTTAAGTGTGACAGGTATTTGCCGTAACAGCACTTGTAGACTGTTGGGTTGTATGAACGTAATCCACATCTTCGTAGTCTGACGCATCGTTGTCTTAAGTGTGTGAGGTATTTGCCGTAACAGCACTTGTAGACCGTTGGGTTGTAGAACCGTACTCCACATCTTCTTGGCCTGACGCATCGACGACTTAAGTGTGTCAGGTATTTGCCGTAACAGCACTTGTAGACCGATGGGTTGTAGGAACGTACTCCACATCTTCCTGGTCTGACGCATCGCTGTCTTAAGTGTGTCAGGTATTTGCGGTAACAGCACTTGTAGACCGATGGGTTGTAGGAACGTACTCCACATCTTTGTAGCCTGACGCATCGTTGTCTTAAGTGTGACAGGTATTTGCCGTAACAGCACTTGTAGACTGTTGGGTTGTATGAACGTAATCCACATCTTCGTAGTCTGACGCATCGTTGTCTTAAGTGTGTGAGGTATTTGCCGTAACAGCACTTGTAGACTGTTGGGTTGTAGAACCGTACTCCACATCTTCTTGGCCTGACGCATCGACGACTTAAGTGTGTGAGGTATTTGCCGTAACAGCACTTGTAGACCGATGGGTTGTAGGAACGTACTCCACATCTTCCCGGCCTGACGCATCGCTGTCTTAAGTGTGTCAGGTATTTGCGGTAACAGCACTTGTAGACCGATGGGTTGTAGGTACGTACTCCACATCTTCTTCGCCTGACGCATCGTTGTCTTAAGTGTGACAGGTATTTGCCGTAACAGCACTTGTAGACCGATGGGTTGTAGGAACGTACTCCACATCTTCGTAGTGTGACGCATCGTTGTCTTAAGTGTGCCAGGTATTTGCCGTAACAGCACTTGTAGACTGTTGGGTTGTAGAACCGTACTCCACATCTTCTTGGCCTGACGCATCGACGACTTAAGTGTGTGAGGTATTTGCCGTAACAGCACTTGTAGACCGATGGGTTGTAGGAACGTACTCCACATCTCCCTGGCCTGACGCATCGCTGTCTTAAGTGTGTCAGGTATTTGCGGTAACAGCACTTGTAGACCGATGGGTTGTAGGAACGTACTCCACATCTTTGTAGCCTGACGCATCGTTGTCTTAAGTGTGACAGGTATTTGCCGTAACAGCACTTGTAGACTGTTGGGTTGTATGAACGTAATCCACATCTTCGTAGTCTGACGCATCGTTGTCTTAAGTGTGTGAGGTATTTGCCGTAACAGCACTTGTAGACCGTTGGGTTGTAGGAACGTACTCCACACCTTCGTAGCCTGACGCATCGTTGTCTTACGTGTGACAGGTATTTCCCGTAACAGCACTTGTAGACTCTTGGGTTGTAGGAACGTACTCCACATCTTCCTGGCCTGACGCATCGCTGTCTTAAGATGTTAAGGTATTTGCCGTAACAGCACTTGTAGACCGTTGGGTTGTAGAACCGTACTCCACATCTTCGTGGCCTGACGCATCGTTGTCTTAAGTGTGCCAGGTATCTGCCGTAACAGCACTTGTTGATCCTTGGGTTGTAGGACTGTACTCCACATCTTCTTGGCCTGACGCATCTGCGGCATGAGATATATCCTCTAGGGCTATTTTTTTTAATCTCTTGGTTGTTTTTTGCTTCATCCAGGTTTTCGTCCTGTGATTGGCTTGCAGTTTCATCTTGGATTTCGTCCTCTGATTGGCTAGCAGTTTCATCTTGGTTTTCGTTCTGTGATTGGCTTGCAGTTTCATCTTGGTTTTCGTCCTCTGATTGGCTAGCAGTTTCATCTTGGTTTTCGTCCTCTGATTGGCTGACAGTTTCATCTTGGTTTTCGTCCTGTGATTGGCTATCGGTTTCATCTTGGTTTTCGTCCTCTGATTGGCTAGCAGTTTCATCTTGGTTTTCGTCTTCCGATTGGCTTGCAGTTTCATCTTGGTTTTCGTCCTCTGATTGGCTAGCAGTTTCATCTTGGTTTTCGTCTTCCGATATGCTTGCAGTTTCATCTAGGTTTTCGTCCTCTGATTGGCTGTCAGTTTCATCTTGGATTTCGTCTTCTGATTGGCTGGCAGCTTCATCTTGGTTTTCGTCCTCTGATTGGCTAGCAGTTTTATCTTGGATTTCGTCTTCTGATTGGCTGACAGTTTCATCTTGGTTTTCGTCCTCTGATTGGCTAGCAGCTTCATCTTGGTTTTCGTCTTCTGATTGGCTGACAGTTTCATCTTGGTTTTCTTCCTCAGATTGGCTAGCAGCTTCATCTTGGTTTTCTTCCTCTGATTGGCTAGCAGCTTCATCTTTCTTCTCGTCCTCTGATTGGCTGGCAGCTTCATCTTTCTTTTCGTCCTCTGATTGGCTGGCAGCTTCATCTTTCTTTTCGTCCTCTGATTGGCTGGCAGCTTCATCTTTCTTTTCGTCCTCTGATTGGCTGGCAGCTTCATCTTTCTTTTCTTCCTTTGATTGGCTGGCAGCTTCATCTTTCTTTTCGTCCTCTGATTGGCTGGCAGCTTTATCTTGGGCGTTTTTTGAATTTTGTCCATTATTCACTATTAAAACAATCGTAAAAGTAGATCAGTTACGAAAACAAAAAGCAATTAATATATTGTTGTTTTGCTTTGCCAAGTACGTCTGCATGCAAAACAAAAACTTATACAGTGGTTGTCTGTCTAAAATATTCTCTGTCTGTTTAAAATACAAATTGTCTTGTCATACATGTACAAATAAGTATAGTAAATCTCTTGTAAACAGAAAAAGTTCCAAAAATCATTTGTACGTTTGTTTAACATATGTTTTCTCTCTTGAATTGAACGTTTTCTTCGGTTTTTTCTTTCCCAACAATTCAACCTAACGCGCTAAATTCCAATAGACCATTTCAAGGTTGTCGTCGCTCAACCTTAGCCTCGATAGCCTGTGATTTATTCTTTAGAATTTGACTAAAGCCCGTGGAAGTTTTAAGTGTTTCAATAGATATTTTTGAAAGCTCGTGCATCTCGAAAATTGTCTTTTGTTTGATAACGTGTACATTCCTTAAAATACCGTGAGCTGTAGTCAAATTCTAAAGAATATATTACGCACTATCGAGGCTGAGGTTGAGCGACGACAACCGTGAAATGGTCTATTCGATCTGTTAGTTATCGACCGTGTTACGACTTAAAGACAAGCCTAGAGATTGTTTCAAGGTTTGATGAAATTCTCGATTCCCCTTATTACTCTTGATACCACTACTACCAGAATCCTTTTCATAGTTCGTTTTGTTGGCCTAATTAACACATCCTGCGATTCGCAAAGGAGTTCAAACATTTCAGTGATATCAAGACGTAATGGGGAATTTGGCCAAGTAGACCTTTTGCTTATAAGACATTCGTCTCGCGTATGGTTTTGTCCCACTTAAACAATCCATTCTTATGCATACACGTGTGTGAAACTCAGAAGTGAATCCGTACAATCTTTATTCTCACCTATTGTTTTTAAAGTGCACGAAGTCGAAAATAGTGGTAAAGCAGAAAGGTCTATTCAAAAGTCACATTTAAGTTGATTCTTTACTCATTTTCTATGGGCCGTTGAAGAGACATTTAGATGAATAACCATGCACGCATCACTAATTGTGATACATTCCATCATGGCTTCGTTATATCCTCGTATCACGGCTATTCATTTGTTTTATATTACTTGGCATGGACCGCGGAGTATGGGGAAACGTGGTGGGGCTAAGATTGGTATATATAAGAGACTAGTATGGGGAAAAGTGGTTGGCTAAGATTGGTAAATATAAGAGACTAGTATGGGGAAAAGTGGTGGGCTAAGATTAATTGGTAAATATAAGAGACTAGTATGGGGAAAAGTGGTGGGCTAAGATTGGTAAATATATGAGACTAGTATGGGGAAAAGTGGTGGGCTAAGATTGGTAAATATATGAGACTAGTATGGGGAAAAGTGGTGGGCTAAGGTTGGTAAATATAAGAGACTAGTATGGGGAAAAGTGGTGGGCTAAGATTGGTAAATATAAGAGACTAGTATGGGGAAAAGTGGTGGGATAAGATTGGAAAATATAAGAGACTAGTATGGGGAAAAGTGGTGGGATAAGATTGGTAAATATAAGAGACTAGTATGGGGAAAAGTGGTGGGCTAAGATTGGAAAATATAAGAGACTAGTCATGGCAAAAGGGAAAAAGTTGATGAAACGTATCACAATAGACGTTTTTGCTATAACGAACATTTTCGATATTTTCGAAATCTCGTGCTGTTGGAACAAAGATGTACGAATTCTTTTGTGATTTTGTTGTTTAGAAATAATAGTAGTATTGGTAATGGTAATTAGACTGAATCAGCGTTTCACACGAGCAATGCCACATTTAAAGATCGAGTATTTTACCGCAAGGGATATTTCAAATTTATGTATGTTTCATGTTTGCTAACATAGCATTGTGATGTTAAATGCTACTCATGACGTGTGACATCATAGCCTCCAGGTTGGAAGGATGATTGAAAATAATTAGCAGACGCAGATTGGAAGACAGTCATACTTCATATACAAGAGTAGCCTTTCAGAATGTTATTTACGACGAGTTACTAGACTGTGTCAGGCGTCTGTCTGCGCTGTCTTTAATTACTAGTTTTAACCTTGACAGGCCGGAGCCCCCTAGCTTTTTCAAAAAGTTGTGAGGTTTGGTAGGTATATTAAACTGGAGCCCCCCTCCCCCCAGGTTTTTCAAAAAGTTGTAAGCCTCCCCCCACTTAAAGAAACGCTGCGCCGCCCCTGTTGCATCAAATAATCACAAACTCAGGCAGGGGATCAAGGTAAATGTGTGAGAAAAGGACAGCCTCTGGAGTTGTATACACTGTAGAAATCTGCTTTGAAAGTTTGAAAAATTATATCCAAAAAATTCTACATAACTATCTTTTTCACTGAAATGTTCCTTTTTATATAAACATTGACTAAACAAAACTTTAAATTTACAGTGCTAATATGTGCTACCTAATCGCAAAATCTTCGGATGAATTTTTGAAAAGCATCCTAACTTGTAGGGATTATTGCCAACTAAAACTCGCAAACAATTAAAACAAGAACAATAGCTGGTGCTCATGCATAATTTTTTCACACCCGGTCTGATAAGTAGGACATCCTGGTACAAGAGACAAATGTCTTAAAACCAAAAGGTCTAGTTGGCCAATTTTGCTTGCATTTTGCGCTCCAAAACACTTTAAATATCAACACTCTACACGTACAGAAAAGATAATTCAATAATATGAATATGAGGATATAATAACAGTTGAATTAGTGCATGGGTGAG
Source organism: Anthopleura sola (assembly GCA_023349425.1). Classification (NCBI taxonomy): domain Eukaryota; kingdom Metazoa; phylum Cnidaria; class Anthozoa; order Actiniaria; family Actiniidae; genus Anthopleura; species Anthopleura sola. Next base: position 3,391,578 of record JALHLI010000008.1, read on the forward strand.
CTTCGATACAACATTCAATACAACACCGACAATAATTCTTTTTAAAAAACTTTACAGTTTGGTTGGGGTAGTAGAGTTGCCCTTCTAGATCGAATTAGAGTGCTAGAATTAAGAACTGAGAAACTTACCGTCGGATGGTACTTCTTTCACTGCCTCTTTAGCTTGAATTTCTTCGGCTACATTTTGTAGGGTGTTGTCCTGGCTTTGCTGCAGATCCTTAGCATGGATCGTAACGATCACAGCTAGAAGTACCAACACTTTCAACATGATGGGTGTTGGCAAACACCTGAGTTGAGCTTTACTGTAACTCCTACGACGTAACCACGTACACTGATCTGATGAAAGCCTTGCTATCTTATTTTATGGGCATTTTTCCTGCTACCCTATTCGGTTGTGGAACCTTCGTTATCCAATCAAAATGCGACTTATTCTTTTAGCTTGCGTCTTTAAACCAGTTTCTTGCGTCAACAGTTTTAAAAATAGCAAAGCTGTGAGCAGAATTCATTATAATTTCTACAATGGATGAATAAAAGAACAGGAAAAAATACTTGTGGGTCCAGATACCGTAAAGCGTTAAGTCTACGTTTGCCGGGGTATATTGGACCCTGTGGTAAATTAATTTAAAGGTAAAGTGTCGGACCCCAAGGCACTAGCTGTTAATTAGATAAAACAGAAATTCATAAAAATAATACAAATTCCATCTACTACTACTACTACTACTACTACTTCTATACCAACACGGGCAAGTACGCACGGCTGCTCTTTGCGCTTTCACAATAGACCATCGTTAATAACATGCAAGATGGAACATTTTAAAAAGAGTTTTTTTCCTGCGATGTGTTGTCACGCTCACGGTTTTTAAAGATTTTTAGAATTTATATTTAATAGTAGTACCGTAGCTTTAAAATCAATATTATAAATTGTAAAATTTAAATATATTTTATTCAAATATTGTAAAGCCCAGTCCCAAGATAGTTCAAACAATTGTAAACATTTAAACTTTCTACTAAGCTAAGTAAGAAATAAAAAGCTTCAAATATGTCTCATTCCCCAATACAAATCATCAGTAAAATCATAAATGATCTCATAATTAACAATATTAGCATTCACAATCAAAACTTTGCTTTGTCAGTTTTTTGTCTAAGTTTTTTTACTAAGCATTTTTTTAAAAGGCACTTAGGTGGCTCACTCGAAATAATAAACTACTTTAGCCACCCTACACATCTACTAGATCTACAAAATAACCTTTTATATTGTTTTGTCCGTCTCTCCTTTTCGTTTTGTAGATATATATTTTTCATTTTGTAATTAGTGTATCATATATCATGTGTGAATGAAAGTTGAAGTTGACTCAGCGCAGCCGGCATACTTCGATGGTCAAATCAGAAAACAAAGGAAAATCGAAAACCACTCAAGGGTTCACTACGAAATCACTTTAAAACATGTCTGTAAAATTGAAGTCTGTGGTGTTTTTTCTTAAATTTATTGATAAAACAGACATTCATTGAAATGTCTTTATTGATTATTAGTAACCCATATAAGCTACTCATATTTGTTAAAAAGAATTTCCCCCCACAAAAACCGAGGTTTACGAGTAGGCTTAGATGTAAAGGATTTTTGAAGTAAATTCGGTAGGTCCTTCATGTATGTTCCTTACAGTGGCAAATTATTGCAATTGACTATTTCTTCATATCCTTCATATAACTTAATCATATGATTGCCTGTGATATCGATTGGCTATGATTGACTATGATTGATGAAGGACCTACCGTAAATTCTGCGCATACCGCTGACCGCAAGTACGAAACAAAGCGCCGAAATTCTGAGAAATATATAATTCTTTCTAAAAAGAAAAAAAGACAAACCAATTAAATTGAATTGAAGGCAGACAAGTAAACCTTTATTTCAAAGACAAATACAGAAGCGAATTTATCATAAGAATTCACATCTATTAGAGCTTGCGGTGACGACGTATTTCCTGGTCAGACTGCTCACGAAAACCTAACAAATTTCAAAAGAATAAATTTGACGCCATACGCGGAAAATAAAGCATTGTAGGATTCATTAAAAGGGTTTATTATATCATGACTATAATGATTAATAATAATGATAATTTAAAGTTTATTATCTATATAGCGCAGAAATACAAATATGATCTAATACGCTTATAGTAGTCCATCAGTTTCTTTTTAATGTCTTATCAAAAATTTCACACAATGACGTCAAGCAGCCATTGATCCAAAACCCACAAGACTACGACAGTATCTTGGCCAATATCGTTACTGAGTATATGCATATTATTCATCGGGTCATTTAATCCTTAAAGAGGTTCAGTTTAACCATAATTTCTTTGTGCGTGATTCAAGCCAAGTCGTTAGCTGCTTCCCGTGGTCTCTTTTCTTTTCCGCTCCGTCACTCTTAGCTATTTCCTCTTTTTATTCCGCATTCGTGCTAATAGTGCTTGCACTTTAATCTCTATTACGTAATAAGTACAGAATAGTGTAATGTCTACTAGTGTTTGTAACTTATAAAAAACGATTTTAGAATCGATTATGCATTCGTATTTTTTATTTTTTTTAGTTAGAAAGTTAGTTAGAAAAGTTTTTTAGGTAGTAGTAATAATAATAATAATAATAATAATAATAATAATAATACTTTATTTCTTAAAAAAGCGGATGACAAACAAGAGTCTCGATGCTCTTTACAATATAGAAAAATAGATAAAAATATAAATAGATAAGTTAGATAAGTTAAATAAGTTTGATAAGTTAGGCCGGGTTTAGTGGTATAAAAATGCAAAAATATATTCAAGCACGTGAATGTACAAGAATATATTAAAGCAAAAACAGGTATTCGGACCTAAGCTAAGGAATGAAGGAGGGTTGTAGGGGAGGGGGAGAGAGGGTGTTTAAGAGATGTGTAGTTTTTTGACGACTGTATAACGAATGGTATGATACATACAGAATGGAGAAAAGATTAATTCATAGCGGGTAGATGGATCGAGAGAATCGAGTGGAATATAATCGGGAAGACAGTAAAAAAAAATCCTCCCTCGTATGTCGTCATTCGGTGGCATTAAAATCCGTTACTACCACCAATAGAAGAAAAAAAAAGGAATTAAAAACGAGATAGACAATAGTCCCCTTCACAGTTCCCTACGCAATCTTGAAAGGTAGCATGCCTCCCATTTAAAACTTATCCATGGGTATGGACCGTATTTAATGACGCAAATGTAAATGTACTCAAGAAGCAAAACATCCGCATCATATTCGGAGAGTAAATTCTGCTCTCATGTGAAAATGACCAAAGTGGGCTTCCTGTGGAGGATTTATTTAAAAGGAATCTGGGCTCTAAATTCTTTAAAAAAACCGGAAGTGGATTAGTTGTTGTGCTCGTTGTGCTCTGAATGCCGGGAAGGCGAAGTCCGCCATTTTGTTCAGCAAGGTTCACTCCACCTAATGAGTTTCTCGCCTAAAATGCCAGTCTTTTCCTGTCATCGATGAGCGTTGCATCATGTAACCTCAATAGCTAATGCATATAGTTAGACTCTGGCAAAACAACGTAGGTTTTTACAATGAAGAAGCTTTTCTTTTCGTCGAGTACTTCGAGTGATTTACAGAACAGCTTCGTTGGTAAGAGTTACCGTGTTGGTCGATACAGTTGCACGGTAGAAGATGTTATTGCCGAAGGTAAGAATATCTTAACTCTGGCTTATCTAATCAAATCACTAACGCTTAATGCCTTACTAATATGGTAATGGTAAAACGTACCCTTTAACTTGAATATCTTCTAAGAAGATTGAGTAAAATAGGCATACATAAGATTCTTCTTGATGAAGACACGAATAAACAATTTTGTCCTGTGAACTTTTCTGGTAGTCCTGATTGAGATGGAATTGTTTAGAAGCCTTCCTTTGCTTTTGAAGCAATAATTTACTTACTCCTCGATGCTTATTTATTTTTCTCAACCTTAACACTACCAATCTAGTTGAAATACTACTAAAGTGTTCTAACTGCATTAAGATGTGTAAATTGATATGTGACAGAATATAAAATATGACGATCACCAAGACGATAACTAGGGTAAATATCTGCTATAAAAATCATCACAATAACTCCCAATATCTTGACTTAAATTTCATAATTTGACATTTTTTAACTTTAACATTTGAGCTACTAGAAGTTTAACATAAAAGTGTACATTTTTGTTCATGTTAAAGATACTTATCATTGAAGCTTCTTTAGGAATTAGTTTGAATATTTTGATTTTTAATCAAAATATTGTTATTCTTGTTCCTGTTTAGCTTTAGATTAAGCCTATAACCAAAGTGAAAGCATAAGATTTTTAGCTTTTACATTTTAAAGTCGTTTTTTCTTAGATTTTCCTTTTTTCATAATTACTTAATTAACTTAGAAAAAACTGCCCTGGTAAGTGATTTGATAAAGAATTGTTCTCATAATGTTTCGAAACTTGGTTTTTGATATTAATATTAAGTTACAGAGACACAGGAAAAGCGAAATGTCAAAGATTAGTACTGTAACAATGAGAGGAAACTTCCCTTTTTCCAGGAAAATATATATAGCCTTGAGGCGAATGTTTCCTTACCACATACTTCACCCACAGGGGACCCCAAGGAATGTACGCAAACTGTAATCCTTAAAATTAATTGTGCTTTAGTTGCAAATATTTTATAACCCAATGATTTCACTGGAATGGATTCAGCAAACTGTATTGCCTTATCATCTGGAGAGTTTTCAAAAAATAATTCTCTCTTGACTCAAAGCTGGATATAAAAACAATTATTTTGGTAAATGAAAGCTGTTTTACATTGAATATTTTATTGTTTGACATTAGTTGTTGAATTATTTGTTGGTTTTTAGTAGTTTATAAAATTAATTTCGAAAACAAACCAACAACTTCATTCACAAAACATGGATGCTTACCATTGAAGACATTTACAGCATATTTTGTTGATTTTTTCATGTTTCCTGGCATAGTTTTCTCAACTAGTCTTTGTATTTTACTCTCACTTGTTTGTAAAAACCAAGTTTCTTTGTTTTCCATGGTTTTTCTTTTCTTTTTTTACGTTTTTTCCCTTCTACTAGACGAATACCACTTCAGGTGGGTATCTCCTGATACCCGTCCTGCACTTGACCCATCTGAACCAATGACAGCATGAGAAAAATTCATCGTTGGGTTATAAACAACAATATGCATAAATAAGTTGAAGTATTTTGTACTATATGCTAAATATACAAAATATTCAAAATTATGAACCTTACTAAATTCTTTGCATTTGGCATGATATACCAAGATAAAAAAAGAAAAAAGAAAGTATTTGAATATTGACCTTGCATGACAATGAAAACAAGGCAGGGTAACAGAGAAAGATATGAATACATTTGATATAAGTCTTTGTTTTAATAAATTATATATACTTGAGTTGTAACATGAGCCAAGATTCATTCTAACTCTTCTCCTGAACTCTTGACCTGCTTTAGTTATCACAAACTAACCAAAATATATTAATTTTGTAATCACTACAGTGTAATTCAGCGTTCCCCCTAAAGAATAGCAAACCAATCACTGTTGCAGCAGTTTTCCCAGTGGAACAAAACTCTTGTCCCACTAACATTAACAACTACACAGTGTCTGTTCTAAAGAGTAAAACAAGGATGTACATGTCAAATTTTCTATATTTTTACAGGACAGTAAACAATTTATAATCAAATTTCTGCAATCAAAGTTATAAATCTTGAGATATTTTAGCTAATTTGGCTCTACTACCCAAAGTTGGATTGCATTGTTTTCATTCACATTTTGAAGGGTTTTTGCTGCATAAGTGGTTCCAGTTATAGTAGTTGCACTGCAAACTTCTCTTTGATAATAAAACTCAGATGTCAAAAGTCTGAATTCATAATTCATTTTTTGTCAACAATTCACATCTTAATCTTGGAAATTATTCATGTGACTTGAAATGTGATTATGAACGCCATTTCCAAGGGAAAATAATGGTCAGATAACAATGATAAGATAACAAACATTAGGAGATTTTCTAGAATTTTGCATAATTGTTTTGACAGGTGGTTTTGCAGTCGTGCTTCTGGTGAAGACTGGCAATGGGAGAAAATATGCTCTAAAAAGGATTTCAGTCAACAATAAACATGATTTAGATATTTGTAAGCAAGAGATTAGTATTATGGTGAGTAAAGATTACTAACAGCATAGATTACCCCTTTCTGGAATTTCCGAAGTGCCTTGATTTGAAGAACAAAGCAATGAATTCAAGTTTTCGTCATAGTACAGCTAGAGTTGTTTTGTCCTCCATTTTGAGCTGTGGCAAGAATATAGACCCTTTGAGAGATAGCGATCATGGTACATTGTAGTTTAGCTTGGGTACAAACATATTTAATTCATATTTAATTCAGAACAGGCCTATGCAGCAAGAGGTCTATAAATGACAGTTTTACAGGAGGCTTTGTTATTTCATTATAGCTGTTATAATTACTGTTGTATATATAATGAAAGTGTATCAATCTTATATGTAATTTGTTCAATAGAAACTTGTTGCTGGTCACAAAAATACTATCACTTTTGTTGATTCATCGATAAATCAAATCAGCAATGAAATATTTGAAGTTCTTATTCTCATGGAATACTGTAAAGGTAAGCAACTAATACTAAGTCTTGTAATTGTTGACTAATATCATTACCAAAAACATCTTACTATTGGATATATAACAAAATGCAACCCTAAAGAAAAGATGGAATCTTGGAAGAGGTAGAGAGACGGAGGAGATGAAGATGGAGGGTTGGGAGGCAGAAAGAGGAGAGGGTCATAGAGGGGAGAGAGAGGAGAAGACAGAAGGGTGGGAGACAGAGGGGTGGGAGATGGAGGGGAGAGCGATGGAGGGGGAGAGAAACAGTGTGGTTGGAGATTGAGGGGTAGGAGACAGGGGAGAGAGATAGAAGGGAGACAGAAGGGAGAGAGACAGGGGTGGGAGGCAGAGGGGTGAGAGGCAGAGGGGAGGGACACAGAAAGGTGGGAGATGGAGGGGAGAGCGATGGAGGGGGAGAGAAACAGTGTGGTTGGAGACTGAGAGGTGGGAGACAGGGGGAGAGACAGAAGGGAGAGAGACAAGGGTGGGAGACAGAAGGGAGAGACAGGGGTTGGAGGCAGAGGGGAAGGAGACAGATGGGAGAGAGACAGAGGGGTTGGAGATGGAGGGGTGAGAAGAAAGGAGATATAGAGGGCAAAGACAGAGGGGTCAAAAGATGCCACTACCCAGAATCACATTTAATGTGAACCTTGTCATTTCAGATGGCCATGTTGTACAGCTTATGAATGAACATATCAATGATGGGTTCAGTGAATCATTGATCCTCAAGATTTTTACTGACACATGTGAAGCAGTAGCAGAGCTTCACCAGGAAAATCCTCCTGTCATTCACAGAGATCTAAAGGTATCTGCTAACTTGTTCATTTTTCAAAGCATTGCATCCTGATTCTAATAGCACTTTCCACGGATGACGTCACGATGATGCATTATGGGATTGAAATGCGGACAACCAAGCCCAAAATACATGCTAATATGCTGCAACAATCTCTTGTTGTTTCTAATTCGTGGAAAAACTATGGTTTTTTAACTGATATTGATCTTCTTTTCCTTGTTACTGAAGCCTTTTTTACAAAGTTTGTCCGCATTTGGATCCCACAAGGCTTTGCGATATCTATTTTTAGTAACTGTGAAAAATGCTATTCTCACTGAAATATTACAGCACTATTTGCAAAAGAATGACCAGATTTAATGTTTTATCATACTTCAATGTATGGGCTTTGTTACATTGAATTGATCAGGGCTTGAAACAGTGGCCTGCCAATGGCCAAAAGCCAGGCAAAACTCTAGGTTTTGCAAGAAAAAATAACGGTGAACTGCCAAATGGAAAATATAAAATAATAAAAAGGCAGGCAAAATTTACTGGACTGGCAGGCTATAATTGTTTCCTATTTCGAGCCCTGCTGACACATATCAATGCATAACTGGCTGGTTTTACAAAATAAGGCATTTAAAAGCTTGTTTGGCAGCAAAAAGTCTGTGCATAGAAGTATCTGAATACATTGAATGTGGTCATACTTTCGTGCATCGTGCTGTAAAATGTTAGTTTGGAACAAAATATATTGTAATGTAATGAATAATGTAATGTAATGAATTCTCCTACTTATTCTACTTTTTTGTATCAACAGGTTGAAAATATATTGCGTAGTGACAGAGGGGAGTTTGTACTGTGTGATTTTGGTAGTGCTACTCGGAAAGAAACCAATCCCCAGGTATGACTTGTGTCTAGAACCCTGCATAAACAACTAAAAACCCAGAAGTCTTATCACTTGTCTCATTCAGTATTGAGATGTCATTAGAGCAGATTTTGTTTGTCATGGTAACAGCATGGCACAGATACAGCATGAAATTTCAGAGGTTTTCATACACACCACAGCACTGACACAGTCATGGCAAGGCATGACCCATGCCATATGCTCTTCATAATCATATGAAAATGTTTGGAACGTTCTGAAATGCCTCAAAGCGAGGGCAAAGCAACCCAAGACAATTATTTTTAAAAAATCCATTGTTTCAACCAATATGGCCACCCTGCGATAAAAGCCCATTGTTCTATGAGCCTGCTTAGTCTATTCCATTCTAAATAATTTGTTTCTGCTACTTCTAGGCCGAAGGACCCACAATAGTTGAAGAGGAAATTCAAAAGTATACAACATTATCATATAGAGCACCAGAGATGGTGGACTTGTACAGTGGGAAGACTATCTCTATCAAGTCAGACATATGGGTAATTATCAAGAACTTGTACTAATACTTGCCAATCCAGGGGGTTGTAGTTAAGATGTGCTCCTCCCTTGCCTCTGGGGTCTTGGATTTGATTCCCAGACATGGTATCACATGTGAGAAGAGTTTGCCAGGTCTCTGGCTTGGTGGAGGGTTACTCCTGATTCTCTAGTTCTCCTCTGTAATACCTAGCACACTAGTTAAATTCCAATTCAATCTGTAAGTGAGCCATGCCCTGACTTTGGTCAACCAATAAGCAATGTAGAGATACATCTTATGTAAATGTATTATTTTTTGCTAATAAATGTATCTCTAATGATATCATTGTTTTGTGTTTCAGGCCCTTGGGTGTCTTTTATACAAATTATGTTTTTTTACTCTTCCTTTTGGTGAGAGTACTCTAGCAATACAGAGTGCACAGTTCTCATTCCCTGAAAAATCTCGGTATTCTAAGGAGCTTCACAGCTTGATAAGTAAGTGCATAATGTGATGAAGAATCAGCATCATACCCACTACCATGCCATGATGATGATGATGATGATGATAGTGGCATGGTAGTGGTGATGATGCTGATGCTGATTGCAATAGTGGTGATGATGATGATGGTGATGATGATGATGATGATGATGGTAGTGGCATGGTAGTGGTGATGATGCTGATGCTGATTGTAATAGTGGTAATGTTGATGATGATGATGGTGATAATGTCAAAGGACCCTTGTGTTTGGGCCAATTGGGGGTATATACAACCCTAACTCAATAAAGTTGAATAAGTCTTTTGAAAATATATTAGTTGCGTCAAAATCCTTGGTTATTGCGATAATGTGATCAAAATCTATCGCGGTATTGACCTCCAATCTATCCTACAGGTTACCTCCTGACCCCAGACCCAGATACTAGACCAGATATATACCAAACAGCACATATTGCCTTCAAATTACGTGGATTAGAGTCTCCTATCGACAATGTTAATGTAAGTATGGGTACATTAGAGTAGTTTTTGTATGAGTGGGAAACCATATGACATATTTGTAGGTGTACCATATCTTACCGCAGCCGTGACTATGCGTTGTGATTGGATGAAATACTGGAAGACAATGGGAGGCCATTCCGATGTTATGGCATGTCGTACCATGTACATGCTGTAAGTCAGTACCGTATGTTTCCCACTCATACTAAAACACATTTTTTTATAGTCTTATGTACATTTATATTTGTACATACAAATATGAAATTGAAACTTCCCTCTTTTGCAGTTATTTCAGTGACAATATTCTGCTTTTTGCATTTTTCACTATACCTGACTATGATTTTAGTATCTTTGAGTAAAATACAAAAATGTATGTTTGTCATGTGTTAATGTAGTTTTCTTACTGGATGTCAATTATCTACAGAAAGCGACCTTACCTACGTTACCAGAAGTAAAAGAGAAACAAGAAATGTCCAATCGAGCACCCAAGACCAGGTTGGTATCTTGTGCTACGAATATTAGAATGACAATTGCAGCTTATAACTATTTGACCTTTAGGACAGATTAAGGTGTATAAGTATCGCGATACGGCTTACCGTGTCGTGGCGGTGTCAGTTGGTGTCTAGTATTCCGATAGGAGAGAAAGTACGGGTGTCGTCAGATCTGTGCTGGAAATGTGCCCTAACTTCCCAAAGCGTAGTAGTGACGTGTACAGTGTACAGTGATTTTGATTGCATAAGGATAATCTCACGCAGGTATGATGCGGTTCTGCTCCGTGACCGTGCCTAGTTTTTTTCCACTTGTATAAAATATGCTTCCTCTACACTTAGCTCTTTTATAACCCCATAATCATGACCACTTGTTTTTTCTCTTCCTCAGGGTATTGGACGAGGGTCCCGTTACTACCTCACTGACAGCTCGTCAGCGACCACGTGCTGCCGGCCAAGTCAACGCCCCTGCTCCAGTCGCTCAACAACAGGGACATTCCAATCTCAGCCACATTGCCAGCCCGAGGCAAAGCAGAAGAGAGTTTGCAATGGTACAGGGTAAGGCGGGTAATGCACCACAGGAGACTGTGAATAGTAATATTAGTCACATGGCAAGCCCCAGGCAGAATCGAAGGAATAACACTTTTAATAGTGTCGGGGAGAATCCTCAGATGAATGCTGGTTACTATGGACCTGGTCAAGGGTTTCCTGTGCCGCACGGGTATAATCAGCAACAGTACGTGCAGCAGAAACAACAGGAACAACAGTATTATCAGCAACAGCTACAGCAGCAACAGATGTTGCAGCAACAACAACGACAACAGCAGTTACAGCAACAACAGCTACAGCAACAACAGTTACAACAACAGCAGAAAGAACAACAGTTGAAGCAACAACAGCAGCTCCAGCTAATGCATCAGCAACAACTGCAACGACAACAACAATTACAACAGCAACAGCAACTTCAACGGCAGCAGCAGCAACAACAACAGCAGCAACAACTACAGCAACAAAGACAGCAGGAGTTGCTACAACAACAGGCAGCACAACGGCAACAACAGATCGCGCAGCAGCAGTACCGACAACAACAACAGCAGCAACAACAACAACAACAACAGCAGAGACAACAGCAACACTTGCAGTATGGTTCCCAGATACCAAACGACGATCAACAAAATCCTTTTATAAGCTTTTCTTCCGGTCCAAACACCTATGACTCAGGGATACCCCCACAGGTACAATTCTCGGTCCCTGATCCTCAAGCTTCTAAGAGTGCGCAACACCTGAGACCCTGGCAGCCAACACACGTGCGATCTCGATCCGATCCCAGAGCAGCCATGGGTCTGGATGTTAAAGGAGCTGTGACTAATGACTTTAAATCTCCTTACCACCGATCACCTAGTGACCCTGAACTGTCGTCCTTTCAATACACACAGCCCTCCACGGCTGAACTTATAGATATAGGTAATACTACTACAGACACTGATAAGGAAAACTGGAATCCTTTTAGTCCTTTTTATGTTGGTAACGATGCTGATTTTACTGTCAATCCTGAGGAATGTGATGATATAGATTTCGCGTCGTTGAGGGAGAATTTGCCTTCTGAGGACACGAGTAGCCAATTACAAAGCGGGCTTGCGGTTGCCCCTGGTAACCAGGGATTAGCTCAGGAAGTCGGCTTTGGATCGAATGTGTTGGATCCTCTTCACGAGGAGAAATGTGAGGCGACAGGCGCGCCGATCAAACATGATAGTGATGAATCACCGTTACTATCCCCAGGGGAGTTCCCTCAGGACTTTGCTACCAATCCTTTCTTATACAACATGCCCAGAAGGAACGAAGAAACTAACACTTCGGATTCCAGTGCAACTGAAAGCCCAGAGCACATGCGGTACAGGAATCTGTCCCCACCCCTATCCCCAGGGGCATCAGATCCATTCGGTGCTGTGCCGTTTAGTATCCAGCAACCGAAGAAGCAAGATTCGCCAACTTCACCCGACGTTTTTGGTGCTGCGCCTTTTGAAGTCCCTTCGGTAAAAAAAGAATCCCAAGTAGAAAACCTGACTGACGGCGTGGATTTTGGTCCTTTCGCTCAACAAGGATCTAACCCAAGCATGGCTGATCCCAGATGCGTCTCTCCACAGAATCCTTTCGAGGTAGACGCTTTCGGGGTATCTCCTTTCATGCGCAAAGGTGAGCGCGCTGCGCTAAGTACTGACAGTAAGGAAGATGTTTTGATACCTATCGGTGCAGGGTTCGATAATCCTGCTCTCGATTCAGTAGACGCACCTCATGATCCCTTTGGATCTGCCCCGTTTAATAGTAACACGAATTCAGCATCACAGAATACCACACGGGAAACCATTATAGATCCAAGACCGCCTCAGAGCCCAAGAACTGATAAACCAGGTAGTAGACCGAGGCGACGATTACCACAAACACCCACCAAAAGTAGTACAACGCAAGGATTTTCTGATGGGAATCCTGTGGAGAAACAAGAAAAAAGAAAAGCTGAACAAACTATCGTATTATCTCGGCCAGCAAACAGATAGATCACAGCATATCCGAATCACCTAGTTTTCAGTGTGTGCTTTAGCGCTCGGTTCGTCGAGGGATTATTTTGTAAAAAGCAGGTATATTTTTAGCCAAAGTTTTACGCAGTTCAAGGCATGGAGCCTAGATATAACGGGTAGTGATGCGAGAAGCAAAGTATTTTATATATTGTTAAAGTATTGTCACTGAGTGTCGCGAGTTCATGAAGTTAGAGTGAATATAGAATTCCTTTTCCCGTACTTTAAGGCGCGGTTATACGAGTAACAAAATCCTGCAATGTTGCGCGACAAGTTGCACGATTTTGTCGCTCGTTTTAGCGCACTTTTAGTGTAACTCTACCTTTCGTAAAAATAGGTCCAAAAGCTGAAATGTAATAGCAAACTCATGAAGCATTGGTTGAAATTGTGCTACGGTGCTTAGGCCTTGTTCGCACTTGCAATACAAGCTCGTTTGTGCATTGCGCATTAATAGCATTGATAGCTGATGCAAAAATTCTGTCAGTTCAAAAGGCAGGACTAAGCTAGGGCAGGCATTTATCCAAAGGAGAACCTAAGTACAACTTAGGCTGAGTTATTGTATTATGTTATTCATTAAGATATGATAAATAACATAATACGATAGATAGATAAGGTAGATATTTTATATATGATACAAGGTTCTCCCATAGACCTTTTCTGAGTTCAATAAACATGGTGCATTGTGGTGTAGCTTGGGTACAAACACTATATCAGATATGATGAACAAAATATCTCATTACCCAAGCTAGACCACAATGAACCTTGCTCGCTATCTCAAAAAACGTCTATCTAGTGCAAAACTTGTTACAGTCAAACTAAGAAAACCGTGAACACCTAAAATATGTCTGGAATGTTTATTTAGACTGTTACATGTAAAATAGAAATTTGCGCTACCGTGAAAAGAGTTCGTAATGAATTCTTCTCTCGTGTATCCATCTGTCTTGAATAGAATTCTATAAGTTCTCGAAAATAAAACTAAAATATAAAGTTTGAAACTATTAAACGGTAAACAACTTTGGCGCAATCGCGGTGGTAGACATTCCAGACATATTTTAGGTGTTCACGGTTTTATTGGCTTGACTGTAAGACAAGCGAACAGATAAGGTAGCCTTTTTATTTTAGCTTTGCTCAACTACTAGCTAGTCTATTTTCAGCTATTTTCTCTGTTTCAAAGGGTAAACAGGAAAATCTGCTAGGAGAATAGCTTAACCTCGGTTAAGAAGTGAAAAGACCCTTATAGCATGGGCGTAATCTTTTTCCATTTCAGACCACTTGTCATTATCTTGTGTTTAAACAAAATGGTTTCAATTTTAAGTTTTAGGTTTAAATTCCGCATGAATAATTGTCAAGTCAATATCAATCGCTCCATGTCGTATTTTTTTATTGTCATAAAGTTCCATTTCATAGTGTAACATTTGTCCATGTCATGTAAATTACCCATGATGCAGTGCATCTTCGGCTTTGTCGTGATTGTACCAGTGTGGCGTATACTGGGACGAGTGTTTTTATTGGCCCAGTAAGGGTTTGCAGGCAGGGTCACGTGATATAAAATCTTAGCAGGAATCATGTGACCCGTCTGATCAGATTCGTCTGATCGAACCCAGGGGAACTAGCAAACACATTAGTTAACACATGTCAAAGCCGCCAACGGAATGAAAAATAACTATTTTTAGTTCTGGTCGATATCTTAGTGTAAGATACTAATAGTTCGCTTGTCTAGCATTTTTATGCAACATCGCGATCTTTGGAAGATTTGTGGTTTAGTTTGACATTCCCTTTCACTTTCCTTTTATCATCCATGCTTTAATCTTTTTTAATCGCGCGACAAAATTGTAGGAGTAACGGTCGATAGACCCCTTGCAGCACGTTGGAATGCTGCTCAATTTGGAGGACAAAACAATTGGTTCAATTCTCAGGAGAATGAAATTCTTTTGTTTTGTGCTCCAAATTGAGCTGCTTTGATGTCACGTGCAAAGGGGTCTATACGATCAAATATCCTGAAAATATCTCATTTCATTTCAGTTGACGGCTTTGACAATATCTTTTGTTTATTTTCTTAACAATAAACCCAATCAAATTGTTTTATAACCATTAATATTAATATTATTAGATATTGAAATGATAATAATTTGAAATAAATTCTATTGGTCAAATATTTCGATTGGCATTTGGACCACAATTCCTTGCGGGGAATACAAATTAGCGTCGCAAAGGATTGTGGTAAATTGAATAACATTCTTGAATATGATTGATCTTAATAAAATAACAATCTCTTGACTCTCTTGGGGAACTTATAGTCGAATGGAAAACGTTATTTGTGTAGCGACAGTTTGGACATTCTTTGAAATAGTTGTATATGGAGTTTATAAAAGTCAAGGTTAAAATAGGGGAAAACTGAAAAGTACAATAATACAATTTTTTTTTTTTTTTTTTTTTAATTCAATATTTATCCAGGAATGTCCAGTTTAGCAAGGCTAGTTTAAATATGGGAAAGGAATGGGAAAAAAGATTTCGAAGATTCCCGTCCCCTTCCTCCACAAACGGACAATGATCAAACCTGCGATTTTGTTTTATTTGTACAAGAGGTTACACTGAACATGACGGGATACAAAAGTAACTAATCGTATAAAACTGGTTTAAGCAATATTCAGTACTGGATCCTTGCGGAAATGTAGATGGTGACAAAAATATATAAAAATTCGGTCTCCATTCCCCGCTCATGACATCCTGATACTACAACTACCAGAATCCTTTTCGTAGACACTTGCTTTTCTATTAATGACACCGTTGTCTAGCACAAAACCCAAATAGCTCAAAATAGACCCCTTGCAGCACGTCGGAATGTAGCTCAATTTGGAGGACAAAAGGTTTCCAATCCTCGGGAGATTGAAATTCTTTTGTTTTGTCCTCCAAATTGTGTTCCTTTGACGTCATATGAAAGGACTCAAAATATTTGAAAAGGCGATAAACGTTTCAAAATGTCTGCTCGTCATTAGCCTCGTACTGTTGGTTGGATGTCTAGATCTTCAGAACCAAGGGATCGTCGAACCAAAACCCGGACCAGAAGAAGAACTGGAGCCAATGAGAAGCACTGCCACGGTGGAGAAGAGCGCTATGACTGTAACTCCTGCAGATGTGGACTTACCTAGTACGAAGAATGGACATCAAAAATTGTTAGGTGAGTTAAATTGATTCATATACATCTAATCGAAACGGACCAACCAACCATTGACGAATTTGAATACATCGATCCATTTATCCATCCCGTTCCGTCCATCTGCATGGATCCTTCCTTCCTTCCTTCCTTCCTTCCTTCCTTCCTTCCTTCCTTCCTTCCTTCCTTCCTTCCTTCCTTCCTTCCTTCCTTCCTTCCTTCCTTCCTTCCTTCCTTCCTTCCTTCCTTCCTTCCTTCCTTCCTTCCTTCCTTCCTTCCTTCCTTCCTTCAATCCTTCCTTCAATCCTTCCTTCAATCCTTCCTTCCTTCAATCCCTCCTTCCCTCCTTCCCTCCTTCCCTCCTTCCCTCCTTCCCTCCTTCCCTCCTTCCCTCCTTCCGTCCGTCTGATCGACGGTCTTCAGTCCTAAACTCTTTCCGTATAGATACATACCTGATGAGGTTTCAGTTGTAGTCTTCTTCAGCGTGATTGGTCCAGATGATAGGTGATACAGATTGGACTCCTGATCATTACTTGACATGTCACGCCTCACTCTATTGTTATTGCAACCGACAGCACACTTGGAGGTATTATAGCTGCTGTGACAGACCAGGAGAAGACAGTGCAGATACACCACAGGATGATCAGCAATGAAACGAAAGGCTTCGATGGAGAAGCTTTGTTCTGTGTTCTTTTGGTAGTTGTAAACGATTGTTTGGTCGAGGGCACATCTAATCGTAATTAAACAAGGTATCTTAGTATTGAACTAGAAAAAATTGTCATCCGATCGACTGGACCCAATAAACTGCTTTTTACCTTAAGCGTAATGTTTTCCTATTTCAGACCACATGTCATTTTTTTGAGAATAAGATTCTTTGTTTGAGTGAAACCCATAGTTATGTGTTTTGTCATGATATCATAGTTATTCACGAGTTTCCCGTATCATATCGCGAACGAGCGAGACTAAATGTGTAATAAAGAAATGATACTCTAGGGAATGACACGTGGTTTAAAATAGGAAAACATTGCGCCCAAGCTATTAATGCTTTTTATTATTGGGATTTTAAAAGCGTTCTTACCCGTTGTCGATGAATACGTAATTAGGTGAGGTTGACTCACTATTGGTGGTGGTTGCTAGGCATCTCTCAGCAAACACGTACAGATCAGCTTTATCAGACTTCACACGATACTTGATGTACAGTCGTTGCTTTAGCTCCACGCTGATTGGGTAATCACTAGTGTTGTATGAACGACTGTAGCTGTTATCTGAATACAGATCCATCAGGAAGGTGAAGTTCCCAAACGCTCCTGAGAACACACAAAATATTGGTGAGTATTCGTATATTAACTGCTATTTGCTTACAACATCTACTTTAATTTTCTGTCCAACAACCGCATAGTGTGCGAATTGTCATGAGACCGAATACCAATATGGCCGCCATTGATTTTTAGAAATAAAAAACTAATCTTAAAAGATAAGCACCACCATCAGAAAGAGCTAACAGAACTATGTATTTTCAGAAAGTTTCATTGCTATAGATTGAGTTTAAGTAAAGCGATTTGGAATCAAAATTACAGAGATTTGTACATGTGTGCAGTGATCTGTTTCCTTGCTAGCCTCGTTGTGGTGTTTTTCACGTTTTTAAAATTAGCTAAAATTCTCATCACTTCTCAAAAATTTAATACTTTTGTCTCATACTTTCTAACTTTGTTGATGTCATTCTAATCTATAATTTTAATGTAGTGGTCAACTAAAATATGAATTTAAAAAATTATGATAATGAAGTGGCGACCATATTGGCATTCGGTCAATAAGGTGTCAGAACTTAACTTCTATCTACCCTTTTCCCGCAAATTTATCAGCGCGTGTGGCAGTGCCCATTGTCACATTTTCATATCTCATTTTCCCCGCCAATTTACCATCGCATGAGCAGTACCCATTGTCACATCTTCTATCTACCCTTTTCCCGCCAATTTATCATCGCATGCGCAGTACCCATTGTCGCATCTTCTATCAACCATTTTTTCGCAAATTTACTTGCGCCTGGCAGTACCCATTGCCATAATTTCCAACGCATGCCTTTGAACATTTTTCTCATACCTTCCTCTGCTTCCACACGTTGATTCGTCTTGAAAGACACCCCAACATACTTCCTCCTTGTGTACGTACAGTTAAAAGGCAGAACCAGTGCATCGTGACGGGTGATAGTGTCATTGGGTTTTCCATGACAGGCAACGTTGCTATCACTTCATTCTGGTACGTAATAGTGTCATCTGTCTGCTTCGAGGTGGTTTTACAGCTGTTCAAAGGTGTTGTCAGTTTGATGGTACTACCAGTGACAACACCGAGGCATGACGAGTTACGGAGATGAAAGAAGGACGAGTTGAGGTTGGAGTATGTGTTCTTGTCCAGTTCGATCTCCATGTGGTTCTCTTGACATGTCACTTTCTGCTGCAGAACAAAACATAGCAAACATTACATGCTCCATTTTTTAACCACGATGAGTTTACCCTAATAAGTCAATATTTCTTTTCGTTTATCCTTCAAATATTGACAGAGATTCCAAAGATAAGTTATCATGAAAAACGTTGAAAGACGAATCGGGATTTTCATTACAGTTGACCGGCCAACTGTATTTAATATCTTCTTAAATTATCATTTACAAAGCATTTGTCCTGTGTCATTATTGTTCTGTTGTTACTGCAAGTATTTTTTTAATGTCCATGTTACCATTTACAAAACTTTTTTCCCAAGCTAAGGCAGTTTTTATAGCATCTCTTTTACGATAAACGTGAAACTATCAGTTGATAAGCATACATGCAAAATCTTCCTTAGAATCAGTGAAAAAGAATCGAAAATTAATCTCCACATTGTAAAAGAAGTAAAAGAACAGTTGCCTTTGGTGAGAGAGGGAGGTTCTGAGCGCACATTTAATTGTTTAAGCAAGTGAATAATGACACTGAAAACCCTAAAAACTTATAATAAGTAGAGGCGGTAAAGTTTGGACTGCGTGGGTGTGTTGCTACGACCATTATGCTACGACCGCCGCTACGATGCTTATTAGAACGTAATTTTCGTATCTGAAACAAACTGCTGTAAGAACAAAACTTATGCATAGCTATTTTGCCATCCATTGAAATACTCGTTCCTCTCGAGTTTGAAAACTTCTACGCATTATTTTTGTCTATTTGTTTGTCGACTTTTGCCAGGAGACTATCAACTTTGTCAGTGAAGCATGTAGCTCTACACGCACACCTCATTAGCTATTGTGAGAGCTAATCCTTAAGCCTTTAATCCGTGATTATCAAAGGTGCCGGATATCTCTCGATACACAGAAACCCTTGACTTTTTCAACAAGTTCCAGTTCAGGTTTATTTAGATTAAGTTAATAAACATTTACAAATATACACAACTGGATGCAAATAGTACGAACTAATCGAGGCAGGTCAGGGGTTTTTAGTACGATTACTGACATCCACAAGAATACAAGCCTGCACGCTCCCTGAGATTATCTAAACAAAGCCTGCTGTCGGTTTCTCATACCTTCAAATTATTGTTGCTGGTCCTACATTATGGAACTCATTACAAGACACTATCAGCAAATCTTACAACCTTACCGAATTGAAATCGTTACTGAAAACTCTACTTTTTCAATCAGCATACTCTTAATTTTTAAACTTCGAACCACAGCGCATTGAGGTAGCAGAATGCGCTCTATAAGTACTGTTTATTATATTTGAGGAGGCTGTGCCAGGATTTTATAAAGAGGGGTTCCAAAAAGCTGCAGCCGAATAAAAGTCTGATATAATCATAATATACCTAGGGTATCTATTTACTGGTATAGAACACACTGGTCGTAGCTGCTTATGGCACAGTAACTCTCTCAAACTTTTCCCTCGCACAAAGCCATTTTTATCTCTACAATGATATGCAACACTTACCGTTACGTTGCTGGAAACTGCTTTATCAAAGAGAATGGAGACCACAACAGCCATAAGAATGTAGCGACTCATATCACCTTTTTTAGATACACCCATCTTAGTATCCTAGATATAGAAGCTTGTACTCTGATCTTGGCATAGCGGTGTGGCCCTTTTATTTCATATTAATATAGTAAGAACTAGCTAAGCCAGATAGGTGCTTTCTGATTGGTTAATCGTGTGGCTAGAAAACGACAATCCAGATATCGAGTTGATCCGATAACCTCATTGGCTACGTCCTAGAAACTAAACTTGTTTATTTGTAGGTTTTAATTATATTTTAAAAATAGACATGATGGGATAAAAATAACTTCTTTTCTTACATAACTGGTTTTAAGAAATCACATCAAATAACTCACAAATGAGAATCAAGTAAATCTGTGATAAATACCCTCTTTTTTATCAACCACCCAGGAGGAGTTTTTCCCTGCGAATAATTTTATTAACTTCTTGGAGGTTTAAGCAAGAAATAAAATTATTTCAGTTTTAAAAGAATTCGAAGCATCTAGTAAATGGCATTACTAAAGAATAAAAAATCAATTATCAATAAACGACAAACAATATAGGTGGGATCAATTATGGCTATATAACTTGGTTCTCATCTTCGGACCGGTGGTCTTTTGATGTTGTTTTTTCGGAGAGTTTTTGAATGGTTTAATTATATATTAATAATATTTCTCATTTCTTATTAGTTTATACATTTATAGTAATTTCAACTGATTGTATATTTATGTTTTCCATAGTTTATATTTTCAATTATTGCTTGTAAATTGGCCTGAAAAGCCCTATTGGGGAGTCCAATAAAATGTATGTATGTGACGGCGTTGGAAGAAACTACGCCTACGGCCAATATGGATTATATTTTCTCTTAACTAGCCGCCAATATAAAACCGTATTGGCGGCTCTAAATCGCAATAAGTAATAATTAGTACTAAACTACAAAATGCACAACTCTTTCTACTGTCGTTTTTATTGATTACAAATCAAATCTACGAGAAATTTGAATTTAGGTGCTTGCAATGTAAGTGACGGAATACAAAAAAAACTTAACTTCTAATTTTACATCATTTCCAGTTCTCGAGTAATAATATAACTGGATGATGTGTGCAACTAAGGAAAAATGTCACAAACATAAAGCTAAAAAAGTTCTTTAATTCAATCTCCGTTTCCATTATTACGTCTTGATTCCCCTACTACCAGAATCTTTTTCGTAGTTTCTTTTGTTGGGCTTAAACTGCACCTAACCCCTGATTCAATATTGATTCTACAAAAAGTGAATATTTGAAAGGTGAAATATTTCTTCATTTGAGCGTTCGTCATCTTGCGACACCCAAAGGACTCAAAATATTTGAGTATGCCGGAAAAAAGGTTGAAGACTGAGAATTCTCGTAGCATTGGTCATCAAGACGTGAATAAGAAAGATCCCTAGCTAGGTATTTTTTTCAAAATTTCTAAAGAATTTCAAAACTACATGTCAATTGTTTACTGACAATGAATTAGTATGCACAGTAGAACAGTCTTGATTAAGTTAAGTACGTAAGTAAGTTTATTTGTTCACGTAGACACGAAGGGGCTTGCAATAAAACTCGTTAGAACGTGCACGTGCTAGTACTAAGGACACTATAAGCTGTCTTAGATCATCAGATCACAGTGCATCGTCCTCGTCATTAGTGTTGTCCTGTTGGTGTGACGTCTTCAGACCCGCAGGATCGTCTTCTCTGTTCACTCCTGGGTTGTCGTACACTTCCAACTGTTTAGGCTCAAAATAGTCTTGAGTTTTGTTGGTTTGTTTTTCCCTGCGCCGAAGCAGAACCAGAAGCACAAAGCAGCCAATGAGAAGCACTGCCACGGCGGAGGAGAGCGCTATTACAGTAACTCCTACAGATGTGGTTGTGTCTAAAAAAGAATACGTTAAAATTATTTTAGATGAAAACCAAGCCGCCATTCACCCATCCACTGGCCATCCATCCGTTCGTCCCTCCATCCATCCATTCATCTTTTCACTGGCCATCCATCCGTTCGTCCCTCCATCCATACATTCATCTTTCCATTGGCTATCCGCCCGTCCGTCCACCCACCCATCTGTCCGTTCATGCGTTCGTCGATCCACCCACCAACCAATCATTCATCTTTCCGTCTGTCCGTCCGTCCCTCTATCTACCCATCCATGCATCCATCCACCCATCTAGCTTATTTGTTCGTTCATTCCTAATCGACGATACTCCTATACTCTTTCCGTATAAATACGAACCTGGTGTTGATTTTGTGGTCTTCTTCAGCATGATTGGTCCAGATGATAGGTGATACAGATTGGACTCCTGATCATTACGTGACATGTCACGCCTCACTCTACTGTTGCTGCAACCAACAGCACACTTGGAGGTATTATAGCTACTGTGACAGACCAGGAGAAGACAGTGTAGATACACCACAGGATGATCAGCAATGAAACGAAAGGCTTGGATGGAGAAAGTTTGTTCTCTGTTCCTCGTTTTGTATTTGTAATCGATTGTTTTGTCGATGGTACAGCTATTGGTGATAAAATAATGTAATGACGTCAAGATCATTCTATATCCGCCTGGACCCGATTTAGTCACGGGGAGTCCTTGAATAGGAACATTAAGCTATTCATTTGTTTTTAGATCTGTGTTACATGAACCTGGATGCAACTTCGGTTTTAAGAGTGATGTTTCAAGATATGCATCCAGAAAACTAGAACGGGACCTTGACACGTAAGTTTCAGAAAAGGCCCTTTACAATTTGGAGAAAATATTTGGCGCCAAAACTTGAAGACGTTCGCTCCCGGCCAACGTTCCTTAATTTTTTACGCAAAACGTACTAGTGGTATATAGGCCCTTTACAGGATACAATCACCCGACTGTCATGGACTGATAAAAGATTTTGGGTTTCACTTATTTAGAATAACTTTTACTGGATTACTAACGTCATGACCAATGGCCCAATGCTATTTCTATTTTTCCTTGTGACGTGCTTTCGATCTCAATATACTAAGCATTTTCATATATGTTTGTTTGCAAACCAGCAGAGCCTTTCTCAAGGGACCTTGGGCTGAATTGATTTGCTATTGATGTGACATATCAATATGTGACTGTTTGCTGCAAAGGGCCAACCTGGAATTAATTTTAATGAAGAGGGGAACCTGGAAACGGGTGTTACAACTCCTCATTCTTTTTACGTGAACCAAAGAAAAATTAATGAATACCTCATAAAACCATCTTTTTTATTGTTCAAGCTCAAGTTCTTTTATCGGTCCTATAGAGAATTACTTTCAAGGTAACTTACCCTTTATCGATGAATACGTAATTAGGTATAGTTGACTCACTACGCGTGGTGGTTGCTAGGCATCTCTCAGCAAACACGTACAGATCCGCTTTATCAGACTTCACACGATACTTGATGTACAGTCGTTGCTTTAGTCCCACGTTGATTGGGTAATCACTAGTGTTGTATGGACGATTGTAGCTTTTATCCGAATACAAGTCCATCAGGAAGGTGAAGTTTCCAAACGCTCCTGAGAAAACATAAAATATTGGGGAATTGTATCTTATAATACACATTCACTGGTTTCTTATTCTCGACTTTGAGGGGCACTTCATATATATACAAGAACTTGTTATCCTTCGATTCGCTGCCCATGAAAACTATTGCGTTTATGCAAAGTGCCCATTAAATTTGATGCAAATGAGCCAAATCAAAATGCTTTATGGGTCGTAAGAAAGCAAGGTGTACCTTTCTGTCCAGCAATTATATGATATTTTGCCACCATTTTTAAGATGTCAGAAGTACACCAGTCTTATGCTAATAGCAGTGTGTACTTAGATTTACGAACTCATTTTCCCCGCCACTTTACCGCGCATGCGCAGTACAATTATTTACTCATACCTTCCTCTGCGTCGACGCGGCGTTTTGGCTTGAAAGACACCCCAACATACTTCCTCCTTTTGTACGTACAGTTAAAAGGCAGAACCAGTGCATCGTGACGGGTGATAGTGTCATTGAGGTATTTCTTGATAGTCCTCTCTGCTCTCACTTCATTCTGGTACGTAATAGTGTCATCTGTCTGCTTCGAGGTGGTGTTACAGCTGTTCAAAGGTGTTGTAAGTTTGATGGTTCTACCAGTGACATCACCGAGGCATGACGAGTCACGGAGATGAAAGAAGGACGAGTTGAGGTTGGAGTATGTGTTCTTGTCCAGTTCGATTTCCATGTGGTTCTCTTGGCATGTCACTTTCGGTGGCATCTGTCATCGATAACAAAACATAGCAAACATTACATGTGTTATTTTGAAAGAAAAAAAATTTAAAAGTGAAAAGATGAAAAATATAATGAAAGCATGAAAGGTCAAAATGACCTCGAAAACAAAGACCGCAGAAGGATGGGCAAGTGGAGTCATTACCTTACCACTTTGAACATGGATGATTTTAAATGGTGACATTGACCTGAACGTTACTTGCTGTAATCTTACCACATTTAGCCTGCTTCGCGGACGAGGGAGAGGAACAAGATGCATGGGGTCCAATGAGACAACAACAACAACAACAACAACAACAACAATAATAATAATGACAATACATAACAATAATAGCTTTACATGACCTTAGCCTCGATAGTGTAATAATAATGATAATAATAATAATAATAATAATAATAATAATAATAATAATAATAATAATAATAATAATGATAATAAATACTTTATTTAATGAGGGTAGCACTTAATAGTATAGAGATACTAACAAACTTGTGGCCCTCAGAGTATGTAATATATTCTTTAGAATTTGACTACAGCTCACGGTAATTTAAGGAATGTACACATCAAACAATTGAAACATTTAAAAATTCCACGGGATTTAGTCAAATTCTAAATAAATAAATTACACGGTATCGAGGCGGAGGTTGATCGACGACAACCGTGAAATGGTCTATTCATAAGCCGAATTTTTTCAGTGTACACAGTTGAAAACATAATACCGAGCTTCAAGCACAGGAATGTGCAACCAAGTTTTTTTATGTCAATGTTTGAAAAAGCGACTTTTGAGACTACAAACTTTCCATCTATCAGCCTCCAAACACCCCTTCTGAACAAACCTAGATTGATGATGACTGCAATACCTCAATATCGGCCTAACTATATAAATGCCGTCTATCGGGGTCGCTGCGCGGGCGAAACTACAAATATTTACAGAGACTTCAAAGATAATTACAGAAGCTTTGAAACAGGAATTCACGAATCACGAAAAACAATTAATGACTAACCTTGATACAAGGATTTAGTGTGTAATACGAATTTTCACGAATCATACTCTTCAAAATAAGCAAATCACGCATGGACTGAAATTCACGATTCACGAACATATATATTTTTGAATTTCACGAATCACGGTTCAAAAAAAGCCAAATCACGCGTCACGCGCAACTCCTGTGCCACCCTGTTGAAGATTTGAATCAATCTGGATTTTTATTAATATACTCGCAACAGAAACTATTTTAAGGGTTTAGAAACGAAAAGTTAATGAACAGAATCATCTTCTTCCACATGTAAAGCTGCCCACTGTTTACATTTGCCTTTGGTAATTTTGGTAATTGTAATTAAATACACAAGAAAAGCCAGGCCAACTTTGTTCAATATTTCCTTATTTACCATCTACAGAGCATATGTTATTAGATCATCTCATTTACGCCTGAACATGCCTTCAGTTGCCAAGTAAAAACTATTCTGATTTACTGAAAAAGAATTGCAAAACTTCCTAAATTGTGAATAAACAAAATAACACTTGTGTTTGGTGAGAAGGTTTGGAAACTTAAATTGAATGCAGGGAATGATGAAAACGTGATCTTTTTCGGCGTTTGCGGAAAGAAAACACACGATGCTTTATTGACTCTGAGCTCTAAACCCCGGCAAATCATACTTTGATATTATATTCTCTGTAAAGCCTTAAATCCTAGGGATATTCATTCCATATATGATCATCAAAGGCACCGGAAATCCTTTCATACATAGAAACCATCGACTTTTTACATCGTTTACTTGGGAAATAACTGAAATTTTCAGCCGAAAAGTTGCACTGTGTAACAACATCTAACCATTTATGTTTATGAGAGAGTTGAGTAAAAAGCAGACTACTTTCTACTCTACTTTCTGATAAAAAGTTTGGCGTTAAGAAAAAAGAAAGTGCCCCTTATAGTAAACTTTAACACGCAACACTGTCTCGCATGCAACATTAAAATTTACTAAAAAAATAAAATTGCTAAAAATTAGAGAATTAATGCAAGTTTGAAGTAGTTGTAGTGCACTCGACTCTTGTGAGTTAGCCATGCCCTGACTTAGTTAGATCAGCTCAGAGGTTGTTTCAGGGTTTGATCTGTGAGTTAGCCGTGCCCTGACTTAGATCAGCCCAGAGGTTGTTTCAGGGTTTGATCTGTGAGTTAGCCATGCCCTGACTTAGATCAGCCCAGAGGTTGTTTCAGGGTTTGATCTGTGAGTTAGCCGTGCTCTGACTTAGATCAGCCCAGAGGTTGTTTCAGGGTTTGATCTGTGAGTTAGCCATGCCCTGACTTAGATCAGCACAGAGGTTGTTTCAGGGTTTGATCTGTGAGTTAGCCATGCCCTGACTTAGATCAGCACAGAGGTTGTTTCAGGGTTTGATCTGTGAGTTAGCCATGCCCTGACTTAGATCAGCCCAGAGGTTGTTTCATGGTTCAATCTGTGAGTTAGCCATGCCCTGACTTAGATCAGCCCAGAGGTTGTTTCATGGTTCAATCTGTGAGTTAGCCATGCCCTGACTTAGATCAGTCCAGAGGATGTTTCAGAATATAGATAAAATTTGAAGGTCTGAAGGTAGCACTACATCCAAATACAAGTCTTAATATAGACAATGTGAATAATGTATCTATACGAAAGAGAAGTTTTCTATTTACCGGTAGAACATGTACACTGGTCGTAGCCGTTACAACCGCATCGGTTGAATCATATGTCGCTGTGGGTTCTGATAGAAAACTTGTCATTTTCTGGGCAATATATTGAGATGATCTTCTGTTCAGCTGCCTTGTTGAAGTATGCGCCATTGATGTGCTTGTAATGAGTGAACTCGGTGAAATTTTAGCTATCAAAGTGATTTCATGCACGCTTTCCCTCGTGATGCTCGTCAACCTACTGGCAGGGGTTAGTTTACTACTCATCAACTTGAAAGTGGTCGTACTGGGTGAGCTTGGCCATAGTGGTTCAGGAGTCATCAAATTGCTGACTGGAGTGGTTAGTTTACTACTCATCACAGTGGTTGTACTGGGTGAGCTTGGCCATAGTGGTTCAGGAGTCATCAAATTGCTGACTGGAGTGGTTAGTTCACTACTCATCACAGTGGTTGTACTGGGTGAGCTTGGCCATAGTGGTTCAGGAGTCGTCAAATTGCTGACTGCAGTGGTTAGTTCACTACTCATAAAAACAACTAAAACTACAGCCCAAACTACGGTTCTAAAAGGAGATCCCATGGTTTTGATAACTGCTACAGAAAAGACTACACAAGCTTCTGCTAAACTTACTTTGTTTAGAAACGTTTGCTTAACAATTGCGTCTTGTCTACGTAACTCTCGTAATAAGAAAATCATTTTGATTGGTCGCCTCAACACCGACTCTTCTGCAGCTAGCCTTGCCCAGACTGATAAAATATTAGCATGTTGGAGCATGTTGATTTAATATAGGAATGCCAAAAAGAAGATTGCAAAACACCTAAAACTGGACGAGAACAATTATTTGTATACTTGGTATAACTCTTTTGGGGGCAACTATAACCAAAATTATTTGAAAATTCAAAAGTTTTCGTGCAGATGCCGATGAGATACTCAGTATCTCAATTCTGATTGGTCGAGAGCCCTCAGCTAATCCTGCCATTTGCTTGAAGTCAAAATCCAACTATTTCCGGCTTGCATTTTTCACTGTCACTGTACTCCGCTTACTTCCTGCATGCTAATTGAGATGGCGTCATTTGAATGCCTTTGATGGGCAAGCCCGCTGATCTGAAATAGTGACGTGAAGTGACGTCACTACGAAACTGAGGTGTCATGAAGAGTACCACTTCTATCCTATTTTCGTATGATGGAAGTTCGAAAACCTGATGGAAATCTCATTAAAGCTAATACTTCCACAAAGACTGTGCAAAAAGACATGGATTTAAAAGAAACACGTTTTTCTTCTCAGCCATGTAAAGGTTATAAATTCTCAACATTTACTGAAGTTCTCTAAGATAATAACCTGAAACGTTCAACGGTTACAGCGTTTTTAAAACCAGGTGATTTGGAATCTAGGCGCGCAATGCATTGTTCATAACAGCCTAAAATTTTCAAGTATTTCTATTGTCTCTTGTCAAACCAAAATATTTTCCACCAACAACGAAGAAATATGCTATTTCTAAAAGACATCTTGGTGAATCTTTCTACGGATGAGTTTAGGTACATATATACATTTTTTTTTTTCAGTAAAAGCTGTTTTTTTTTATCGAGCCGAAAACCTGGAACTAGGAAACATAAATTTGAGCTACAAACAAAATATTTTAAATTCGCTGACTGATTAACTCATTCGGGCTGAGAGAAGCAAATTCTTCTGAAAATATCTGTAAGGGTCTAAAATAATAATAATAATAATAATAATAATAATAATAATAATAATAATAATAATAAAAGCTTTATTTCATGAAGGTTTACTTTCAGCCAGAGGCTGGTTTATAAAGTGTCCTCGAAAATACAACTAAGACTTGATCTCATGTTTTTCGCACATTAACTGATGTTCAACTCTGCATAACTATATTCCCTTATTACTTTAAAGCTACGCACATTTACTAATTCAACTAGTCTTTTCTGTTGGCAATATATAGTTCCTTATTACAATGCAAAAAATAACAAGATGAAGATTGGTTACAATGACAAATGAAGTTCATATTTGACCAAAGTAGTTCAGTATGACAAATACGAACTTACCGTTGCATTGATACTCATAGATGGGACACTACTGACAGTAGAAGATACACTATGAGTTGTCGTTCTGCTGATCGACACAGTTGTTGGAAGAGACGTCAAAGATGGAGTTGGCGATAAAGTGGAAATGCTAGAAACTGCTTTATCGATGAGAATTGCGACTACTACAATCCTAAGAATGTAGCACTGGCATCTGATATCATCTCTTTTAGAAACACCCATCTTAGTACCCTAGAAGCTTGTACTCTAATCTTGGAAATAAAGACGTGGCCCCTTTTTTTATTTCGCACTGGTAAGAGCTAGCTAAGCCAGTCAGGATAAAAATACTACATCCTGATTGGTTCATTGAGTAGCTAGAATACTGCAGTCCAGATAACCGATAACCTCATTGGTTAACACACTAACAGAGGCTGTATCATAATCTATATACCGGAAAAGAGCCAAACACCCAATACAATACGAAGAATTTTCCTTCAAGTTTCTGACCTTGGAAAATTCCTTTACCTAAACCCTCTGTGTTGTTATAACCATGTTTGATAATCTTGTTTCTGTTTGGTTTTGTAATTATACGATTTTGAGATAAATCTCTAAACCAAACTTTTCTGACGGTTATAATTGTTTATTGGAAAAGTGGATGTCGTGCGACTTAGCGCGTTTTTTCTCGTCCAAAGTTCGAAATTTAAAACCAGTTAGTTTCGATCTTATAGTTTGTGTTGCGAAACGGCTTCTTTTCGGATATCTTATCAATGGGTACATTTGGCTCTAGGGCTCACTGTACTTGAAAAAAAATTCCTTTAAAATCATTTTTTCACGGAACATTTCGTTCGAGGAACACTTTTCAAAGACCATATTGTTTCGTTTTTGTTTGGTACGTTTTTGTTCCAAAACGTTTCTTCGTTACGCGTTAATTAATGTCCTTTTTTCCTGGAGCATTTCGGTTCGAGGTACATTTTTCGGGGGCCATATTGTTTTGTTTTTCGTTTTTGAAACCATGATATTTTTCAGTTGAGAAAACTTCAAAAGACTTTTACACACACATACAAAAAAAAAAAACCAACACTTTTTAGGGAATTCGATCGAACTAGTTTCGTCTTCTGACCTTATCAACCTTTATATTGCTGCATGAGTACAAGTACAAGTTTTGGCTTATCTATTTACTTATATAATCATTCTATTTACTTGATAAAGATTTCCAATTCAGTGTAGATGTGCGGCATTACATGAATCCCCGTGGATTATAAGTCTTACACCTTTAAACATGTTTAAAGCCGGTTGTTTAGTTGAACTAGTGCCCTTCCACACAGCCTGTACGCCTAACTAAACAACTTTCAAAGCTTCTTTAACTAAACTACTTTGGGGAAGTTTTAACCCTGTATAAAGATGGCAGCCAAACGACGAAGGAAATGCGATAGATAAATTAATAAATACCTAGGTTAGTTGGTGTGAATGGGGCTTTACATCGCTACTGAGAAATCAATGCATCAATCTTTCTGGATTCTCAGGGTGGGTCAGTAAAGATGCTTGCATTGAGTGATCTGTTTCGACTCATACCTCTCTATATGTGGACCTTTTAACATTAACTTTGTCGCCAAATCTAAAGCAAGAAGACCATATGCATGACTTTCTAAATGAGAAGTAGCACTGAAAAATCTTTCAAAGCAAAAAAGTCAAAAACAATAATTTCTTCTGCGCAATACCTTAGAATTTTTCAGTTCTTTCGTGAATTGTTTTCACTGTTAAATTTCAGAATTGTCGCGTGGAAGTTTGAGTAAAGTTCTTAATATAGAATAGAATCAGTCGAAAATGCCGTAACTGCATACCAAGGATAAAATATAGGAAAATAAGTTAATCCTTACTTCGTATAAGAGATTTATGCACAAGACCAACTAATCTATAGGTGACCAAGGGAAAGTTCTCAGCTCCCCACACGTCCCAACTCTGTGACTCTAGCTATCTTTGATGTTTTGGCCTTCAAAACCACTGAAATCACCATTTTTCCGATGATTTTTTCCCTCGTATCAGGATTAAAATTGGATCACGTTTCTTGGTGTTTATTTTATCTTGCATAGAGCCTTAACTCTAAAAATCACAGATTGTGTTCATTCATTGCACACATTCTAATCAACATTCTATCTAACTGTCGTACCTGAGTGTTTTATAACTGTTGGTTAACTGACATCCTGTAACTTGACACAGTTCCGTGCATACGGGCGGTTAAAAATTCGTCCGATACGGTGTAAGGCCAGTCTTAGACATTACTTGTTGCGAACTATTACAGTGCGACTACTACAACCAAAAAGCAGCCAAAGAAATTTCCATACAAATTAGCCAATCACGATTGAGTATTTCAACCATAGAATCGGAACAAATTTTCAAAATTTTCAAGTTAAAAGCATCAGTAGTGAACAAGAAACAGTTTAAACTCCAGAAGTCGTCACCATCTTGTTATTCAGCGCCCAAAATGTGATTTATGAATTTGATTTAAAATTGTTTTGTTTTGGTGGATTTGGTTCGAGTAGTCGCACTGGAATTAAAAAAGACAAAACAATTATCACTTTCCTTAGGTTCATATTTTTATAGATATTAAAAAAATTCACAGCTCACAGCCCACATTTCATTTTGGTCTCAGATTTCAGATCTCCGACGGACTACGTAGGTGTACTTCAGTGGTTTACTATCATTTGTCCATTAAAGCAATCTATTGACCTTAATTTATGAGAAATTAAATGAACGCCTGTTCAAAACCATAAGAACTCTAGATCTACTATATCAGTTATTACAATAAGCTAGAACACCGCGTGACAGCGATCTAGCAGCATGAATCATTCCTGGTGGAAATACCTCAGTACAGTAAGCAAAGTTCCTTCCGCGGGAGGGAGGGGTAGGGTAGGTCCCTAAAATATTCTCGCCTCGTCTGTAGACTTCGATGCAAAGTTCGTTCGATTCGAATTCTTTGGGGGGTGGGGAAGGGGGGACCCATACAACGCCCTAAAATATTGTAGCTCTCGTTTTCATTGAATTGAATTTTATCATCAAAGTTGAGCATAATTTCTTCCGCGAGAGAGGGGGCGAGAGGGCGAGGGGCCCATACATCACTCTACTGAAATATTGTAGCCATCAGCTTCAGATTTCAACAACTGAAGTACGTCCTCCCTCCAAAGAGCACCGACAATGCAATAGTTTATCTATGGTCCTATATTATACTTACTTACCAATATGACACTGCTCGTTGCTTGAACACTTCTACTAGTACGGGCTGGAGTGATTTGACTGGTTGGTGCTGATGTACCAAGGGCTGCTGATACCGTTGATGTAAATCCGTGGCTGATGGATGAGGTGCTTAATGAAGTTTGTTGAAGAACAGAGGTTTGTTGGGTGCTGAAACTTGTTGTTGGGACCATGATGGAAGAACTGCTTGACGTTACATTCACGGTTTTGGTTGTCATGACAGAGGACAGGCTGAAACTACTTGAGGGCGCAAAATTGCCGTATGTTTGAAAACTGATGGTTTTAGTTGGGCTGATGGTTGCTTGGCTGATTATCGAGGTAAAGTTTAAGTCAACACTGCTTGATGAAGTTGAATAATTATAAGTCATGCTGAAACATTCCTGTTTACCAATCAAGATAACAGCAAAAACAGCTCGCAGAAGCCTGCTATAAACACCCTTAGAACAGCCCATGGTATTGGTACGGCTTTGTTGCTACCGAGACTGAGGCGCACTGAAAGGCTGACTGTACAATATGTCAAGTACATCCTTTTTTATGTGATTCATATATCATATATATTAGTATACTCTTAACTGTATGTATGTATCGATCATATAAACTTACCACTGTATATTCTTAGTATGTAGGTCAGTCATGACTGGCTAAACGTTATCTTTTTATCAGATAGACAAGAACACGTGGAAACCCGTTATTCTTGTCATAACCTGTTTGCAGTCATTTCTTCCTTTTCAAATCCCTCTTATTCTAATTTATTTCCTTCCCTTTCCTTCTTTTCCCTTTGGCTGTTTCATGCTGTTTGATTTGCAGGCTACGTCTCGAAAGGTAGTGTATGTCCAACAATCATACAACGAATCTGCTCAGTTTCAGCATTTCCGTGAGGCACTTTGACAGGAGGTATTTTTTAACATTCATTGAAAAACTATTGAAATTCAAAATATGATCCATCCAGCTAAGCCGTAGGACTGAAGTATGGCCAGAAAAAATGTAATGCCGGACACTTTGTTTTAGCTTTCTGCGTCTGGAAAGTAAAGAGGTGTAAAGAGTAGGGCGAACGATGTTGGGGGAAGGTACACATGTATCTGAATATTTCCTTCTTCAATCGAATAGTCCCCTTCACAGCTCCCTGAGCTTGCAATGATAGAGACGTGAATGATTGTCCAAAGTGTTTAAAAAAGGTCTCTCTCATTGCATTGCAAGCTCACTGTTCGTCTCGCTTCGATGCAAAGGCACAGCTACCTTTCAAGATAGCACAGGGAACGAAGGGGACTTTACTTCCTTGGTTGACGTCATTAATTTGAATTCCAATGGGCTTTGTGGATCTTTGTCTGTTCTGCTTTATTTCTCTTTTGCAAACCCTTGCAGTTCGTAGTATAACTTTCTTTGTTAGTATAAATCTGGAATTTTCTTCATGCTTTTGCAGGCTTCATCACTACCGGCTGAGGAAGCTAGGGGAGGAGGGGAAGGGAGCTAGCGGGAAGGAGGCTATCCTGTGTCGTGTTTAACATTGTACATTAATGTTAATCGTTAACACGTCAAGAGTTCCTTTGGTTGAGGAGGGGTATCATATATCACTTCAAGAGCTTTGTTTTCCGTTCTGAGTATCCAACATTGATAATCCAATGCGGAGTTTCTAGAACGTCCTTCGAGTGGCCGGGACTGAATCTTTTGGCTTCATTATGACCTTAACTACTTCTCCATCCAATCTGCTATTACTGGTAATTCTAATATCGCTTCAAATGGACTTTTTATTAGCCAACTATACCTGCGAACTGTTAGAGAAACGAACTTGTTTAGGAGAACCCCTCGACTTCCAATACACGACCACAGATCTTGTTTCGGACTCCAAAAATCAGAAAGAAGTCCAAGAAAATCTCCGTCGATGGGAAGGTCTACGGTTCCTACCAAAATGTTGGTCTGTTCTTCAGCCATTCTTGTGCGAGGTTTATGTTCCTAAATGTGAGAATTCGACCGTGAAGTTGCCTTGTCTAGAACAGTGCTTGGCTACTCGCAAACCGTGTTCTGTGGTTGAGCGGTACTATGGACAATGGCCTGAGTTTTTAGAATGTGAAAACTTCCCAAAGGGAGGCTGTAATGGAACGGTGAGTTTACTAGTAACATTTTATTTTATTTTTTCTTAACAATTAGTAGAACTTTATTTCTTAAGTATCTAGTGTAAAGAATTTCTTGACAGACTAGACAGAAGTCGTTGACCCCAAGTAACCCATTTACTTGGCTTAACGTTAGTTGCCTTACAAGATTTCTAAACTCAAAGCAAGTTAAATATTTGGTCGAAGGCTTCTTTCCTTTGTCCTAAGGCTTCTTTCCTTTGTCCTTTGGAAAACAAAAACTTATATTTGTGAGTAAACAGTTCTTAGGCCATTCTCTATTTGTTTATTATCGCTTTGTTTCCAAGTAACAGATAAATCATTCAAAGATCATCTCTATATTTTTATAGTCTATAATTTCTAGCCAATGTTACTGAGTAACTTCATTTATTTTTTTTCTTTCAAATTCAACGATTCAACTTAAGTTAATCACAGGGATATAAACTTGAAGGAATATTTACTGAAGATGTGTACTGACTGGCTGTCTATATGTCTAGTTCTTGAAAGTCTTATTCATTTTGGATTGAAAACGTGTCGGCCATATTGTTTTCCCTGAGGATTTTCACGTAGCCATTTCGTGGGGAAGAAACAGATTTTTATGAATTGGTTTTCCCCTAAATTTTAGATCAAGAAGCTCAAGCTAAACGAGTCAGCATGCCGAGCTCCATTAGTCGAGACAGAACACGAGGCAAGTTGGTATGAAGGTATTGTTGGATGTGGTATTCAATGCAGAAATCCCATCTTCTCGGAAGAAGAGCACACGAGGATACACAGATTTGTTGGAGGATTTGGAGCTCTTACTACGCTATGTACTCTTTTTACTATAGTAAGTATTACTTGGTCCCCCTATTGCCCTTGTTCTACCCAAGCTACCTACATGTCCTTGGCTATGGTTTCCCCTCTTTCGTATTCATTACTATCTTCCACTGTCTATGTACTATGATTTCTCCTATTTTGTATCCTTCACTATCTCCCAACATGTCGACCCAATGTCCTCCTTTTTTCATCCTAAGATTAGGATCAGGGTAAGTAACTGAGTTGATCAAAGTCAGGGCACATTTAACTCACATGCAGATCGAAATGGTATTTATATTTCGCGCGTTGGGTTTTGCTGAGTGTGGAAAACTGGAGAACCTGGATAAAAACCCTCGAATCAAGGAAGAGACCTAACAAACTCTTTTTGCATGTTATATGTTATACTGAGTCCAGCAATCAAACCCGAGACTCCAGAGATGAGAGGCGAATGTGCAAACGCAAAGAAATAAAGTGTATAAATTTTCGTTTCCAGGTAACGTTTCTGATTGGGTGGAAGACTCAGTGCCGATATCCCTCCGTGATCCTGTTTTTCATGAATGGTTGTTTTTGTGTTGCGTCGATTGGATTCTTGATTCAGTTTAGTGAAGGAGCAAGAGATCGTGTCGTTTGCCGCAATGACGATACGATGAGATTAGGAGAACCAAGGTAAACTGTAGACTCTGTTGAAGACGTTTTATGTAGTTGGAAGCGAACCACATAAAACGAGTGCAACGGAGGCTAGGTAAACTGGGATCCGTGGAGTTTTCTCCAAATTTCAGACACATAGTGTCCAATTAGTCGTTCCGAGGTTGTGAAAAAAACTGCAGTACAGTGTGGGAGTGTTTTAGGGGACGAAATAGACGCCATTTTGGCTGATATGTCCCCAAAACAGTATGACTAAAAGGTCCTTTCGATGATTTAAGTTGATGGGTTTCCTGTGGATTTGGCGGGAATTTTCACGCCAAAGCAAACGCGCGCGGTCACCCCTCCATCCCTTGGACTCTCGGTAGAATCAAGGCCAAATATATTTTCTTTTATATTTGCAGCGAAGAGGACAGTTTCCTGTGTCTTCTTACCTTTGTCCTGGTCTATTATTTCTCTATGGCTGGTATTGTCTGGTTTGTCATGCTGGCCTATTCCTGGTGTATCTCCTTCAAGACTCTGGGCAGCACAAGGGATAACTTTGTTGGCAAGACGCTGTATTTTCATGCTATTTCTTGGATTTTACCTGCTTGCCTTACCGGATGTGTTCTGCTGTTAAAAGGGGTAAGTCTGTCAGTTAAAATATCTCCAAATATTCCCTAAGCTACGCGAAAGGTAAAGTATCTATATTTGACGTCGGTAGTTCCTTCAGTTGAAGTTTGATTCAACTGCTATCAATGGAAGCCGACGGTGTGGCCTTTATTCCTCTCTCAGTCCATCAGTGCTCTGTTTTAAGAGTATTCAAAGCTGAAGCTTCACGACCGGGATTAGACTGAGAAGTCGAAAAAGGGTTAGAGATCCTGAGGATCGAACCGTGGACCTCTAGCTCCCAACGTCGGCTTAGAATGGAAAATGTGAACAAATTTTTGTAATGGATAAGGTCAAAACAGTTGTCATCTTACGGTACCCGATTCAGGGGGGAGGGTGGTGTTACCCGGTACCCACCACCTCTGGAAGTGAAATCCTGGATTTTCTTCTCAAATATCTCCAAAACTAAAAGTCAAATCACAGAAATAAATGTACTGTCTGTTTTCATGTATGCTTAACAACGTATTTGTGGATAGAAATAGTCACTACTGACACCAAGTATCGAGCATTTCAACAGGTTTCTGAGGGGGAGGGGGTATCTACCGGTACCCACCACCTAAATCAATAAAATCGGGTCCCTATTTTGGACAATTGTTTTGACCTTGTCCCTAAGATATTTTTTCTCACATAACAAAACTTTGAGAAGGTGGTCACTTACGAGAGTGGTCGTTCAAAGAGAGTTACCTGAAACACATTTCATTTCATCCGAAAACTGCCAATTCACGTGACAAAATATTGATGTCACATGACGATAATCCGTGCACGTGGTCAGTTCGTTAGACCTATGCCACCCTGTCACGTGCGCATGGCCTAAGCACGTGGCCCGTGCCATTCTTTGTCCCTTATTCTTGATCTGATTACTACAGGTTGATGCGAATTCTATTAGTGGTATTTGTTTTGTTGGTTACGAAGACGCCAACATGAGAGCTGGCTTTCTCCTTGGACCTCTGGGACTAAACCTCTTTATTGGAGGCTTCTTTCTCGTAAAAGGTATTTTATCTTACGTCATCACTATAAATTAGGACAAAATGTGTGGTCATTGTATTAGTGAAACGAGGAAGATTCCGAGAGAGACGTCATACAATGGTCTTCCCTGAGGCAAGCAGAGGTTTTAAGGAACACGCTCACGTAGTAATTCAGTTGGTCAAAAGAAAAAGCTATTTCATCTGCTTAATGCACCGTTACTCTGACCAATGTTTCTTGTAACCTGTTACACGGGTTCCTCTCAAAACAAGCTGCGCAAAAAGTTGCATGCCAGTGGAACGTATCAAAACTTTCATTGTCGTGCAATTATGTTGCAGCAGTATATTCGTATCATCTCATTATTGTTGATATTTTTCTAGGAATCATCGCACTCTTTAGACTTCGGAAGTCCAATCCAAATCTACTTAACAGCAGAGCATCAATGAAAATCAAAGAAACGATCATAAGAGTCGGTAGGTTTACACAAAAACAGAAACAACCTCTGGGCTGATCGATCTAAGTCAGGGCACGGTTAACTCACAGATCGAACCCTGAAACAACCTCTGGGATGATCTAAGTCAGGGCATGGCTAACTCACAGATCGAACCCCGAAACAACCTCTGGGCTGATCTAAGTCAGGGCATGGCTAACATACAGATCGAACCCTGAAACAACCTCTGGACTGATCTAAGTCAGGGCATGGCTAACTTACAGATCGAACCCTGAAACAACCTCTGGGCTGATCAAAGTCAGGGCACGGCTAACTCACAGATCAAACCCTGAAACAACCTCTGGGCTGATCAAAGTCAGGGCATGGCTAACTCACAGATCGAACCCTGAAACAACCGGCTAACTCACAAATTGAATTGGAAGTGAACGAATGATGCTAAGTCCAGGAATTAAGCCAGTCCCTAGAGCCGTCAGGCGAGCGCACTGCCGCTCAGTCATTATCTTCGTTTCCCTAGCGATCCAAAACACAAACGATCCGGTAATTTTGTTGATGTTCTTGATGTACGTTTTTTACGTGACTCAAAGCTGATTGAACGACTAATATTTTCTCTTTAAGGAATATTCGCGTTTGTTGCTTTTGCTTTTGGATTCATCACATTTGCATGTCATTTGTACGAGTACCATAACCTCAAACACTGGGAAAACAGTTTCAAGACATACCTTCAGTAAGTATTGCATTTTGCCCAACACGTTTCTCACCTAAAGCTGTTGATGTACGCCATTTTTCTAAGTCTGGCACTAATTTGTCACAAGGGGATATACCTCTTTACCTTGGGCGTAATGTTTTCCCATTTCAGACCACGTGTCATTCCTTAAAGTATCATTTCTTTGTTTAAAGGTTGCGCATGAGAAGACACATAAAACTCAAACGTTTTATTAGGATATTTGTTTTATATACTTTTATTATATTTTAGGTAACTATGTTATTCATTTAAAAATCATAGCCGATAGTTATATATTTTCTGTCAGCCTATGCATAGATTTTCATCATATATATATATATTTTTAGATTGTTAAGCGCTTTAGAATGTCTTAATAATTAAGGCGCTATAGAAGTTTAATAAATTATTATTAATTATTATTATAAACAAAGAATCCCATTCACAAGAGAATAGTCTGAAATGGGAAAACATTATGCCCAAGCTAAAGAAGTTTGTTCCATCGTATTTTCCGATAGTTTTACACGGTTCTCTTTACCTCTAGTTGTGTTGCAGACAAGGAAGTCAAGGGTAAAACTAACACATGCGTAATCGGTGAAAGGGCAAACTTAGGTGTTATCGAGTTAGGATTATCGTCACTATTCGGTGCTGGGATCGCCATGAGTAGCTGGACCTGGACTTCAAACACTTTTAAGACGTGGAAGAAACTATGGCATAGGTGAGACATGCAGTTTTCCTGCTCATACTCATTACTCCTATGCATGCTGCATCTGGCATGACAAGGTTTTACGGAAGTTTTTTATGGCTGTGAAACGCAACATTACACGGCATGCACGGTAAAAATTTGATGACGTCCTTTGAAGCAGATCACAGATCAACTCATGAATATGCTTGGTAAGGTATCATCTCTGACTGTCAGGGCATGGCATGTCATGATCAGTACCGTGAGTTTTCTCGCTTACGAAATTTGCGCTCTAAGAAGAAGAGTATGGGACAACGGTGGTGATTGGGTTTTCTAACACAATAAATTTGATACCATGACACATAATTTTCGTTCTATTCACAGAATAACCAAGAAGCCAAGATATCCAGATCTTAGTCATTACAGAATTATACAAAGAATGAGAAAAAACAGAGT
Source organism: Anthopleura sola (assembly GCA_023349425.1). Taxonomy (NCBI): domain Eukaryota; kingdom Metazoa; phylum Cnidaria; class Anthozoa; order Actiniaria; family Actiniidae; genus Anthopleura; species Anthopleura sola. The sequence continues at coordinate 3,431,255 of JALHLI010000008.1, forward strand.
AGGGTAGGTATCATCATCATCATCCATTGTCATCATCATCATCATCAACAGCCATTATCTATCATGACCTGACAGTATCATCCATTGTCATGACCTTACATTGTCATCTCAATCATCTATTATCATGACTCCAGTGTCATCAGCATCATCCATTGTCATGACCTGACACTGTCATCTCAATCATCTATTATCATGACTCCAGTGTCATCAGCATCATCCATTGTCATGACCTGACACTGAAATCAGAATCATCCTCTGATCATCTTCATCATCTGCATGTTCCTATGACCCCTACTTATATCATGATCATTTCTTGATTTCATCCAGGCCTCCTGCCCAAGCAGCTGTTCTCTTCAAACATGAACCCAAACTTGCAGCAGCTTTTACAAGAGCAGAAGAAAACTGGAAGAGAAGAAAGAGTAAGCAAACAGAACCACAGACTTTACAGCTAGTTAGTGCTTGGTCCGAGAGCACAACCCAGGTGGATCCTGTACAACAGACAACACCTTCAATACAAGAAGGGAAGCCAAACACAAAAGGAACCACAGAATACATTAGTAAAATTAATCTAGAAACCATCCCTACTTCAAAAACATCATCTTAGGAATTTATGAAATTTTCAATCCAAATAGATCTCTTTAGATTAGGCATGTTTTTTCCATTTCAGACCTAGTTATTCTCTTGAGAATAACATTCTTTGTTTCAGTTGTATCCATATTATGTCATCTTCTGTACAGTGTACCAAAAATAATGCAGCAGATATACTGTAAGCTCATCTAGGGGGTGTTTAACCCTCCCTAGATATGCCCCTGGCTAAGTATAAATTTATTTAGACTAAAAACCTTAAGTTATAAGTTATTTCAAACTGAAACTGGACGAAGAAAAAAAAACAAAAATAAAAAACCCTGTTACCAAGGGTAACAGAAGTGTACAGATATTCCTGCATTTTAGTATGAAGATTTTTATTACAAAAATTGTACATATATTTTATTTACCAAAGTTAGACAATGGCTTATATTAAGCTCCATGTACATATTTGGCTTGTTTTCTGCTGGATAAGTCATGTTACTTCAACTTACCATGAAAACAAGAAATTGGATATGAAATTATGAAGATATGCTGTAAAATTAGAAGTAATTCACTGCCAGAACAAAGCTTACAAGTGATTTAATAAAATATTAAGGAGATATTAAGGAAACATTTGAACTGTACATCAAACATGTTATACCGTAGTTTGATCAGTTTACTTGACAAGACATATTGTTCAGTACAATATACTTTTACTTAACTCTTATTATTGTATCTATTTGAATCACATTTTTTTATATTCTACGAGAAGTGGACTCTATATTCATTCTATGTCAATGCCCTGGTACTTTAGTTTACATCATGGTATTGTGTCATTGCAATATATCCTTGAGGAAAAGTAATAGCCATGATATTTACAACTAAGGCAAGCTGGTGACTGCAAATCTAGCAGCATTTGCTAACATTTCTCTAGTTTCTTGGAGTCTTCTCTCTACATTCATAATAGTTGCAGTTGTTGAAGGATCAGAGAACTTCAAATGGATTTCTTGTGTGGTTGGAAATGGACTGATGGCTTCTAAAGATGTACCAGTACTTTTGTTAGGTGTGCGAGACAATGGAGAGCCTTTAGGACTGAAACTACCGGTAGTTGTATTGACAGTTGATGTACCATAATCATCATTACCAGCATCATCATCAGAGATTTCAGTCACCATTGAAGCCTGGGGTACTTCAACAGTATGTGACAATTGACCTGGATACCTTTGACTTCTAAGATTACCATCTTGAAACACGGAATTACTTTGGCTGTCAGTGAATTCATTCATTAGACTTCTGCTGGAAGATGCTGTTGGATGAGAAGCATATTCTTGCCGATCCATCATTTGTGGATAAGCTGTGGCTATACTGTTAGTCCCAGATTCTCTTTGATCACCAGAAGCAGGAACATGAGTATAAAATGGATTTGTGCTCACGTTATAATTTGGTAAAGTATAATTAGTGTCCATGCAATTTCCACACTGAATCCTAGTTGTGGCTTCCTCTAAAAGTTTCACTCTACTCTCAAGCAAGACTACTCTCGCAGACATCTCATTATTTTGAGACAGAGCAGAATCTAACTTTTCTTGTAATTCCTGTACAGTGCTCTTAAGTAGCTTGAGCTCATTATCTTGTGATGTTAGTAAGCTCATTTGGTCAGGCATTCTCCTCAAAGCTTCTGTTTCTCTCTCGTCATTGTATTCATGTCGCACAACTCTAGGTTGTTGTATGTTGGTGCTGTCAGTTAAATCAATTAGAGAGACATTTGCAACATCCCCATGATCATGTTGAGATCCTGATAAAGGTATTGGTTGGTGTCTTGTCTTTCCTATAGGTGTTAACATCAATTCAGGGCTAGGTTTAGGTACAGTTGTCATGGTGACTGGCATAGGTATAGTCTTTGGGGGTACTCTCATTGATGTACTCATTACACTAGAGAATGCAGGTGCAACAGATGCCTTGGCGTTGCCGTTGTTCATCTCAATTAATGCTGTAGATGGAGCAGATGGCTTCATCTTATTCCAGCTTATCATACTTGACTCATCTTCTTTCCATCTAACGCTCTTTATACTACTTCTCTGTCCTAATGTTTGGTTGTCTCTCGCAGATGCCATAGGTTTATTAACATCTGGATAAATAGATGTGTTTTCTTTATTTTGTTCAGCTGTTTTCTTCAAGATATCATTACTATTTCCCTTCTTTTTGAAGATATCGTTCTGCGGAAAGCCTCTCTTTTCTGAACCATTAGATGTTTGACTTTCAATTTCTTTTCCAACTTCAAAGATCTTGTTTTTGCCTTTACTCTGTACATGTTTCCTCTCTGTTTTTGACGTCTTGGGATTCAGCTCTGCACTCTTTTCTCGACATCTTTTGAGAATATCACAAAGTTCGATAATCTTTCTTTCAGCATAACCAATTGATAGAAACTTTTCTCTGGTCAGAGGAGGTTTATAGTGAAAAACATCTCTTAGCACCTTGTATACAGTTTCTACAAACCGCAAGTCTGTTTTACCGTACAGCTCGTAATCTTTAGCAAAGAATTCAGTCAAATCAACGGAGTAATCCAGAAAAATATAGTGCAGAATTGGCAGAAAACATCTCGGTGTTCCTTGAGCAAGTCCCTTCAAATCAACTTCAGTCAGAGGGTAACGTATTTGTTTCAGCTCAACCATCAACTTACGCAGATTATTCTTGATATCTCCGGTCGCCATCTTGTAAAAAAAAGGTCTTGATATTCAGGGTTTCTTGCTATAAAGCGCAAGCAAAAGCCAAACAATCCCTTCAAATTTCTTTCACTCTATTTCTTGTTGATCAAAATAACCGCCATTTTTTACTTCTGAGCCCACTAATAATCGTTACAGCGGACAACATAGAATTTACTGTGACGTCACTCTATGGAAAACTACTTCCGGGTCCAAGACGAATAGCAGTTCTATAAAGAATTTTCTTACTTTTTCTTCATCAGAGGATTTTTTATCAAACGTCCTAACTGTTTCAGCTGGAGATTAAAGAATTGAGAATTTTTTTCGCTTTATCTCAGCGGTTGTTGTGAGCAGTTGGACCCGGAAATACGTCATAATATTTAAAAGACCATATTGAGCCAGTGCATTATGTGTACAGCGGGTATCCACAAACAAAATGGCGGAAACTTCGAAACTTAAAAATCCAAGAAGGAAAAAAGGAGCAAAGTTTCACCCAAAAGACGCGCCTTTTCCTGTTCCTATAGAAAGTATTACTAACAAAGAGTGCTGTGACAGCCGGTGGTTTTACTACACAGGGTATTTCCGTGATAATTGCGTCGTTATTGAAAACCATGGCGACTTGACTTTCCTCTACAAAATGGTGCGTAAAATTGTTCATTAAATTTTTAGTATTTTCTACGTTTTCTACGTGAGTGCAGTTTGTTAGGTATCTCCCTTGATTCAAGGGTTTTTCTCCAGGTTTTCCGGTTTTTCTCTCTCCACAAAACAGCATGCTGAATTCCAAATTGACCTTTGAATTAGATGTTCCCTGACGTTGCCCGATCAGCCCAGAGATTGTTTCACGGGTTTCACTGTATCGATAATATTTTTGAGGATTTTTTTTACATGAATTCATTACTTTATCCTCGGGAAAATATCAATGCAGAAGTAGAAGGCGATGGAGTCAACATTTATAAAGATTTCTCTCTGTTTCTTTTTTTCTCAATAGGGATTTTTTGGTAAAGGAAACTTGTCCAGGAGTAAACCTGAATATGAAGTCATCTCAAATATTTCCCAAAAAGCCTTTTCGAATTCAGAAAGACTACGAAGATGTAAGTAAAACATTGTGTAAAGTTTTTAACTAACTGTATTGTTCATATCTTAATTGTACTCCATAGGTATATATTATTATATTGTTGTCTCATTCATTCACTCATTTAATGTCATCCCATCCATTTTTTCATTTTTTTCAGTACCCCCAAAAGAGAGGAAGATACGTCAGTCTAAATTCCGAGACATACGAAAAGAAAGGTATTGTGGCATGCATAACCACTGATTAAATTATTGCTTTGTACTGATTGAAACAAAACCATACACATGCTAACCCTTACATATGTAATCTACAGTATATGTATATTAACCTATTATGCAGACGTTGTTAGTGTAACCACTCAAAGCATTGCATGGAGTGATGCCTTGCATAACAACCCTAATCTGCATTGTATGCTATCTGTAGCCTGCGTAGCGGCTCATAGGGGGAGGGAAAGGAAAGGGGGGGTGACTGTCCCCCTCCCCTTTCCTTCCCCCTCCCCCTCCCCCCAATGAGATGCTATGCAGACTAGCTATCTGCATTGGATGCTATTGTACACTGTTATGTATATTTTACACATAAAATCACGTTCAGACTGTTCTAAAGTTGACTCTGTGATAGGTTCAAGAACCACAAGGAATGGTACAGATTATCCAATGAAATCAGTGCAGCTAAACCTGTGGAAACATCAAGAGAACATGTTGTGAATAAGGATCAAGAGGAGAAACATGGTGACACCCTACAAGAAGGGGAAGATTTCCCTGAAAGAAAGAAGAGAAAAGAAGAATTAGAAGATTCTTGCATTGTAAAAGAAGTCTCTGATTTGGTATGTGTTTATTTGTTGTTCTTTTTTTGACAAGAAATATTTTGTATTTTTCATGTAAATTATGTACCTCCTTCATTAGTTACATGTGGATAGATGATTTATGATGGGAGAGCCTACTGTATGTAGCAAGCAGTTAATGTAATGTAGGACCTCTCTGAAAATCACCAACGTGAGAGAGTTTTCCTGGAGCATATTTTTAATTATTTATGCAATAAAAGATTATTATTATGTATTCATAAAATACAATGCATCACACCTACTGTAAGACAATAGATAGAACTTCTATGACAATAGAATACAATAGATTTTATGAACACATTACAGCCTGTACATCAACTGAGTACCATGCAGGTTCTCCCAATTTATGTTGGATCTCCCTTCCTCTGTTCCCTAGTCAAATCCCCATAAAGGGTTATAAGGGAAGTACTAGTCAATAATAAACCTTCCTTAGTCCAGGGAATACAGTACATGCACCCTACAAATCCATCATTTAACCCACCCATTTTCTATATCATACCATGCAAGGTGAAGAAAGTGGTAGGACTATATCCCCACAGACCCTTCCTTTCAATATAGTCCTTGCAATATCTCCTCATGCAGTGGACATTGGTTTTGTAAATTTAGTACTTTCATCTGCCCTGTTGGTGAATGCTCAGTCTGAAAGCTTTGCTTCATTGAACATGAATTCATGTGGTTGTAGCAAAAAAATTGTCTCAATGGGTTGTTCTACATACAATGGCATTCTAACAAAGTGCCTTGGTTCTTTCATTTATATCAAGCAGAATGAAGCAGAGTATGACATGGTGGAGGACACAGAAGAAGAAGAGGAAGAAGAAGGCCTAGAGGAAGATGTTACAAGTATTGAAAATAACAAGAGCAACAAAGATGTTGATGAAGTCATGCAGGATGTTCTGAGACACAACAAAGAAGAATTAACAAAGTATGTTGGTTCAAGTGTTAATCATGAAAATGTACCTATCTAGCCATTTGATTAGTATAATGTTTTAACCTTCTTTTATCATTTTATCCTCAAATAGCAATGATGATTCATTACCAAGTCAAGATTCAACTTCAAAACAAAAAACAACAACACATAAGAAAGATGATCCATATAAGGTCTTTGAACATCTTCAGCTGAGTTTAGAAGAGGTTTGTATAAACTAAGAGAAAAAGAGTCAATTTGAAGCAAATCTATCATGAGAATTTTATCTGGAATTTGTAGTAGAGTGATTTTATCCGACTGCAATTAAACGACATAAGTGTTGGATGAGGGACAAGGGCAGATATAAGGGAGGTTTGCTGGGTGCCTGTGAACCCCCTGTTCTGATAAGCAATGTCTCAAAAATGTGGGAAATAGCATCTCCAATTACAATTATTGTGCAGAGCCCCACCAGATACCTTAAACACCTCAGCATTTGCATTTGATGACTGACCTCACCACACTTAGGTGGGATGAGGGGATCAATGGATGTGTGGATGGGGGAGAGACGGATACATTGATTGATGGATGGGAGGAGGAATAGATGCATGTTTGGGTAGAAGGATGGATGAATGCATGACTGAATGGATAGATGGATGGGGGAGAGATGGATGCATGGATGGGGGAGAGATGGATAGATGGATGGGGGAGAGATGGATGCATGGATGGGGGAGAGATGGATAGATGGATGGGGGAGAGATGGATAGATGGATGGGGGAGAGATGGATGCATGGATGGGGAGAGATGGACAGATGGATGGGGGAGAGATGGATGCATGGATGGGGGAGAGATGGATGGATGGATGGGGGAGAGATGGATGCATGGATGGGGGAGAGATGGATGGATGGATGGGGGAGAGATGGATGGATGGATGGGGGAGAGATGGATGCATGGATGGGGGAGAGATGGATGGATGGATGGGGGAGAGATGGATGCATGGATGAGGGATGGATGGATTTATAATCACTTGATTGTAATATTTAAACTTATAAGTCTTATGAATATTTCATATTTTGAGTGTTGACATAGACACTGATTGCTATTGTTATTGACAGGCTCTCTTTCTGTCATATGGACTGGGTTGCCTTGCAGTTTATGATAATGAAAAGGTAAGTATAATCTTGTACTGTGTATTGTTCCATAGTATTACAACTCTTACAATTTTTAGATTGTGAAAAAAAAGTACTGTAGTGAGTAACATTTTTGGGTATGTGCATTATATCAAGTTTTGTCTTCATTTATTTTATTTTGCAGAAGCCATTAACCATTAGTCAAATGTGGACAAGATTCTGTGAAGCAAAACAAGATTTCATTCCCTGTTATGTGGTTTATCATTACTTTCGTTCCAAGGGATGGGTGCCCAAGACTGGAATGAAATATGGTACAGACTTTGGTAAGGATTGAGAAGAAATAAGAATCTCTCCTTCCTTTCTTCCTTCCTTCCTTCCTTCCTTCCTTCCTTCCTTCCTTCCTTCCTTCCTTCCTTCCTTCCTTCCTTCCTTCCTTCCTTCCTTCATCCACCCATCCGCCCATCCATCTATCCATTCATTCATTCGTTCGTTCATTTCGGCAGTTTTTACTGATATCGGTAGGAACTCTTTTCTCATGCTCAGCTATCGTCCCTATTGTCGTTTTAGGTTCCTTATCCATTAGGATGTGAAAAAGTATGTGTGGGTATATATTAACATTTAAAATTTTTACTCTTCAGTGCTCTATAAACAGGGGATGCCTTTTTATCACTCCAGGTAAGATTAGTTTACTCTGTTAGCTGTTACTTCATGTTCGCCCTCCCTTTGGACCGCAAAGGGAATTCGGTGACAGAAATGAACCACAGGACGTAAACACTGTCTTTCCTGCCCATCTTACATTAAATTTCGCGCCCCTTTCTTTCACGCTATCAAGGCCTTCCTGTTGTTTGGCGCAAAAATTTAGTAAGATGAACATTTACGTCCAGTGGTTCGTTTGTGTTACCGAATACGGAGTGACAGTGGTACCTCGGTTAGCATCATCATTATCATTTTCATCATTATCATTTTCATCATTATCATTTTCATCATTATCATTTTCATCATTATCATTTTCATCATTATCATTCTCTTAATTATCATCACCCTTACTCGTGAAAAATCATTCCACACTGAAATCACTGATCAAACTTAATTCTCTACTTTGAACAGTTACTCTGTTATTGTACAAGTAGCTGATGAAGATAGCCTAGCACCCAGTCCCAACTCGACATTACTTGGAAGACGTGCACCAGTCTCTTGGTGTAGTATAGGTGGGCCTAACAGAATTAACGAACACGCTGCCAAGGTAAGTATCATGATTCGTTACTTTCTTTTCGCGCGCCATGATTGACCCGGATCTCGTTATTTTGGTACCGTGACCGTGTCGAGTATGTTACTATCACAAGAAATCCAATGCGCTGCCTTCTGAACCCCATAGTTCGATCCCGAGAGACTTCGCACACGTGTTTCAGACTTCTCTAGAATCCATGTAGCCTTAAGGCGCGGAAATACGAGCAACAACATTGTTCAACTTGTCGCGCAACATTTTCGCGTTGCAAGTTGCAGAATGAATGTTGCTCGTATTACCAGCCCGCGTGCAACAAATTTTCTTTTTTTGCAGATAGTAGAAAGAGATTCTACTTCGACAACAAAGTCGCACAACAAAATTTTGTTGTTGTACGGGGTGGTAATACGAGCGACATTCACTCTGCGACTTGCAACGCAACAATGTTACGCGACAAGTTGAACAATGTTGTTGCTCGTATTCCCGCGCCCTTACATTTAGAGTCATTCTAACTTTGCGCAAGCTATGAGTGTTTTACTTGGTCTCTTCTGACAATTAATTGTTGTTATGGTTGCAGGAGGTCATGCTGTGTTACGTAATCGTTCCTTCAGGTCAGTCATTTATTCACCATTATTTTTTGTTTTGTTTTTTTTGGTTGAACGTTGCGCGTAACAGAGCAGATTTCGTATGAGTGTCACGGCACGGTTACGGTGCGGGGCGAATGTCGAATGTTTTCATACACGGCACGCAGTCCGTGCCGTATTCAGTTTTTTCATAGTCATACGAAAACTGCTCTAAGAAGAGGCAAAACTGATACGAAAATTAGGTCATTTTTGATGCTAATGATTGGGCTTCCTGTGTTTTTGACTGATTATGTAATGCTAATCTTTTCAGATATTACTGATCAAGAACTTAGTCTTCCAACCTGCATCACTCGGTTCAAAGTCCAAGTAAGTGTATATTCGTTACCATGACGATGACTATCAACGCCGTTTACGTGTGTATGAGAGGCCAAAGGAAGAGAAAAGTGTGCTTTTTCTTTCATACTTTATACCTTCCTTTTATTTTTTGTACTTCGACAATCCTTTTTTTATTGATAATTTTTCCCCTATGTTTAGAGCGCTCAGTCAATTTCCTAATGGTCTTGTATCTTGGTTTGTTAGGAAGTTGTAATGAGGAGATGGATACCAGAACGATCCAGGGCATCAAAGGCTAAAATAAAATGATAAATCAGTGGTTCATGGCACGGCACACGAATGGTAAGGACAGAATAATTAAAGCGCAATTACACTGAGCAATTTTCTCTGCAACTTGTCTCGCAACGGCGTTGCGACACAAGTTGCAAGAAGGTTTACACGGTGCAACGGAGACGCAATCGTTGCCGAAAGTAGAAACGAATTTTACTTTTCGTGACGATTACTGCAACCTGTCTCGCAACATTTTTCGAATTGCACTGTAGGTTACACGCCGCAATGCTCCATGCAACTTGTCTCGCAATGCCGTGGCGAGACAAGTCGCAGAGGAAATTGCTTCATGTAATCGCGCCTTTGAGCAACAATTTGCCACTTATTCATTGCTTCACATTCTTCCATCCATTCATCTCTACTATCTATTCTTTCATTAAATCACATGAAACCCATCCCCATTCCTTTCATTCTATATTCTAACTTATCTATCCACCCGATCAATCCGTTCATCCATTCATCCATTTATTCAACCATTCATCCTTCCCGCCTCCATCCCCCTTCCATCCGTTAATAGATATAGACCATCAGAATCGTGTCTTATCTTTGATAAAAGGATAACGTTTACATTTCGACGACATTTCACACAAAAATCCCACAAAATAACTAAACAATAAGTGAACAATAGAGAGATAAAGAAAAAATACAAGAATAAAGAGGAAAGGAAAGGAGAAAAAAATGAAGCGAGCAAGCAGAAGTACTGGGAAATTTTTAGTTTTGCTTAAATGCCACTATGATTATACTCCGAGTACAATATCTTATTCATAAATTTGTGGCTTTATTTTTATTTATTATCTGTAAGCGTGTATATACAATTTTAGAATGTCTTTCTATTTTACAAAGGTGTTTGCTATTTCATATTGAATGTAATATTTTTAAATGCAATACTTTGAGACGGGAATATATAAAGAGAAGACGATTTGTTAGTTTTACAAAGAGGATTTGCCGTCTTATTATGGCAAATCTGAGTATGTACACAAACTGCAAAGTTATTTTGGGTTAGTTTTGGCGGTGACCAAAAGGATTGCGGGCTCATAGGTCAGTCCTCATCTTATACAAGCACGGGTTATTGTTCTACATCTTCTTCTTTGTTGTGCTCGTTTGGTTGAGTTCCCTCTTCGACTGCAGCCATTAAAAGATCTTCATAACCCTATAAGAAACAGGAATTTTTTTTGTGATCAGCGGTATTATGCGTAAAAACAGTTCAGATATTAAATCTTCATGGCCGCCATTTTTACGTTGTTTTAATTGACTGTATACAGACCTTAAGCAGAATGCCGCACGAACTGCAAAAGTATTATTGATTGTTTGTTGATATTTTTCTAAGAGATTCAGTGCTTGCTTACCGCTTCTTCTTGTAGAAATAATTCTAATTCGTTACACAGTTGTTGAAATGACGGACGCTCAGAGGGATCCGTGATCCAACATTTACTCATTAACTCGTATCTGGAAAACAAAATGAAAATATGAAAAAACTCGAATGTATCTTTGCCATCATCATCATTATTGATGACGATGATAATGATGATGATGATGACGATGATGATAATGCTGTTGATGGCGACGATGATATTCAATATCAGTCATCATCGTCATCACTAACAACATCATTACCATCATTATCGTCGTTATCATCGTCATTGTTATCAACATCACATCATTATGATCATCAGTCATCGTCATCACTAACAACATTATCATCATCATCATTATCGTCGTTATCATCATTATCTTTGCCATTATCATCATTGTTATCAACATCATCGTCATTATCTTACAGGTTGTCAGGACAGCTCGGTGGCTGCTCCAATCTGTGTCCTTGTGATAGGTCATGAAATAATTCTCTTCCCATCAGACCTGGGTAAGGCGTAGTTCCTGGAAAAAAGCAAATAATCATACTCAATTACTGGTACAAACTGAGGACACATCTTCAGTTTCTTTACGCAGCTATTGGAATTGCCTTTTTCCCCTCACTACATAATTAAAATGGGAAGAAATCAAGGTATTTTTAAATTATTTATTTAAAAAATTTTCAAATGAAAAATATTAAAATCAAATATAAATTTAGTAAAATCGGAAGTTAAAATTGGAGAAAAATATGCAAGATGTAAATATTAGTTTTAACTAATATTATTATCATTAATTTTATTATTTAAAAATATTCCTATGGAAATAATAAATTAAGTTTCATGATAAAAAGATCTTAATTTTTTAAACAAATTTTCAATGTTACCTGAAGTTTCAATCTCCCACAACAAAACTGCAAAAGACCATCTGAAATGCAATAAAAGTCAAATATCACTACGCTTGGAAGAAAACAAAAATATACTCAAACGTTGGCATTTCACTTACACATCGCTTTGAGTGGTGAAAACCATTGTTTCCAGAGACTCTAGGGCCATCCACTTTAATGGCATCTTACTCTATAAGATAGACATAGGGACATGCTTAAATATAGTTGGCCTTGGTCAAATTTTTTTTTGTCCAATTCGATTTGTGAGTTAGTCATGCTCTGATTTAGATCAGCCCAGAGGTTGTTTCAGGGTTTGATCTGTGAGTTAGCCATGCCCTGACTTAGATCAGCCCAGAGTTTGTTCCAGGGTTTGATCTGTGTGTTAGTCATGCCCTGAATTAGATCAGCCCAGAGGTTGTTTCAGGGTTCTATCTGTGAGTTAGCCATGCCCTGACTTAGATCAGCCCAGAGGTTGTTTCAGGGTTCTATCTGTGAGTTAGCCGTGCCCTGACTTAGATCAGCCCAGAGGTTGTTTCAGGGTTCAATCTGTTCCCTGACTTTGATCAGGTTGTTTCAGGATTCGATAAAATCGAAAGTCTTGGATAAGGAATAAATAATACCTGAGTGTTGACTTCGTAGATACCTTTCTCGTACACATCTCTTGACAGTCCAAAGTCCGTTACCTTAGCAACGAAATGTTCATCAAGTAAGATGTTTCTCGCTGCAAGGTCTCTGTGAACACACTGACAAGACAAGAAAGGAAATGCTTCAGTAATATTGACTATGAGGAATATCTGTCTTTTCCTTTATCTTTTCCCCTGCACACCACCGCAGACTGACCCTCGACAAATCAGTCCCCTCCCCTCCCCCTCTTATCAGTGAGTCTAACCAAGATGGCGGCTATGATGTCATATAATAATAATAATAATAATAATAATAATAATAATAATAATAATCGATTTTTATATGCAGTCTCTCTTTCTGCCTTCCAGTTTGGTAAGCGGCACATGACCCTGTGTAACCCTTATCAAAGCCAGATTTTCTTGTCACAACTCAAGCTGTACTTAGAACTACTTTGAAAGAGAGCTGAGAGCTCGATTCACCTTTTTTGAGCTGAGATGTTTCATTCCTTGAGCCACTTCATAAGCTATCTTGAGTCTTGTTCTAAGGTCAAATTTGTCAGGTCGTAATGACGTAACATTAGTGTAGTTCGTGTCTCGGCTTTGATTTTCACGAAGATAATCTAGTAGATTTCCATTAGCTGCAAACTCCAGAACTATGTGTGCTGGACCTAATTGAAAATAAAGGTGTGGAAATAAAGAAATATGAGTACAAGAAAAGAAAAACTAACTTGGTTCGGAAGGGTTTTCAGTTCCTAAATTTTACGCCAGTTTCCACTAATATTGAAAGTGGCCCTGAGACCCTTTACCGATGTTTTTATGATTTTATTACGCACGTGAAAATAGGAAACCGCTGGACTAGTTTTGTAAGTTTGACCGCTTACCACTTTTAGTGCAGGCTCCGATAAGGTTGATTATGTTTGGATGTTGTCCAATCCGTGAGATGATCTGTAACTCGTTGAGAAGGTCCTTGTTGTCCGCCTCTGTAGCAGAATCTGTCAACAATAACTAATATCTCGTGAGGAAAAAATATACATAAGATATAGTGAGCACTTCTAACACTCTTTACCTTTGAGCATTTTAACAGCACATTGTTTGGACTGTCCGTCAAGAATCACTGTTCCTTGTAACACCACACCAAAGAAACCAGAACCCAGTACTTTGCCTGTTGCTATAAATCCCTTGTCTATCTCACGCCACGGTTTTAGCGAAACATCGTCAAGCTGTGAAATAAAAAAGACTGCCTGGTAACGAATACGTAGCACGCCAATCACCTCATACCCACGCTCTGTGCGGTATTATTTTGACATCAATCTTTCTACAGACCCCTGTAGGGTGAATGCAATATAGGACGGATGCTGGCCACTGGGTTTATGGCTAGTGCGTTAGATGGCTAATGTATTAGAATTAGCATAAGAAAAACAATCAAAAATAATAACATAATAATAAATCTTTATACTGTGGGTAACAAATGCAGCAGAATATACTGAGCTGGTTTCCAATTTGGCCCACAACTAAAATATACAATGACAATAATAAAAACAACAAAGCTAACTACTGACGACGAGAAAGGAAAGGAAATGTAGATCTAGATGGTGTACGAAAACATATTACATAGAACTATGATGCTATTATACTAATATTACAATAAACACACATGTAGAAATAGCTAATAAACAGAAAGAGGGAAAAAATATCAGATGAAAAAGACTAGTACTGACGCTTAACATGAAAGGGTTCAAGAGAAGAGTTAGCTGTAAGGAGTGTATTAGAATAAATGAGACTGGCCATTGAACAGTATGACTAATATGGCGGGCACTTTAGTCTTACTAGGGATTCTGTCGCTAAAATTAGAAAAAAATATTTTAAAACTTTACTCCGGTAAGTAGGAAAGAACTAGCAGGAACCAGCAAATATAGAGCTCTTTACCTTCGTGAGCATAATATTTTCCCATTTCAGACCAATTAACTGTTTAACAGTTGCACACGAGAAGACACATGAACATGGATACAACTCAAACAAAGAATCTTATTCTCAAGAGAATGTCACGTGGTCTGAAATACGTAAACATTATGCCCAAGCTAAGCACGAACAATATTCTTACCTGCAAAACATTTACTAAGCAATAAAAAACAACAATGACTATACCTGTTTAAGGTCCAAGTTATCGAGCTGTGGTTGCTGTTGCTTTTTTCTTCGATATATTCGCACTAAGATCAAAAATACCATGATAATGACTATTGCACTTGAAGTATAAGCGAAAATCTCTACCATCTTTCCACTAGAACTCGTTTCGTTTGAATTCATCTTCATTCCTGGTGTAGTTGGTGACTCCGTAGTTAATGTTGAGATGCTTATCGTGGTGTTCGAGATCAAGTAAGGCGGGTTTTTTGTGGTTAACGTGGTCGTTTTTGGCCGGTCAGTTTTAAACAAACCCGAAAGATCAGGAAACTTTATTGGAGGCCGAGCGGTAGTGGTTGTGTTAGCACTACTTGTCTTGTTCCCCATCCTAAATGCACCTGTCACTGAGCCACTTCTTCTTTCTTTTGTTGGTTGACTCCAGGCAAAATCTTTACCAGTCGTACACAAAGACAACAGGTTCTTGGTGAACTTGGCCAGTTATTCAGTTAATCAAAACTAGGGCCTTTCAACACTGAGTGAATTAAGAAGTTTTTCCATAAGTATTTATAACTTGGCTCGGCTAAGTCGAAATTTAGTAAGAAACTCGTCGAGTTCAAGAAAATCACGTCGAGTTTTCGTCGAGACTTTTAGGAACTCGTCAAGATCTCAATAACACTGAAACTCGACAATTTATTTACCAAACTCGACTAGCTAGGTGTATCAATAATTCAATATATAGTCATGTATAGTGTGGTGAACTGAACAAGTCACGACAGAAAGAAAATGAATGAATATAAATTAAAGCAGGAAAAATAAATAAAAAATGGTAATGGATAGTAGTAGGGTGAAACTGAATTCCCATGTAAAAACTACTCTCCTTAGTAATGATAATATATAATAGATTCTCTCACACTATCACTCACATGCACTATAATAACCAAGTTCGATACCTTAAAATTCAGACTTGATTACGAGGCTTTAGTGGTATGGTACTTCATGTATGGTACAACACGTGGATCACCAAATACATTTATTGGTAGGAATAAAATAGTGTACCATATACGACGTTCCTACCTTCTGGCAATAATAACATTTTGGTGGAAATGCTAGTCATCTCACTACTCAACAACGTTATAATTGATCTCGGCTACAGGACTATATCTATTAGCCTCCTACGCAGACGTCACAGTCCGTAACATATTGGAAGCATAAACCTTTATAACTTAAAGACGCAACACTCAAATCAAGACTGAATATTTCCCCATTCAAATATTCACTTCATGTAGAATAAATGCTGAAAGTATTGTATCAGGGGTTAGGTGCACTTTAATATCTTATACCTTGAAGTAATCATTCATAAAAAAAAAATTTTTTTAATAAATAAATAAAAATTTAAAAATTTTAAAAAATAAAATAAAAAATATTAAAATAAATAAATTTAAAAAAAATGTTTTAAATATCTCGACGATGGCCTATTGCGCATGCCTTCGTTATCATTCATACGATGATATAATATGGTCTTGTACGTAGATTTCATTGATATCGAGTGTATATATATATATATATTTCTTCGTTTATTTTATTACTATAAAATCCCAAGTTTTCAGGTCAATTTTTTAATTTACAATGATACTTTAACAGGATGCTCCTTTACTTTAGTGATTTTCAAGAAGGTCCTGTAAAACTAATTTTTATACATCACATAATGGAGTTAAAAAGTAGAAGGCAAATTATCGATACAAAATGAGAAAAATTACAATTATGCAAAAATGTAAAAATTCAAATAGCATACTTAAATAGTTCATTCATTGACCTGAAAACTTGGGATTTTATAGTAATAACAGTCACCATATAGCGTAGAAGAAATAACAATATACTCGATGTACGATGGTACTTGATGGAAGCCCATCAAGCCACATATCAGGGAGATGTATCAAATCTAGTGCCTTCAAAAAAATTAGTTTCGTTGAGTCATATCAGTGTTTTAATTAAACAGGATAATATATGTTCTTGTTTTGGAAAGTTTTCACGCATAATTGTTGTTTATTTTTGGTTTAGAAACAAAAATTGGTGCTAAAAAGTCGGTAAACATTGTTGCAGTTTTTCTCACCTGCTGTAGTGATGATACTGTACGGCGTTGCTTTTCGGACACCGCTCAGTTTCTTCCCAGTCAAGGTAAATCGCTGTAAAATGAAAACCGCAATATTAGATCTGTTTTTCAAGATTTCGAATTATCTCCTCGCATGCAATACCTCGCATGCAATTGAAGGACTGCTACAAAAGGTTTTTAAACAAGTCTGATTCGAGTTTGTTTATCTGATCGACTCGCAGAAAGTTGGCGAGGCAGTTTTTGTTTGAGGTTTACTAAGCAATTGTAGCTCGCTTGGTAGGACTTCAAGAGACATCCTACCAGGATGGAATAGCAGATTTAAGACTGTTATCACGCATACCTGGTCAGTTGAAATGAGACATTAGCCAATTCTCCAGGTTTTTAGCTATAACTCAGTTGCAAGTACGGAAAAGACTTTCTTCAGTGGCAACACGATGAGAAACCTTTAGGAAACTAAACTTAACTAAGGTAAACTTAAATGTGCCGCATTTGGCCGGGGATCCTTTGATTGTAAATTGAAATTGAATCCCTCGAAAATACAAACAAAACAGGATATCATTTATTTGTTTATAGAGCTCAATTTGTGCCGAGACAGGTGTTCCTACACCCCAGCACTCGGTGGGATTCCAAACCCTTATTTCCCGTATAATTCGGATCCATGTTGAAGATTTTCAACTCCTTGAAAACTTAAGTGGATTATCCGGCTCTAATAGTTTTTGAAATAGTCATTTTGCATTCACTAAAACAAGTCACGTAGTACTCGCAACAAGCAGGACTCCCTCAAGGCACCATGCCAGAAGATTCCTTTTTGACTTAGCTAGCAAATTACCTGTTCAGTGCTTCGAAACCACACGCACGAAATAAACCTTCGCGACAGGGTTTTGGTTGACAATCAAGGTTTACAGAAAATTGGAGACAGAGTTGCAATTGTTATCGGGAGACCATCAGTTGGAGTCGTTTAAGGCTGCTTCACACTTGACATAAGCTTCTGTTTCTGCTCAGTATGTAGAAAAAATACAAGTGTGAAATTGGCACAGCATAACAATTCTTATGCTTATGTCAATGCTAATGCTTATGTCAAATGTGAACCAGACGTAAGGGATTACTGATAAGACAGTTTTTAGAATAACAGATAAATAAGTCAGTACCTATTAGTCTTAGGAATCACGTTTTCGGTACTTTTCAGGGTAAGTCGGGATAACCGTCCTCAGTATCACAAGGATAATGGATAACTGTACGCCCTTAACAGGGCCTATCATGATGAATAATATCATGAACTTAGGGAGTCGGAAACAAGAGTAAAATTGATTTTGTTTCAGTTTTCTTGAACATCTTTTAAGGATCAACAATTTTAATTTTCTTTAAACAATAAAGGGGGACTAGTGCGAAATCGTTAAATTCGGCTAAATAATCTCACTGGAATAATCTTTAAGAGTCTAATAATCACTGGTTAAAGTTTTTTCGTGATATTTCGATCGTAAGTATTGTATATTTTAGCGAATATCTAAAACAGTCACTGGCGCCATCTACTCAACATCGCTCTAATACCTTTCTTTGTCTTCTTTGTATTTTCTGATCAAAATATCCGCTAGTTTCATACCCAGTATTGATGAAAAGAGACAATTGATTCTAATCACAATGTTAAAATTCCTTGGCCGACCTTTGAGCTTTATATATAGAACTCTGAATAAAATATATCACGAAGTTATTTGGAAAGAAATGTATAGAGCTACGTTAAGTAGTTTGCCATCAGAATCATTAAGAAAAAAACGTTAACACTCAATTTTCATACTAATTAATCCTTTTCCGGTTTCTGAAAATGGACGTCCGAGTGCCGGATTCACGAAGGTTGCAAACGGAGTAAATAAATCACCTAATAAACCCGCGACACTTCTTTTCCTAACTTGATATTCCTCGAAAAATGTTCAAAACCGACCTTTTTCCAAAATTGCTCACTCAAACACCTTTGAAAAACTTTTTTCATCGTATTTTTTATTTATCTATTTATTTTCATTTGACTATAATCTAAAATTTCTGATTGGTTGACCGAACTGCAAATAAATTGCGCCAAGAATGGCTTGAGCATGCGCAGTGTAGAAACTTGCCAAAATGGTTTGAGCATGCGCATAAACTAACACCTGGGAAATCGTGAGAAAATTGGGAAAAACCAGCAAAAATTAATAAAAATCTGTCTTAAGAAAAAGGAATACAAATATTCAATTCGGCTTTTTGCAAAATATCAGAATTGCCATCGGTTCGGGAAATAAATAAAATCATTCGCCACTGACAAATCTGATATTAGAACCTACGACAATATTGTTGTTCAAATTACCATTCGGTTTTTAGTTCTGTTTACAAACTGATTAATGTTAAGCCATTTGAACTCATTAAAGTTAACTGGATCTGAGCCAATTACTGTTTTGGTCTCCGGTAATGATTTAGTTTGTTGTTGAATTTGTACATCTGTATTACATTCAACAAATGTAAATAATTAAATTCATTCAGTACTCGATTATTTACACACGATAGAGCGGTTTTCGTATAAGTGGGAAACGGTACGGCAGATTCGTAGTCGTACTGTAGCCGTACCTTACCGTAGACGCAACCACGCGTCATGATTGGATGAATTACTGGAAGACAATAGGAAGCCATTTCAATGTTACGGTATGTCGTACCGTGTACGTAGTTTAAGTCAGTACCGTGTGCTTCCCACTCGTACGAAAACAGCTCTAAGTAAGAAACTTTATTATGTCGTGTAAATATTAGTACAATGAAAGTGGTTCGTGCGGATAAGTTAAATGCTTGCTTCCTTTTGGATTATCCCATTATATTCGCCACTACACTAATTAGTGTAATTCTTCTTAGTAGGTGAACAAACTTAGTACCGATGAATGCGGGTTTTAGATTTCACTTCAGATCTCCAAATCTACCACTATATTCGAAATTATATGTGCACAGCTCTCAAAACACGTCAGTGTTGATTTTTAAGGCGAAGGGAGAAAAACAGAGAAAAACTCCTCGGGAAAGGAAGAGAAGAGAACAAGGCAATTTTGGTCTTCTTTTACTCACACACACTACCACTACATTCAATATTCTGTGCGTACAACTCTCAACTCACATGTTGTTTTTTAGAGATGATAACTAGCGGTAAGCTAGTGTGGGCTGCGTCGGTGTTTCTAATGAAACAGTATGGATAAAAAGTTAAATTTTACACCGTAAAAAAATAAGAGAGATCACTTACTGACGTTTCGGACGCTAGTCCTTCGTCGGAGTAAAAGAGATGTTGTTTTTTAGTTTTAGTGTAGTCAGTTCAGTGATATTTATATAGCAGAGTTCCGGGCTTCAGGCTTGTGTTAAAACTGTTCTCATATAAGTGACAAATAGTGCAAATATGGATTAAAAAAATTATTGACTTCTGGTTTGTCGCCTCGTTTCTTGTTGATATTCACTCCAGTTAATTTGCTAAATTTTTCGGTTTAGAGTTTCGAAAGGCACAAGAAGATTAACTTTAAAGCTCATTGCTGAAATTAAAGATCGCCGAGGCTCATGCGCTGATATCAGTTGAGAACCCGGACAAGAAATTATATAAATAAAGAGAAATTGAACTGATCCATTGCCAATATTTTCTTAAAACTGATTACTGAAAAAAATAGTCCTCAATTTGAACGAATGGATGGCTTCTTTCAAATTGAATATTGTATATAAACGAACATACGAACATGGCGTTACCGTGTTGAAAAAAAAAAAAAACGTTTTAAATTAAAGAAAAATTCTAAATCACTCTCACATACACGCAACGTAATCTCTTCTGAAAATGATATGATTTGAGAGAAAATTCAAAGTATACAGATGAAAATTAGTAAAGGTTTGAAATAAAAAAAGACAATTTGAGGTAAATTCAACAAATCGATTCGCTGGATCAAAGGATTCTAACGTTTGTTTTTTACTTCATTTTGAATGAAAATTGGAGCTGTCTTTGGCTTAGTTCTAAACAGTAAAATTGTTGCTCCTAGATTCGACTATTATGTGGTTATGCCAAGGTTATATCCAATTCATTTGTATATTTTCTTATTTAGTATTAATTTTCGTATATTTATTAGTGTACGTACTGTACCTTTTCGTTTCTTTTCCATTTAATTTTCTTCCGTTTTTCGAGTTTGGTTTCCATTTTTTGACAACATTTTCTTATTTTTTCGATGACTTAATTTTTCCATTATTTCATTCTTTAATACCCGTCCGTCTATTCCTGCTTTCTTGTTCTCTCTATTTGTGAATATTCCATCTACTTTGTTTCTTTCCTCCTTATATTCTTTCTTTAATTTCTGTATACGAATTTCACTGATTTTTTAGTTCAAGATGAATACTTACTCAATCTCGTTCCATAATCGTAAACCAGTGTTCAATACTGATTGATTTTATTCCATCCAGGCAAAATCTGACATCTGGGCAGAATCCTTATATTATACGAATTTCACTGATTTTTTAGTTCAAGATGAATACTTACTCAATCTCGTTCCATAATCGTAAACCAGTGTTCAATACTGATTGATTTTATTCCATCCAGACAAAATCTGACATCTGGGCAGAATTGTTATATTCTTTCTTTGAATAAGCATACGAATTTCACCGATTTTTTAGTTTAAGATGACCACTTACTCAATCTCGTCCCACAAGCTTAAACCAATGTTCAATGTTTGATTGATTCAAATCAGAATCTGCCAGATGTATTTATGAAGTACGTACGTTTTTTTCGGTTGTTCAAATGATCATTTACCAAACGGATGTTGAGCATGCTAGCAACAGGACAGAATTCACTTCTTATATGTAAATAACCTGGTTAAATAATGAATGGGCTTACATGTGACCTAACCAAGCACCGTAAATGGAACACGCATTTTTAGCATAGTAATCTGCTTGCTAGACTAGTGAAAATTATATTCTTTCTTTCTGTCTTTTTTCTGTTTTTCTTAAAGTGGGACAACGATGAAATCGGCGAAATTAATATTTCTTACATTTTTGGCATCCTCATAGCATTCACACTAATATATTAAAGCCATTTTGTGGTGCGATAAAGGGAACGTTCTCAAAACAAGACCTATTTCTCGGATTTCGCTTTCCGCCATTATTCAAACGTTCTCTTTGTGACGTCAGTTTGTCAGTATTGATAACCCTCATGGCTTGTTGTCATATGTGGATATTCTGTAATTGAGGTTTCTTACTTGAAAATAAAGCCAAGAAGACGCGTTGTGGAGCAAGAATGTAGCAATAAGTCCTAAACCTGGACGCTAAAAGCAAAGCGTGGAGTAACTGACGTCACGGGTGTGAACCAGATGGATTAATGGCGGAGGATATTATTAGACAATTCAACTCAGAGATTGAGCTATTATATTTTGGTTTTTCTCTTTTTTAACATCGGGTTTCTCTTTCTCTATTTTTGTAATTTGTCATCAAAAAAATCTCGTTTGGAAAAGGTTCAATTTTTGTCGTCGTCCCACTTGTGCTCTTTTCAAAGTGCTCTTTTCATTTCTGTTCTTCATTTTGACAAAGCGGGGTATGATCACGTGACCTTTTAAGTGAAAGTCGTCTAATATTTATTTTTTTTTTTTCGTTTTTTTCTTTTTGGGGGGACGACATTTTTTGCCAATAGAAGGGACTCAAGGAAAGTCTTTATCGTGAACATGGACAAAACACGATCGTTACGTTGTTAATAATTGATGAGTCTCTTGAGTAAACACAAGCACAAAAATAAATGAATGCAGCAGTTTATTTAAACACTATCCATAACAATATAAAACTACTATAGGGTACTACGTGACGAACGACTGATACTGAACAAGCGATAGCAAAAGAACAAGTGCATGCGAATGGTTTTGTAATTGAGTTGTCAAAAAGGGTCGAACTATTTGTAGTTCTTTTCATTTATACCTTTCGTTCTCTGCCTTAACAGTTCTTTCCTCCGTTCCTCCCACCCTTCTCTTTCTCCTTCCATTTCTTTAAATTTCTTTCCATTTTTCTTTCCTTCCTTCCTTCCTTCCTTCCTTCCTTCCTTTTTTTGAAGAGATGAACAGAAAAATGCTTCAATCAACACCAGTTCTGTTAACCCTTCTTACTCCATAGACTGCCCAATCAATCCAGTGTCCAATTTAACAAGATTTCTTTTTTTCATGATAACGTTCATCAAATGTGAATAACGCCGTCAAGCGTGTGAAAATAAATGAAATAGGTAACTATTTACAGCTGTGCTTGAATTCAACTCTTGCTACGCTGTCAGCCTTGAAGCAGGTCTGCTCATACATGTGTATAGTGTGTTTCCTATATTTCAAAAGCTTGATATTTACATTGTTACCTTTTAGGATATTCAGTCTAAAAATAGGCATTACGTCACCAGCCTGGTCTACTTACATTGACTTTCCTCGTGAAAAGCTAAATATTTACATTATTGCATTCTAGAATAATCTGTCTAAAAATAGACATTACGTCATCATATATTGCAACAGAGTAGCTCTGATATAGCCTCCTTTGATTTGTTCTACTGTTGCCAAGTCTACAAGTTTGTTGTTGTTTCACTGGATTCATTTGCCTCGGTACTGACAAACAAGTCCTCGTATCCCTGGGAAATAAAAACGAATGAATGAATGAATGAATGGATGGATGGATGGATGGATGGATGGATGGATGGATGGATGGATGGATGGATGGATGGATGGATGGATGGATGGATGGATGGATGGATGGATGGATGGATGGATGGATGGATGGATGGATGGATGGATGGATGGATGGATGGATGGATGGATGAATGAATGAATGAATGATAGCTTTACTTGCTTACCGCTTCTTCCTGTAGAAAGGATCCCAGTTCGTTACACAGTTGTTGAAATGACGGACGCTCAGAGGGATCCCTGATCCAGCATCTGCTCATTATCTCATATCTGATGCCAAATATGTAATTATATATAATCAATACCGATTTTCCTGTTATTAACCTTGATTGCCACAGCAAACAAGGACAAGGACCAGCCCAGAGGTTGTTTCAGGGTTGGATCTGTGAGTTAACCATGCCCTGTCTTAGATCAGCCCAGAGGTTGTTTCAGGGTTTGATCTGTGAGTTAGCCATGCCCTGTCTTAGATCAGCCCAGAGGTTGTTTCAGGGTTGGATCTATGAGTTAACCATGCCCTGTCTTAGATCAGCCCAGAGGTTGTTTCAGGGTTTGATCTGTGAGTTAACCATGCCCTGTC
The DNA here is from genome assembly GCA_023349425.1 of Anthopleura sola. NCBI lineage: Eukaryota > Metazoa > Cnidaria > Anthozoa > Actiniaria > Actiniidae > Anthopleura > Anthopleura sola. The sequence goes on from JALHLI010000008.1 coordinate 3,455,254, forward strand.
TTAGATCAGCCCAGAGGTTGTTTCAAGTTTCGATCCGTGAGTTAGCCATGCCCTGTCTTAGATCAGCCCAGAGGTTGTTTCAGGGTTGGATCTATGAGTTAACCATGCCCTGTCTTAGATCAGCCCAGAGGTTGTTTCAGGGTTCGATCTGTGAGTTAGCCATGCCCTGGCTTAGATCAGCCCAGAGGTTGTTTCAGGGTTCAACCTGTGAGTTAGTCATGTCCTGACTTAGATCAGCCCAGAGGTTGTTTCAAGTTTCGATCTGTGAGTTAGCCATGCCCTGACTTAGATCAGCCCAGAGGTTGTTTCAAGTTTCGATCTGTGAGTTAGCCATGCCCTGACTTAGATCAGCCCAGAGGTTGTTTCAGGGTTCAATCTGTGAGTTAGCCATGCCCTGACTTAGATCAGCCCAGAGGTTGTTTCAGGGTTCAATATATTCAATGTTTGCTTTTATGGCGATTCCTAAATATTTCCCGGCTTCTTCTTATATTCGCTCTCGAATTACTTGAGATTCACAAGAGTTATAAACAATTCCAATACTGACTTATCAGTTATTACAGTTGTTGTGCATGTCAGTCATTAATTCGAGGCTCGTGGGGGTCTACGTCACGTGACTGATAGGATACATTTTTTCTTACAGGGTGTCTGGACAAGTTGGTGGCTGCTCCAGTCTGTGTCCCGAGGTGAGTTCTTGGAATATCTCTCTTCCCATCAAACCTGGGTAGGGCGTGGCTCCTGGATAGATGTTCACATAAATTGTTACTAAATTATACTTAAGCTCAACTGATAGAAGTCTTCGAATCTCATTATCTGCTCCAAATGGTGATCAAACACTGGCCACCATGTGCTGTCAGCCAGAAAGAATTCTAGTGGAAACTTAATAGTCCCTTTCACAGCAATGATAGAGACCTTTTTTAACACCTTGGACAATTATTCACATGTCTCTATCACTGCAAGCTCACCATTCGTCTCGCTTCGATGCAAAGGCACGGCTACCTTTCAAGATGGCGCAGGGAACTGTGAAGGGGACTACTGCGATTCAGCTGATGAACATTCTTGGGTACAAACATCTTTAGTTCATCATGTCTTATATAGTGTTGTTTGTACCCAAGCTAGACCACAATGCATCCTGTTTATTGAGCATAGAAAATGCCTATGACCAGACGGTCAAGCCGGTGTTAAGAGGGTTCCCTAGTCGATCTAGTTAGGACTCAAAGTAACTGGGCTTCTGAGCACTGAGTTCGAATACTATATAAACTTAAGGTCCACTAGTGGTCTTGCGATTGTGCCAGATAAATTGTAGGACGAGCGCGCATTTAAATTTTCTTATGTATAAGACTATTTAACAATTAGTCCTCGAGTCCGAATGGTCTACTAAATGGTAGGCCATGAGGGCGAGAGGTCTAATTGTTTTAGTAAAAACCTACTAATCGGTCCAATAAAAGGATGCAAAAAGTTTTGGATTTTGCTTTAAATATATTTTTTTTGGTTTTCAAAACCGGCGCTTTTCGCTACTAGAGGTCTATCACTAATAGACCCCTAGTAGCTCAGCCAATCACAGGGCTCGATTGGTGATAGACCATTAGTAGGTTTTTTCTAATTCCTTATAAACGAACAAGTTAAAAGAGTAGGAGACATTTGAGAATATAAAGTTCTGGCTTTACCTCCAGTTTCGATTTCCCATAATAGAACTCCAAAAGACCAGCTGCAAACAAGAAATTGCAACAAGATCAACTGTGAGATTTTTTGCATCGTTACTTCTAATTGTTTTCTAATTTTTCGCTTTTCGCGCAGTAGATCAAGGAAACCAAACCTAAATCCAGAATTCCTAGTTCCTATAGACCCTTTGCACGTGACATCAAAGCAGCTCAATTTGGGGAAACAACAAAAAAGAATTTCAATCTCCTGAGAATTGGAACCTATTGTTTTGTCCTCTAAATTGTGCTGCATTCCAACGTGTTGCATGGGGTCTGTTCTTATTTTGCAATCATTCCCAAGGGAGTAAAATAACAATAGTCGTGGCTCTCATTTCGGAAAATGTAACAAAAGAATCCATTGAAAAATCTTTTGGTCAAGTTCTTTCAACATGGCGGCTATGACGTCATGTGCAAAGAAGCATAATCTGATCCTCACTTACACATCGCTTTGAGTCGTGAAAATCATTGTTTCTAGAGACTCAATGGCCATCCACTTTAATGGCATCTTACTCTAAGAAACATATAAAATACATATAAGAAAGTTTTAAAAAAAACTTTTTCACGATGGTAACTCCCTTAATAGACCTCTTTACTTTGGGCATAATGTTTTCGTAAAATATGCAGCCGTTGCAAACTGGAATGAGGTACCTCTCGAAATAAAAAATAGTTCATCACTTAAAAGTTTCAAAAAACATTTCAAAAAATACCTCATATCTCAGTAAACCACCAGTTTCTATATTTAACTTATAAATGTAAATCTTTTATCATAACTGTTTTCTTCTTGAAAATGCTTGATTTTAATTTTCCTATTTAATTGTCAATAAAACAATCCGCCATTTACTATTTCTTTAACATTGTGTACATTGGTGCAGGATCTTTCTTAGTTAACCCCTCTTGGGTTGTACCTCCTGCACCTTTCCACTTCATTCTTATTTCTATTTTTGTAATTCTTTGATTTTGTGTGTGGAAAAATAAAAACCTTTGAACCTTTGAACCTCCCTTTTCAGACCACGTGTCATTCCCTTGAGAACCATTTCTTTGTTTAACGGTTGTGTATGAGAATCTTGACACATGAATATGGATACAACTCAAACAAAGAATCTTATTCTCAAGAGAATGACACGTGGTCTGAAATAGGAAAACATTATGCCCAAGATAAAGAGGTCTATCTCCTCGTTAAAATCATCAATAATAGGCTGCAACAAGTTACCTGTGAGTTGATTTGATAGACTCCTTCTTCATACACATCCCTTGAGAGTCCAAAGTCCGTTACCTTAGCAACGAAGTGTTCATCAAGTAAGACGTTTCTCGCTGCGACGTCTCTGTGAACGCACTGCATGACACAACAAATATAGAAGCCATGTTCAGGGATTAGTATCAGATGTAAAGTCAAACTCTTAAGTAAACCGTTAATTGGCTTCCGAGTGCAAAAATATATATGATCGGCTGAAAGGAGAGCGCAGTGGATGTTGAAGGGGCACTTGGATGAAAACGCCCCATATATTGAAAGTCCGAATAGTTCAAGTATTTAAGAATAATATGACTCAATCATGATTATGAAAACCAGATTGGCAAAAATTTTAGCCTGGGAGCCACTCGCAGTTGAGAAATTTTGGTTTAAAAACTAAAAGAACGATAGGGTTGAGTAAATGACGTCATTTACTCACAATTTAGATGCTGAAAAATATATATAGTCTTTATCCGCAAATTTTGACTGTGAAGAAAATATATTGCTTGGCTACTATTGGGGCCATATAGATAAGTTTAACCAAGTTTCAAGGCTTTTCCAATTTTCATTGATTTTCATCCAAGTGCCACTTTAAAAGTCTTGGAAATTAATCAATGTAAAATGATGTAAAATATAATAGACATGGCATTAAAGTTCTTGTCATCCAGCCTATTTTGTCATACAAATTCTAATAAAATATTCCATTTTATTTTCAGCGTCACGTCCCTTACTATGAACTGAAACTCTTTCCATTTCTGGGGTTCATTTTTGCACAAGGCCTGACTTTAAGACCTCTTAGTGCAAGTCCCCAATGAATGGAAATATCCCCACCTTTTTTGAGCTGAGATGCCTCATTCCTTGAGCCACTTCATAAGCTATCTTGAGCCTGGTTCGCAGGTCCAGTTTGATATCTGGTCGTAATGTTGTCATATTGGTGTAGACTTCGTCACGATTTTCACGTAGATAATCCAGTAGATTACCATTAGAAGCGAACTCCAGAATAATGAGAGCTGGGCCTTTTAAAAATTCAATTAAAAAATAGTGGATTATACTGGTGGACTTCCTGTGGTTTTGGCGGGAACTTTCCTGGGCGACTCGCTGAGTGGCTTTTGAAGTTCCTGACATACGCGACAAAAACCCAGATGGCTGAATTTGAGTCTCGAAAGCGTCGTAACAAATCCAAGACCCCTCACCACCTCTTTGGTGGCATCCTCGTACCCTGACCCTTCATTAGCCAAGAAGTAGAGTCTGGATATGAGAATGGCTTCTTCAATTGTGGACACCAAATGTGAGCACAGACCCTTGGGAAGAAATGCTCGAAAATGAAATAAGGTAGACCGCTTACCGTTTCTAGTGCAGGCTCCGATAAGGTTGATGATGTTTGGATGATATCCAATCCGTGAGATGATCTGTAACTCATTAATAAGTTCCTTGTTATCCACCTCTGTAGCATGTCCTGTGAAGGCATTTTTTTACAGAATAATTTTATTTGTTACGAAGAAAGCAAACACCCTAGTTAGAACTTTTTTCAAACAATATTAATGATGGTCATTATGAGAATACAAATTTTCAATAACCTTCATGTAAAGCCTTCATGTAGCCATGAGTATAATCAAACTTTTCTTATGATAATAATAATTAATATGTTCTCAGAACTTGAAGAATTAACTCAGAATGAACTGATAAGCAGTAATTTACAGACAGCAGTAATTGTAAACATCTAATAGCTGGGTTTCAATCAGCTGATAAAAGTCTTTGAATCTCATTATCTGCTCCAAATGGTGGTCAAACACTGACCACTATGTGCTGTCAACCAGAAAGAATTCTATTGAAAACTCGTGATTCAGCTGAGGAACATTCTGTACGAGACAGGAAATGACGTCAAGTGAAACCCAGCTATTGAAGAACATGTGATATCCTGAAAGTTGTTTTGACCGGTTACCTGTTAAGCCTCGTTCGCTTCTGCGCACGCGTGAACCAGGCTTTACCCCCAAAAAAGCAAAGCATTATGGCGAAAGTGAAAAATGCGAATACCTTTGAGCATTTTGACAGCACATTGTTTGGACTGTCCGTCAAGAATCACTGTTCCTTGTAACACCACACCAAAGAAACCAGAACCCAGTTCTTGGCCTGTTGCTATACATCCCTTGTCTATCTCACGCCACGGTGCCTTTTTATTATCAATCTGTTGAGTTTTTGGAAAATGATGAATTGTATGCTATTCTTCGATCCAGCTGAATTGACCTTCAGAACGAACTCAAGGTCAACCAATCAGAATTGAGGATTCGACATTGTATTTTAATGAGCATTTCCCATGTCCCTGCTCGTAAAATGCCAACCAAAAATAGTTGACCCATAATTCATTTCGGGGAACGCAATCAGCGCAGTTGGATATAATCATACGAATAAATCCAAGGCAGCCTGAATACTTTGTCATGTAACTTCCATCACGTGATGGTGCAAAGCCTTTACGCATTTCTCGACAGAACTGAAAAACTAGTCAGCGGTTGGGTGTAGTCTGTGGCTCACCTGCTTGCTATAAAATCCCAAAATCAGCTATAAAAGTGCAGAGTATAAGCTCATTTTAACACATAGATGCAATATTCAGTTTCCAGCGGTCATGTCTTTCTAAACGAAAATTCGGCGCATGCGCGCACGTCTTTTTAGACCAGAAGCATTTCTTCCCTCTGAGAGAGAGCTTGAGCTGCATGAGAACGAATAACCGCAACTAAAGCTTAAAAGCAAAACCTAAAAGGACACTGAAACCTTAAGAATTCCCACTGAGAAATTCAACGCACCTGTGACATCTCCATCGACGCATTCTCTGCTCTTCTTTGCACGATTTTCCGTCGACAGAAGTAAATCACAATAACTATTATGATGATAAAAAACAAGACTCCAAACAACCAAGCAATTATTAGTGAGGAGTTTGATTTTTCTGTAGGATTTCCTGTAGGATGTTCTGTTATGCTCGACGATTGTGTCGTTGATGCACGTGACGCTGTGTGTTTTCTAGTTGAAATTCTAGAGTTCGAACGTTTCGTTGTTGTCCTGTTATGCAGTCTGAATGTTGTGGGTGATGGAATTGTCGACAGTGGGCGAAGAGATGTATTGGGTCGCCGTGTGGTGGTGGCATCGGTTTGGTTTTTCACAACTATAGAACAAGCAATAATAATAATAATAATAATAATAATAATGATAATAATAATAATAATAATAATAATAATAATAATACTGTTGATGATGATTCGGGAGACTGAACAGTCTTTCCCTCCCTGCTCTTCGACGAAACTGTTTTTTGTTTTTGTTTTGGAAAAAGAATTTTATTCCTAACTAAGAATATGAGAAAGAACACACCCAAGCCGAATGGGTCTGTTTAGGGAATCAAGGGTGACGAAGCGGCAATACACTCGCCTCTTGCACCTCTGGGGCCTCGAGTTCGATTTCTGAGACTCGACTTTACATGCGAGTAGGGTTTGTCAAGTCTCTGCCTTGCTTCAAGGGTCTTTCTCCGGTTTTCCTCCCTCCGCAAAACAGAAAACGCCAAACTCCAATACCTTTTATTATGGTGCATGCAAATGAGATACAAATGAGACAACAAGCATTGTATCGACCCGATAGCCTCAGTTGTATGATTCTTAAAACAAAAGAATATCTCTTTTGCATCTCATTTGTATGCATCCCCGATTTTGATCAGTCCAGAGATTGTTTCAGGGTTTCGATAAAATTGTAATATTCAATGGCTTGTATCTTTTTTTAGCCATACCTTGGAGGCTGATGAACTGGAAGCTTGTATTTCCCACTGATAACTTTGATATACATCTGATGATGTTGGTGTTATTCATCATCCTTGATTCCTCATCATTGACGTACCTTCGCTCTATAACGATCGTATTACTGTACAAATAATTAGTAACTAAACACGATGTAAAAACGTTTGGAACTGTAGTGACGTTTCGGCCGTTAGAATTTCGTCTGAGTTCCCATGTCGAAACATAAGTACAGCGCTCTAAATGTTTTTACACGTTGTTTATAAAGGGGCACTTGGATGAAAACGCCCCCATTTTAGAAAGTCCGAATAATTCAAATATTTGAGAAAAATATTACTCAATTATGATCAGGAAAACCAGATTTGCAAAAAGGGAGCCACTTGCAGTTGAGAAAAACTGGTTTAAAAAACTAAAAGAACAATAAGGTTGAGTAAATGACGTCATTTACTCACAATTTAGATGCTGAAAAAAAGAACAATTTTTACCCACCACTTTTAACTGTGAAGAAAATATGTTGCTTGGATACTATTAGAGCCATATAGATAGGTTTAACCAAGTTTCAAGTCATTTCCAATTTTCATCGATTTTCGTCCAAGTGCCCCATTAAGGTGGCTCCAAGCAGTTATTTTTGAGCTACACTTTTCTTTTTGAATCCGCATATACATACTCTTACTTTAGTTCAACATATGATCTAAATTTTACACCAAGACGTCACATCTACCATAAATATGTAGCTTACTTGTTCAGCGGTGATAAGGAAGCACGTGATCTGCTGTATGATAATGAAACACACCTATCAAACTGTCAAAAAAAAAAAAAAAAAAAAAAAAACAATAAGAAAGATGATCGATACAGCGTATTGCGGCTACTTTCACCAAATTTGCTATGTCAAAAGTTGACCTGCTAATCTTTATTCATAGATACGAAATGTAACAGATTTCTGATGGTTTAGCGTGGCAGGTCCTCTTATTTACTACGATATGACGTCAAAAGTTTGTCAAAATGTTATGTATCCACGAGACGTAGCCGAGCGATTCGTCATTTTATCGGTATGTCCTCTTATTTACCACGGCTCTCGACCAATCAGCGCGCGAGAAATTTCACAACTGTTATAAGCACTGTGGTCATTTTTAATATTGCTCACGGCATTTTCAGAGTTGCATGTTGTTGCCTTTTTGTGGCATCAAAGATGGCGGCCTCGACTTGTATTCAAATACCACTTTTTGGAGGTGTGTTAGACTGGTGCAAAATCTTTAAAAAGGTGGTATTCCTAGACATCCCCCATACTTTTGTCAGAAATATTGCTCAGAGTAAGTAGAGGTAGTGTAGGGGGAGCTATATTAAAACTGTAATATCATGGCTAGATTTGGACTCGGAAAGTATCGCCTTGAAATAGTTGGAATTGTCTCAGTATTCTATCATACCTGGACTTCAAGTTGTTCCAGGTAACTTGAATTGAAATACCCAGTGGAATTCAATGATACAATCATCAACTTGGCGGTCCCCTTAGTTTCCGCCACAACTGTGGTATTGATTGCCAAGAGTGATTCGTTACTTCCGCATGTGATCTATTGGAAAGTGGAAAAAACAGTTCTTGGACGAGAAATGGAGGTGCGATGTTATTAGCAATTGCCTCCTGATCTGGGAATATGCTGACTCACAGACCCAGTATGGGAGATGGATACTCCTAGTAATGGGCTCTGATATGGGAATATGGTGGCTATGACAGACCCAAGAAAACGAATAGCGTTTCGGGTTAAAAAGTTGGTTACCTTGACAACTAGACAAAAGAGAGTTCCAGGTGGTTCCCTGATCAGCCTGTTGACTTTGACTGCAATACTTGACACTCCCTGGTCAGCGGTTATTACTCCATTTTTGGTTTCTGGGTAGAAATGTATTTGTTTTCTTTTGCATTTTGAGGAATTTAAAGTCGAGGTACTGAGAATTTTGTTGTTGTTGTATTAGTTTTGCTTTATATACACGGGTGGCGTGGCGGTGAGAGTGCTCGCCTCTCACCAATGCGACCCGGGCTCGAGACCGCCGAGCTCTGTGTTGTATGTGAATAGAGTTTTTCTGTTGGTTCTCTCCTGTGCTTTGAGGGTTTTTTCGAGTCCGGTTTCTCTGGTTTCCCTCCACAAAAAGCTTCCAAATACTCCAGTTTCGAGTTCTGTTACTCGGGGTTAGCCTCGATTTCGTATGGAATTATTTTGAATATTTATTCATTCCAGTGAAAATCCGTGGAATTTCAAAGTGTTTGTATTGTTGAAGTTGTGCATTCTTTACTGTAAGGTATTTGTGAATATTTAGACACTGAAATGAAACTATCCCTGAGTAATTGAGTCTGTAATCATTGAACACAGCGGTATCGTACGAATTGGGGAATGGTTTATCCGATCTATCAGTTGTCTTGTCATTGGGTCCTAGACCTCAAGCTTTCCATCCACCTCAGAGTGCCGGTAAAGTTGAATAAACCAAATCAAATTTTGCATTATTTACTATTTTTGCTTTATTATTATTTTTTTGTTCAAAATTCTTCAACACTTTGCATATAGGCCCCTTGCAGCACGTCGGAATGCAGTTCAATTTGGAGGACAAAACAGTAGGTTAGGAGATTAAAATTCTTTTGTTTTGCCTTCCAAATCGAGCTGCTCTGGCGTCACATCAAGGGGTCTATATCGAGCAGTTTTGACGATGCAATATACCTGGATGTTTTCAGATAAAAAATATTTGCTGTGAGAATTATATGGACGTGTGAAAAGATGCCTAATTATAGAAAACATTCGAGAATTTTCACGGAAGAATCTGGTGTTATACATACCTTTGATTATACTCAAGTTTCTGAATAAGCTTCTATCAGAACAAGAAATTATTGGTATGGTAGTTCCCTGGAAAAGGTTTGATTACAATTATTGGACAAAACTGCGCAGAATATCACTGATAATTTGTCAGTAGCGAGACATGACGTGATATTTGTATAGATAGGAGTATTGTTTGAAGTGATATTTGGCACAAATACCACGACTGAGCTAGAATATTTCGAAATTGTATGTAAAACCACGAGTCGTAGGCATTTACAGACAGGGGACTGAACAGGGGCAGAACGAGGGGGTGCTCATAGATGCACCGACCAAACCCCAAGCCGCCTCGGGGTTTGTTTTTTTTTATGGTACACATATAAGTCTTCTTCTTATTAAGAGCTGGTCTCTGTAAAAATCAAGCAAAGTTGGAAATAAAAAATGTTGGCCCACCTTGAAACTTTGACGTGTGCAGATAGGCCACCCAGGGGGGGGGGGGGGGGTGCAGGAAAACACCCCATGTTGGTGTCCTCAAATGCATTGTAGTTTCAACCCCAGAGTTTTTACGTTTACTCAGCCCGTGTTCGCGCACGATGGTTCAGCGTTCAGATAGTGCATTACTTTACCTTTATAGACCATCGTCTTACGGCGTGTCTCTCATTCGATAAAACTTTGATCTTGATGACCCTAGTAGTATTAAGTGATGGAGACCCCAAATCCTAAAAGAGGTTGAAATTAATGAGATTAGGCCATGGTTTGACTGACATGTTGGATAACAAGTGTCTTTTTTTCGAGACAAATAAGCTTGATGAAACAAAATTCACATCTTTAAGTTTAAATCGATTTGAATGCCGTCGATGAAATTTCGAAGACCAAACTAGTAAGCATTTATTTGTGATAGATAGTTTATGATAAACACCGGGATTTGATCGTAAAAAATAAATGAAAAAATATACCTATTTCACCGGAAGAACCTATAGGCGTTGTGCACTCGCCTCTCACCTCTGGGGTCTCGAGTTCGATTTCCAGACTCGGCATCACATGTGAGTAGAGTTTGTTAGGTCTCTCCCTTGATTCGAGGGTCTTTCTCTGGTTATCGTTTATTCTGAAAACCTCAGATGCTAAATTCAAATTCGACCTGTGGATGAGCTGTGCCATGACTTTAATCAGCCCAGAGGTTGTTTCAAGGTATCGTTAACGTTTGCATTTGAAGGTTTGAAGATAAGAATAAGACAACCCCGAATGCTGGGCGGGGGGAGGGGGATTTTTTTGCGTTTTTTTAAACGTTGAACTATTGATTTGCTCATAACAGGAGCCATTTATTCACGAACGTATTCCCCCACTACGGGCCTGTGAGCAGTGAGCCGGCCGGAAAAGTGGCTGGTCAACATGTTTTATGCCGATTACAGCTACTCTGAAAACCTGAGGACCTCTCTGAAAATCACCTATGTGAGAGAGTTTTCCTGAAGCATATTTTAAAATTTTATTTGATGTGCAATAAAGATTATAATTTTACTCACCTTCGCTGTGATGTTAACTTTGTAAGTAAGCGACGGTTCAAAAGGAGGAATAGCAGTTATAATACCAATCGTACGATCAATAGCGAACTTTTGCTACAAAATAGAAAAAACGTGTCAGATATGAAATCTACTTTCTCTCATTGCTCGGGGTCAGGATTGGCCTTATCTTGACTAAGGTATTCATGTTTTCCTTGCCCAGCTAGCATAGGGCAGTTTTAGTCTTTCTCTTTTAACTTTATCGGTTTTTTTTCTCGATCGTAAAAAGAACTTCTGTCCGGACTCGGCAGTTTTGTGTTTGAGCATGCGCCAGGTTGTCAAAACCTGGACGTTGAGACGCACGCATGAAACCACACAAATGTCCTCTGACATAAATCTAGAGTAGTAAAATGCCGTACATAGTTTATATTAATCAACATATAGCTGGTCACAAATGATGCCACGCCCTCCTCTTCAAGCCATTGTTTTCCAGTAAATTTTATCAAACTTCCACGCTCACCACGGTTTGGAAATTGGATTTAGTGAATAGGTCTTCTATCAAGTATGTGTTTTGTAAATGCAACAAAATTCTGTTATCTAGAGAACATGGGCGGCTATGATGTCAAGTTATGATGTCATGTTATGATGTCATGTTATGATGTCATGTTATGATGTCATGTTATGTAATGTTACGTCACTGACCCAATGCCGGGTCTCGCGGGATTTTTTTCGACGATTCTTATCGGTTTTATTAGAATTAAGCAAGTAAGTACTTTGTGCAAACCTCGGATTGCCCAATGAAGTATTCAATTCGTCCATTTTTTCCTGAATCTTGATCGGTTGCTTGCACTTGAGTTACGACACTTCCGCTATTGTAACACTGTAATGAAACATGAAACACGCGATATAGATGTGTCTTCATATCCGTCTTCTTGTTTGACTTTAGCAAAACATTTGATTTACGTTTCTTTGTCATGTCAACCAACATGGTGGTCACATCTTTTGTTCTTTTACTTTCATGAGAAGCCGGATAGCCCGACACCTAGCTTAACATGATAGCCTTGAACGCAGTCCTTTTTTTATAAATTCAATGACTTAATTAATACTACTAGTACATAAAAGAAAACCTTACAACGTAATACATGATTTCTTACCGTAAGGACGAAACTTGAAACGTTTGTGACAAAGACTGGTGAGTTATCGTTTATATCCAACACTTTGATCGTAAAGTTCTTCAGAGGAAAAAAACGACTGTTAATATCGTATGACTGCATGCATATTTCTAGTGATTAGTAGACCCATGAGAAAAATGATAAAATAATTGAAAAAAAACAACATTTTCCACACAACTCGTTCCCACCACGTGTCCCATATCACGTGTCTATCACATGTCCTCACCACATGTCCCATATCACGTGTCTAACACATGTCCTCACCACATGTCCCATATCACGTGTCTATCACATGTCCTCACATCATGTCCCCACCACGTGTCCCATAACACGTGTCTATCACATGTCCTCACTGCATGTCCCATATCACGTGTCTATACATGTCCTCACATCATGTCCCCACCACATGTCCCATAACACGTGTCTATCACATGTCCTCACATCATGTCCCCACCACATGTCCCATAACACGTGTCTATCACGTGTCCTCACATCATGTCCCCACCACATGTCCCATAACACGTGTCTATCACGTGTCCTCACATCATGTTCCCACCACATGTCCCATAACACGTGTTTATCACATGTCCTCACATCATGTCCCCACCACATGTCCCATAACACGTGTCTATCACATGTCCTCACATCATGTTCCCACCACATGTCCCATAACACGTGTTTATCACATGTCCTCACATCATGTCCCCACCACATGTCATATAACACGTGTCTATCACATGTCCTCACATAATGTCCCCACCACATGTCCCTTGTGTAGTGTGCTCACCAGCTAACTAACCGTACCTTGAACGAAGGAGCAGTTTTGTTATTCTTCATGATGAAGATGGTGAAGTTATAATATTCTTGGACCTAAGATGAAGTAAGAAAAATACAATTTCTCGGAAACTGGAAAATTCGAAATTCGAAATTCTGGCTACAATTTTTTTCAGCACACATAGACGAATTATTTGATGACTCAAAATCATGGTCAATGAAAATACTATGGGCCACTTTGATATAGAGTTATTCAACTCGAAAAGATATTCTTATTACAAAGAAAATAACATGTGTTAAAATGTGCGAAAAATTGACACTTTAACAGGAGGTATTTTTGTTAAAAAGATAAAATAGGAAAAAGGATTGAAAACTGATGCGTTTATCGACCAAATTCTTACTTCTCTGTCCAAAGATTTGATAAGAGTAAGATTCGCTATTCCTTCTTCTGTAGGAATGATATTCAGGAACTTTTGTCCTTTGGCATCCAGCTGGAGAGTCGGGTTGGGCCACGTCCAGAGTTTTCCCACTAGGAAGGAAGGAAGGAAGGAAGGAAGGAAGGAAGGAAGGAAACAAAAACAAGTATTCAAACAAACAAACAAACAAACAAACAAACAAACAAACAAACAAACAAACAAACAAACAAACAAACAACGAAAGATAGAAAGAAAAAAAGAAAGAAAGAAAGAAAGAAAGAAAGAAAAAAAAGGAAATTAAAAAAATTAAAATATAAGGAAGGAAGCAGAAATGTACAAGAAAAGAAAGTATTGAAATACTTTCAACCTGGCGACTTCCACGCAACTTCAACAAATCAAGCATCGAATAACTAATGTAGTTCAGTTCTTTTGTTCAATTGTGTGGACTGCTATTCGTCTACTAACTATACGGGATCAACACTGTTTCAAAAGCAAAGTGTACTTCTACTTACCATATCCAACCGTATTTTCGTTAATAGAAAACATGAAACGTTGATTTCTTTGAAACCCAAAAGAATCAGCTGTCAAGCAAAAATATTCATTAAAAAAAACAATTAGAAAATGCAATTAAATTCAAGGTAATGGAAATGGAAATTTAAATTTAATTAATTAAATTTAATCAAAAAATGAAGTGAATGAAACAAAATTTATATATAAAAAAATATTTAGTTTAATTCATTTTTATTTTTAAGTTTATTTAGTTCATTGAATATGAATAAGAACAAAATTCTAATTCATAAAAATCAAGAACATAACATAAATGATAAAATAAATAGTTATTTCAAAAAAGGTAGAGAAGTTGGTGAGGTTTTGTTGCATGTTGTATGTTGCACATGTTGCATGCTGCTTACCAAGCTTGAAATGCATTATATTCATGTGTAAATAATGTCAGCACAGAAGAAAATATACCGGGGAAACGTACACATCGTCCATAGTGAAATTCATGCTTTGTATGCAACATGCAACATGCAACATGCAACATGCAACATGCAACATGCAACATGCAACATGCAACATGCAACATGCAACATGCAACATGCAACATGCAACATGCAACATGCAACATGCAACATGCAACATGCAACATGCAACATGCAACATGCAACATGCAACATGCAACATGCAACATGCAACATGCAACATGCAACATGCAACATGCAACATGCAACATGCAACATGCAACATGCAACATGCAACATGCAACATGCAACATGCAACATGCAACATGCAACATGCAACATGCAACATGCAACATGCAACATGCAACATGCAACATGCAACATGCAACATGCAACACGTAACAAACAAGCAACCTCTTTTGAAATAGCTGTATATAACTCAGCCGAAAACTTACTGACAGAGTCTCATATATTTGTACACAACAAGCTTATTTGAAAAGGTGACGTAGAAATGACGTCACTGCAAAAATGAGATGTCATGAAGCCTGCGAAAATTAACTTATAAAAGTTTATATCTGTGATAAATCTAGATTTTTAGGATACGTTTTAGAGATTTTACATACATATACTATGATATTCATCATTGAGTTGGAAAATAAAACAAAGAAATAACCGTTTCTCGAGTCGCTGGGCTACCAAAGATGACACCTCAGTTTTGCAAATTTTCTTGTTTCTGATTGGCTAATATTTTCCCTCAGATCAGCTGGAAGTACGTTAGGCCTCGGTAAAGATGTTTTTTGCGCTTTCTGTCTATTTTCAAAATTTTGCAACAACCCCCATCCCCCTCCCCTCCCAACCCCCCCTCCCCCCAGAATTCTGGATCCGTGTTAGTGGCAAACCGTAATAATGAAAATATTCATTCTTTACTGCCTGAGTCATTACCTGATTGGCTCAATACTTTTGAAGATTGAATAAGACTTAAAATTAATATAAAAACCAGCAGATTATGACATATATTTTTGATGACTCTTGACATGATTCTTGTTAATGAGCTTTCTTCTTCTCTGTGAACAAAGAGAGCCTGCTGATTAATAACAGCCTCTCATACATCACGTCTACTCTAGCCCCTAACTTTATTAAACTCTTAAAATCGTAATAAAAAGATCTGAGATGCGATGGCTATTAAGAAATGAATCTGGTTTGTTTGCTTAGCTTTGAGAACACTGTTTTAAACTTTCACAAGGAAATTGTGCCAAAAAAAAAACAAAACAAAAAAAACTCACACACAATAATAACCATTTGAAAAAAAAAGAAGAAAATTAGAAGGAAAAAAAAAAAGAAAAAAGGATGTTTTAGATGATATCTGATCAATATTTATGAAACAACAACAACAATTACATTAACATTGACAACAAGTCATTATTTTATAAACTTTGTCAAAATGATCGATATATTAAAGTACTATATTATAGTACTCAGGCGGTGAGTTTAAAAGTATTTTTTAAGAAGAGGATTAGATAATATTTTTCCCATATATTCTGGAATATATGCTTTACCAAATGTATGGAAATATTGTTTTAAAATGCTTATAGCAATTGAACTGAAATCTGAGAAAATTTTATAAATTATTGATTTTAAATTGAGTCCACTACAAAAAAAATGTCACGAAAATCTTTTCGCCCAACGAATTTGTCATCAAAATCGCTTTTAAAATGTTAAAAAAAGTTTCCAAATAAATCTGGCTTTGAAATAATTCTGGAAAGCTAGTTTCTTTGACAACGAGATTTTCTTGCATTTGTCTGCCCTTGTAATTTGAAAGTCAAGTCTAGCAAAAAGATTAATTATTATATCATTTAAAAATATATATTAAAAATGTACATATTCCAAATCTTAATATTTCTAAAATCATTAGCTCTGTTTTGCTTTGTAGCTGGCTAAAATTTAATATAATTTCGAAATAAAATGAACTATAACTATGGTGCGAAAGTACTTATTGATAAGTTTAATCTGAAGGTAAAGTAAACGAAGGCAAGCTGATCAAAAGTAATCAAATGTAAAGACAAATTTAGCCGTCGTTCAACCCTCTAGCAATTTGTGCTGATCTCTAAACATTGTCAAAATTCTAGAGAATGTAATTTTTCGTATTTTTAGCCAGAAAACATAAAAGCACACAAATTCTGTTTTGTTTCAGATCGCCCATTTCAACGTTTGTTGAATGGGTGTATCTTCAACTCACTTTACAGTTCATTTTGATTTACGTCCTTAACAGGTTTCTATAAGAGAAAATTCCTCATCCTATAGTTTTACTCGTAATTTCTTTTTTCACTACACATTTGAAATTTATATTCTTCATCAAAGACAGTTTATTTTTGCCCTAGTTTTAATTGAAGAAGAAAAAACAACACTTAATTTTCAAGATTTTTGTTCCCTTACTTGTTCATTATTTAGTTACTTACCTTTTTAATACAAGATCTTAACCAGAGGAGATTTTTTTATCGACGAACAGCGTTTACTTTGTTCGATCAAAGCCAAACAGTCGTTTATTGAACCAACTATATTTTTACATCATAAACAGCACGCTTGCCCTTTTTGGAGCGGTTTAATATTCATTTATTATAATTTCATTCTGTAATTAAGTTATCATTGGTGGTAGGTAACCTGTCGATTGATCTACTTTTCATTGGCTGACTCACTCGCACAGAAATGGCTTCTTTTGTTTTAGAGGCTTCAATACGATGATGATCTGTTTGTTTTCAGGAGAATGAGCTGATCAATGTAAATACGAGATTAAAGATTAAAGGCAAGATTAATTGAAAGAGAAAATTGAATTTGAGTTGAGCCGTACGATCGATAGGAATAGCGAAGCATGTTAACGTTTTCCAAGGAAACAAATATTTAATCTTTCTTACAGGTTTATTCTCTTCTATTCTATTCTCTTATCCCCTTTTCCTTTCCTTTCGTTTCCTTTCCTCTCTTTTATTTTCATTGTCCTTTCCTTTCCTTTCCTTTTCTTTCGTTTCCTTTCCTTTCCTCTCTTTTATTTTCATTGTCCTTTCCTTTCCTTTCCTTTCGTTTCCTTTCCTTTCCTTCCCTTCTCTTCTTCTCCCTTCTTAGGCAGTAATAATGACTCACATATGCCCCATTTTAATCATCCATTACTGTCATGTAGTTCGTAACAAGTAGTAAGTCTGGTTTACATCTATATTTCAGTTTTTTCCTTTCTTAGCCAGACCTCCATTTAAACCAGCTTCTGCTGAACTGGACCGCCAGATAAATATTGCAAATAGATAAATAAACTAGTCGCTCTGAGAGCGTAAACTCGATGGGCTAGACATCCATGTAATACCAAGGATACTGGCTGAAGTTTGTGTATGTCTTTTAAAGTTTTGCATTTGTTAGCTAAAGGGGGTTTAATCAAGAACACCTGGAGAGAAGCCGAAAACACAATTTGCAAAAGTCGATCAATTCGTGCGCTACAGTCGGCTAACGGTCGGCCAAGGTTCGGCTAAAGGTCGGACAAGGTTCGGCTCGTGTATGACAGAAAAAAAACGAAATAAGGCGCCCGTTGAGTGCCAAGTGACACATCAGCCTAACCACTATAATGTACAGTATTCCACACTTTTTGTAGGATTTGGTGGACGTCATGCAATTATAACGTGTTTCCATGCAATGACGCAAAAAACAGAGTTTGCAAAGATTTGTGTGATGTGCCTATAATATCTCATTGAAACGTCTTGATTGACGTCCAGCAAAACCTAGTTTTTCGGTGGTGACGTGTCATAGAGCTTTGAAGTATGACGTCAATCGAATCTAACTACTTCCAGGTCCAAAACGAAAAGATTTTTCTTCGTCACAGGATTTGTGTCCAAAGTTCTAACTCTCTTAGGTGGAGGTTCAAATCATTTGAACCCGAAAATACGTCACAACGTTTAAAACAGCTCTATTAAAAACGAATGTAAGCTAGAAGAAAACATTTGAATATCTTGCAATACTTTCTTATTTTAAAATATTTTAAATATTTTGAGACATTTTATTTGAATTTTATGCATATATATATATATATATAATTTTTAGTATAAAAGTACTGTATCCTGTAAACATTATATGACATATTCATGAGGACCTATTCAATCTACCCACAGACCCCCTATCTATGTACACAGCCGTCATCTCTCGATTGCGAGTCGCGTAGTCTAAGTACAATCGTTAATTTGAATAACTCTTAATGCTTGCTCGCAGTCGGTGGCAGACATATTTTACAAAAGAGGGCACCTAAGATTTAAGTATTTTCGTTAAGTAAGTTAGTAAGTCGTTACTGACATGGACGCGTAGTAAAATATGGATCGAGAATGGCAACACGCTATTTGCACTAGAGAGCCACTAAAAATTTCAAGAACTCAGTTCAGATATATCTTTAATTAAAGAATGGAGATTCTTTTGCTGGGACATTGTTCAAACTGAAGATATCTTTACTCACCAGCAGCATTGACAAAGACTCTTGGATGAGGGTCGAAAGCTCTACTCGCTTAGCTGAGATATGTGATATATGTGAACTGAGTTCTTGAAAATTTTAGTGGCTTTAGATATAAATCATTGTTTTTGGTACATTAAGTTAAACCATTAGCCTCATGTCAAACTAATTTTTCGTCACGTTTCGAAGAGACTTCTTTTTGTGAAGAATAACTAACAAGTTTTCGACGCTTTTGAATTAATTTTTGATTCTTTCGTTTCGACCCCCAGATTGGAAATTAGTGCAAGGGGTCTATATTTTATCAAGATATTCTCGTCTTAGATAAGGTCAGGGTTTTCAGTTCCCAGAGCACATCCAGGGCCGTAGCAAGCCTTGAAAAACTGGGAGGGGGGGGGGGGGGGGGGTGCAAAGCAACACGTGACTACAAAACTACAAAAAATGAAAATTTAATTCCATACTTGTTTTACTTTTCTGGGTAAAACTGGGGCTCAAGCCCCTCAGCCCCTCCCTTTGCAACGGCCCTGAAATCCCTATCACTGAAGCACCCCTAGTACCCATCCCAAAAGAGTTCACGAAATACCCTCATTACCAGAGGACAGAGCAGTAAAAGGAATGTACTACGATGGGAGGAAATAGGAATATGGACAATTCTCACGCAATCTATTACGTGATGAAATATACTGAGATATTTTCAACAGTTACTAAAAATATTTTCCAAACTATGTAAAGAATGATTGGCATCCTCACGCAATCTATCGCGTGACTAGATAAGACAAAAATTGATAGCAAAATATGAAACAAATGTGCTTAATCCTCACGCAATCTATCGCGTGACTACATTAACCGGACATAATAATGATATTTTACTTAGAATATTTCCCATTGCACGCAATCCATCGCGAAACTCTCTTTAATCTTGATGCGAAACTTATGGCTTAAGATCACGAAAGTAATGCAACATATGTAAAAGATTGAAAGGAGGAATATCCTCCCAATATCTTCTTGTTTCGTGATTCCATCATTACATCCACCCATCCATGAAACCTCCATATGCATGTGACTGACTTTGCGCAAAGGTCATCAGGTAAGCACCTCGCGCAACGTAGTCAACTATATGTGCCATCAGTAATTACATGAATTAGAATCATCTTGCAATAGATCCCAATGTCATCGCTTCTTCTTTACTTTAACGCCAGCTCTGATGAGAAAACTTCATTGGATTCGTCTTGTACATTTGCGTAATTAACTGATAATCTTTTGCTGTCTCTCCATTGATTTGAAAAACAAATTCCGAGTTAATTCTTCGGTTTTCTTCCCTCCACAAAACCCTTCAACACACTACATTCCAATTCGATCTGTGAGTAAGCCGTGTCCTCGACTTTGCTCAGCCCAGAGGTTGTTCAGAACACCGATATCCAAAAAGTCGCTGACACCGTACCAGGAATGATTACGATCAGTTTATCCATCTTTCGCAAGGTCAAAGTCCCAAACACTAAGTAAGGCGCTATCTTAGCTTAGCTGCATTGCTTTTAATGACCCAAGATGGGAGGCAAATCACTCTCGCGAGAGGGAGAAGTGTTGCATGGCGAGAGTTTTGCGACACAAATTTTTCATGAGTGGTTCTTCTTTTTTGTGAAACTTTTTTGCCAAGAAAGTTTAACAAAACAATTTGCAGTCTGTGAAATTTTCGCTTTAGTCGTACTTTGTCTCACGTACGTAACGCTGCTGCACCTAACTTTCAACTAAAAGTTTCACGATGAGAGTCGGTCTGCAGCCTCAGCAAGGAGCGTAGAATGGGCATACGAAATAATCAAACAGCCAGTTTGTAATCTGATTGACGACTACCAAAAAATCGATTTTACTGTGTTTTTGTTTTAGTTGCTAGGAATTTGAATTGAAAAACATGACTGATCGTGTCACGGCAGGACAGCCCTAGACGTGACCTACCCTCTGCCCTTAAATCACGTACATCATGTATCCCATACACTCATTTAAACCTGTCAACGAGGTAGTATATCGGATTATACGAGGTAATCCACGTCATTACGATAGGGTCAATGGATTGAAGAGTGTCTCGTGCTGTATGCACGTTGTTTTTTCATAGATCTTGAATGGCTGCTGCAGCTCCTACATATTTTTTTAATGATACCCTGAAATAACCACTAAGCTAATCAAAGTCAGGGTTATATCGAACCCTGAAACAACCTCTGGACTGATCATCAAAGTCAGGGCATCGAAACTCACGGATCGAACCATGAAACAGCTCGCCACTAGGCGGATCTAAGTCAGGGCATAGCTAACCTAACTCCCAGATCGCATTGGAAAGTGTAGCTGGTTTGGGTTTTGTGGAGGGAGGAAAATCGGAGAATCCAGAGAAACAATCTTGAATCAATGACCGGAGAGACCAAACGAATTCTGTTCTGTCGCATGTCCAGGAGAGGTGTCGGGAGAGGGGAGTGAGGGAGGGGCCGAGGGAGGGGAGAGAAGGGAGGTGGACAATGTCTCAAGCAATACTGTCTACACTAATTAATCTCATTAACTGCTTCACAGGTTATCTCTAATCTTTTTCATCTTGGTGGTTACCATGACTACCTTACAATCAACGCTTCTTTGTGTCTTTCGGATACCTTTGTACGTGATGTGCTCCTTCTATTGTTCTCTTGACCCAGCTGTACCATAACCGACCAACGTGCACAGCGAAAAAAAGTGATTTTCTACTTTGAAAGTAAATTCTCGAAATCATTAAATTGTCCCTACATATTACTGAAGTCCGCTTGTGCCAAAACACTTCATAACGATGTTCCTTGGACATGCTTGGAGGGATTTACAATCATGTTGGTATAGATTTCTTTTGGATGAACAGATCCCACAGATGTTATAATCTGTAATGAGTGTGTACGTGATATCTGGTCGCCCTGGAACATTCAAAGTATATGGATAATCCATTATATAAATAGTTGAACCAAGATTTTTTTTACTAGCCCGGTGAGTTTATGCCATCTCCTTAACAAAGACTGACTGTGTGTGTGAATAATCCCGAGTCAACTCGCACGCGTTTGTCTGATCAAAGAGGAACGGAAATAAATATTGTAAAAATCATGAAACCGGAAGTGTAATTGTTGTACAACTCGCCGCACCGGAAGTACAACTCGTACAACTCGGAAGCACCATCTTGACAAATCACTGTTTGAACCACACGAAACTGCTTGACTTAACTTGGTATTTCGAATCTCATGTTTTTTTCATAACAATTTTCTGTTTGATTTTCCAATGTTTACTTTGCTTTTAAAGTTTTCAAAAGAGACACTTCGTAATTACTGCATCCCCACCCCTCCCCCTACCAGGCCTCTTTTCGCCGCATGCTATTAATAGACCAGCAGAGAGCGTAACCAGTATAATCATGTTAATCCAGTTACTATAAGCTATTTAATAGATGACACACCCAAAATAACCGAGGTTTTTTTCATGGTTTATCATAACAAAATGGATGGGTTCAGTATTGTGTGTTTGGTAATTTAGCAAGCAGGTCCACATCAATATTTTACTACCAGCTTCATCAAGAAGACTCTAACCGAGGTTTTGATTGGTACTAATTGCATTGGTACTGAGTCAATTATGTCTTACTGTGCTTCCTGCGTGCACCGTGACCGTGGAAATACAAACACAGGGAGTGGCAAAGTGGTTATTAAATTTACAGTTCACACATTGAAGATCACGTAGATTTACTATTATACAGTTGATAGATACTTTCATGTGCGCAGATAAGTTTATATTCAATATTGCTACCTTGTATCCACCCCCCCCCCCCCCCATCGGCTCAGTAGCTTTTCAAAGGAACAAAGAAAGTAAACAGATCGCATTCTGATATTTTTGATAGGGTATATTTTACAACTCGAGTCAAATTGGATCGGAAATACTTAGCTTAAACAAAATGGAAACGATCGAGTCAAACGTGCCAATTTCATAGTTGTTATTGCACACGGCCCGGAGTATCAACCCCTTCGTTGCTGTGGACAGTCTTTTTCTTTTTCTTTCGCTGGATCGGCATTCTCTCCCGAAAAAATACCGAGCCTCTGCCAGTAGCAAAATCAGCCCCAGGTGGTGTGACAGATTATGAAGAGAAACTAGGTGGCTCATCAGTAGTGTGGCGTGATACGTGACACTAGTAACACAACGCAGCGAGACACAGCCTTTATACTGACAGGTATGCGGCCAAGAGACATGAAGGTTAAACCAACAAAACTTGAGTTTGGTGCCAATCATTGCAAATACTTTTTTAATGCTTTTTCAGTTGACCGCGCGCAGCCCTTTCTTGTACACGTCTGATTGAAAGTGGCTGTTCAAGAGTTCAACTGATCACTCATAAATCATGAGCTCATATTTTAGATAAGAATAACACAATAACAAAATAGAATAGTGTCCTAAGTGGGCTTATCCCGTACGTAACTATCTTCCGCACTTATCTTGCTATTATACCATTGACCTACGCCCTATATACTGGTATCGATTGAATCATACCACTCGATTGATTGATCAAAACCATTCCTTGTTTATCTCTTGTCCCAGGGAATGTATTCGATACTGACAGGGATAGGGATAGGGCATTAGGCATTTCTTCTAGGTTTCTTGTTGAGCTTTCACGGCGAATGCCATATTATTAGCTGATGAGATCGAGTTAGTAAACCGCTTTTTGATTTTTGTAAAAATTCAAAATAGAACAGATGCGGTGTGCGCAAATAAGTGTGTCTGTTCACGAAATTGTGCTCCAACATCTGGTGTCCGACTTTACTCAGTACCAAACCAAGCATCCCCCCTCCCCTTGCCGTTGTTATGCAAGATGAGAGCTGTGCTCTCGCAAACCGTCAGAAACGAAATGAAATTTTTCCGCAAAGCCATGTATGATTTTTAAGATTCTTGTTGTGAAACGATCAATTCAGTTAGACAATAAAAATATAACGCTTAAAGTTCAATCATTAAGTGAGTATAAACACTTTGGTCCTGTTTGGTTAGAAGCATTCAAACCTACTCAACCCCTTTCTATTCTCAACTTCCTTTTGCTTTCTATTTTTTTTAGAGTTTGACCTATATTTTACCTAAAACAATAGCTGTAGTCGGCTTCACACTCGATCTATCCGTCATCACCATCACCGGATATGACGTTGGAGATCAACTCAGAGAAGCCAATCAACGTCGTTGGTGAGGGAAAAGCCAAATGTATCAGTTACCGCAAATAGGTATAAAAAGCCAAAAAATATTTAAACCAGAATTACTGTAGCAGTGTTGTACTTGGTTGCTAGGACTTTTAGCTTGGATTCACGATTATTTTATTTCAATCTGTTGCATACCAGAGGACGAACAAAGATTATGGAGTCACTGAAGACCGTAGAAAACCACAGAGAAGAAAAAACCTCGACTTTCAAGAAGCTGACCCAACAGTCTTCTTCGACTACAGGAAGAACGAACACGGGAAGGCAAATAGTTGGATTGAATTCTACCAGAGAACATCGTGTCGCCAGACTATTGTCCTGTCAAGAAGTGATATTTGAATACAGTATTATGGTGGTAGCATTTGGGTGCTTCTTGCTGGCAGCGTGGATGAGAATTTTACTAAAAAACCAAACTTTACAGAACAGTACACTCATCTGAAGCACTTCTTCGAACTATCGTGAATTTATCATGGAAGTTTGGTAAGAAAGTTCGCTGGTCGGGATATTTGAGCTTCATTTTTATGTGGAGAATTACCTTAGCGAAGAATTCAAGAGACTTACTAAATATTAACTTCATTCAGCAAAATAGCTGTCAGAGTTGAGTGGCATACAAACGAATCTGAACATTCAACCCTTGAGAAACTTGAAGTCAGTTACGACTGGACAATTGCTTATACACAGAATGTTTACCGACGGCTTTCTTGAATCAGGAAAATCCTGAATACTTATTATTTCCCAATTGCACAAGGCATGATGAAATACTTGCGATCACTGTATCACGCGAGAGATTAACACAGTATTTATTGCGCGCATATTGGAATTATTATCGATCAAATAGCATTTTTTTCTGAGATAAAAAGCCATCACTGCAAAGGTCAGGGGAAGTGAGTCTGCCTGCAAATCCTAAACTTACCCTAAATTATAAACAATATTTAGTTCGAGGCAATATGCCATTTATGAAAAGTTATTTAGTCTAAACCTCAAAAAAATATACAGAAATATATATACTATTTATATAATATAAAATATTTGATGTATAAGATCATAATTGTTTCGAGTAAAGAAAACTTCCTCGTTTGATGACGTCTGTGTGTTTTTTCCTTTTCTTTTAATTTTTTTTTACAAGCAGAAAGGAAGTACACTTTTAGCGGAGATCTTCGGATGTTCCAGATTGGATGGCAATTTTAGGAAAACGACGCAATTAATTGGCTCCAAAAATATTAACAGCAATGATGTTCTGACCGACAGATCATGCGACATTATTCTAAAGGTCTGAAACTCTACTATTTTGTGATTTTATTCCATAACACGGCCTTCTCTACCGGCTGGAAAAGGAAGGTCGTTGACGCCTGCGTAGCAAGGAAACGAAGAGAAGCCGCGACGCGCGTGTGCTATAACATGTTCAAAAGATTATCACCGTTTGCAATTTTTCCACATGACAAAAATTATATTATCTAAAAGCCGTTTTAGACGAAATTAAAGTACAGTGACTTCAAAAAAAATGTTTTAATGATTAAAAAAGTACAGAGAAGCGTGCAGGCTAGGCGCCCGTGAAACCTGCCTTCCCAAGTCACAAGACCAGCAGATTCACACTGCTTCAGATGCAAAGTTGGAATCGGAGGCAAAATTCCAAACTGGCTCGCTGCCAGGAGACTAGTTGATTGTGGAAACTAGATTTGAGGTGAAGTTTTCTTTACACCGAGATATTTTCTTAACCTATATTTTTTGCAGCACATTGTTTTGAACTGAGCATGTATGCGTTTAATATAACGGCAGCTGAGTGAAGGTGAACTTCCGTCGGAAGTACTGCCTGACTCAACGGAAATAGATTGGTCAAAAAACATTTTCTACGCCATAAGTCAATTTCCTGTTTTTCCGCTAAAATCCTGATAAGATAAGGAACTTGTCGAGTTGCTACGACCTGTTTGTTAAACTTTATGAAAAAAAATAGTTTGAAGGCAAGATGACAAAAACTGGACATTTTCGTGCCTTGTTTTCATAAATAGCACTCCTTTGCGCGAAAATGCGATAAATCGTGTTCGTAATGGAACTGTTTTATGATACCTGGTTTAATCAACATGCCTCGTAGCACGTTTACATTTGAATTAGGAATAGTATGACGCTCAAGCCTTTGGAAACTCGCCCGCGCCCACACATATGCGTCTTTAGCGGATCATCAAATGAATTGAGCCATTGATTGTTATAGCCAGCGGTGTGATGTGTTTATATTCATGACCGTGAAGGATTGAGGTCGAGCATCAAATGAAGATCCAAGATGGCGGCCGGTAGGCCACCTTCAACTCATTCTCATTCACAAACAACCCATAGAAGAAAGGTTTCTGTGTCGTTTGTGATCCGAGATGAAGAGGAACGACGTCATAGATCTGGTGTTAACGCTTTGCAGTACGACTGTAACACGGCGAGGCTTTATTCAGCTGGTAGAGACTCGATCATTCGATGCTGGAATGTCAAACATGAACGAATCAAGGTGAAAATTTTATTCAAAATGAATAAGCTTGAAAGGTTATTTTTATTCCGTTTTGGCTGGCTCTTCGTGATTTGTTTTTCTTGTAGACTTTTCCTTCGTTGTTTGTTTATTTCTGTAACTTCAACGTCTAAATTTCACAGTTTTATCATGTAATTTCGGTCGTATTTTCAATTCATTTTGACACCAAATTGTACACTTTTGCTTTGTTTATTTTAATCATATGTTCCTGCCCTTTCTTTTGTTATCATTATATTCGCATTTATAAAATTTAGAGATCTTTTCATTAATATAAACCAAAATTACTGGCATCTAAAAATGTTTTGGATACTTCTATGAAGATATAAAGTAAGTGAAGGTAGTTAAGCATAATGTGTTAGGGAGTGTAGAGGGTATTTAATCAATATCGAGATAATTATTTGTAAGAATACATTGAATATTTGCATTTTTCCTTAAATGAATATACTACTATATATTTACAATTTATAACACTCAACTTACACACTTTTTAGTCGGGGAGGGGGGGGAGTGGGGTAGGAAATTAAACCAGAGAACAGAGAAAAACCCTAGTGGCAAGGCAGAGAACAACACTCAATTGAGACTCAATTTTACAACCCTCAAATGCATGAACTGCACAGTGGTGAGAGCCAAGGTTATAGCAGTGCATGTCACACATGCCACCATACTCGTATCCATATTATTCAGTCTTCTGGGATGTACAACTTTTAAATAAAGAATTGATACTCTAGGGAATGACATGTGGTCTGGAGTGGGGGAAAAATTACAGCCAAGTTTAAGAGGTTTAATGTAGTGTTAGAAGTGCCCAACAAAGTTATTGTGAATATTTTGGAAAGACTGGAGAAATATAATATCCTATCTTGTGCTGAAGTACAAGGAGTTGTAACCTTATGACACTCTGAGATTTATTTATTTATTTTTCACAGGATCCCTATATTGCATCATTGGAGCACCATACAGACTGGGTGAATGACATTGTTCTGTGCCGCAATGGAAGAACAAGTAAGTACTGTAATATTGTATATTTTTTTGACAATCAGAAGATTATTATATTATTAATAATAATAACTTTAATCCTTTACATACCAAAATGATACAATGGATACAAACATTGAATAAGATTATCAAGCTATATAATCTATATAATAAAACTATACATAATGAGAAAATATATAGTGAACAATAACATAACTATATAACATATGTGTGAATATATAAAGTTAGAAAATTATTAAATATTGTAAGTGTTTAAGATGTCATGACAATATTTGGCGAATAATTTCATAGTCATTTCATCATGCATCAGAAGTAGATATTTATATACAGTACACCGTAGATTAACACTTATCCATCAACATATATTGTATATTATCATTGATTGATTTCTTAGTATTTTCATTACTGTTGTTTTCATGAAGGTGGCATAACAGGGGTTTCAATAGAAGGTGGCTACTGGCGGTCAATCAACGGGTACTTAACTCCATACCGCCGGCTATTTTATAAATTAGTCTTGATAACTAAGAAATAAAATTAGTGGACAAAGATGCCTACATTTGAATCCCATCATATTGAAACCCCTGCATAAGAAATAATTTTTGCCTTTTACCACTGTGTATTCCATGGTTCAGGCTATTGGTTTGAGGACTGCAGACTGCAACATTAAATGAGAACAAAGTACTTGACATTCTTAAGAGTTGCATGCATAGAATTTTGAGATAACGTTTTATGGCTATAATGAGAGGAGGCTAAACTGAAAACCATTAGTCATAGAAATGTGGCCATAATTCAAAAACAAAAATCTTAACTACAGTTACCAACATTGTTATTGCCGACAGGCTTGAAAAAACGTATGTGCATGCATCATTTATTTTTCATTCATTTCCTATTTCTTTTGTTCAGTTTTGTCAGCATCATCAGATACAACAGTGAAAGTATGGGATGCAAGCAGAGGATTCTGCATGTCGACACTGAGGACCCACAAAGATTATGTGAAAGCCCTTGCATATGCTAGTGATAAAGAACAAGTGGCATCTGGGGGGCTTGATAAACAAATATTCTTATGGGATGTTAATACTTTGACGGCATTAACAGCCACAAATAATACTGTTACAAGTAAGTCAGTGTATGATAACAGCTTTGAGATTTGATATTTTATAGCTCTTTCTTGTAAACGCTGCCCAATATTGCAACCCTGTGTATGATATATATAGTGAATTTTCTACATATTGCTCTGTTAGTTCAGTTATAATATTATTACAATATTACAGACATGATGCTTGCCTACACAGGTTCAACAACCTATTTCTATAGGTACCAGTCATTATTTACAGGGGGGCTGGTGCAAATGGAGGGGGGGCCAGCATTTTTTGTGCTCCAAAAAGGACAGGGCTAAGAGAGACAAAGAGCATTTTAAGGGGAGGGGTTATAAGAAATTGCGCACGTAAAAATCAAAATGTGCCAGCCCCCCTCCCTGTAAAATAATAACTACCAGTCTATAACTAATAACTAATAATTTATATACTACATATTTAATAACTTTCAATTATTTTATATTATTTTATTATCTTATTTACACAATATTTATATCCACATTATTATATTTGTACAGCATCATCCCTGAGTGGGCAGAAGGATTCCATATATAGTTTAGCCATGAATCGTTCAGGAACTGTACTTATATCAGGCTCTACAGAAAAGGTGTGTCATAAGGATTCTCAAAGTTATTGAACATTTAAAAACTTTTCGAATGTGGCTCGGATGACTGATTGATGTCCACCAAAACATACTTTGTTAGTAGGAAGGTGATTGATTACACATGTGCTGTTGAGAAGCAATGTAAGGTGACTTAAAAATTCACCCCCCAAACCCAAAACATAAGAAAATTTTATAACCCCTCTCCCTTTTCAGTACCTTTAAAATTTTATTCCCCCCCCCCCCACCCTCCACTATAAATGAACACTGGCTTCCTCCTAGGCATGAATAATTAACAGTCCCCATACTTGTTTCAGGAGCTTTGAAATACTGTTGTTTAATTTCAATAATTGAATTATAACAGATATTAAGAGTATGGGATCCTCGTACCTGTGGCAAAGTAATGAAACTGAAAGGCCATACAGACAATGTCAAGGCTATTGCTATTGATGCTGAGGGCACACATGTAAGTATATAATAATCCCAGCTAATGTGAACTATATGCACGGTACCGTCAGTGGCCAGTAAGGTGTCAGTAAGGTTTGGTAAGTGGTTGGTAAGGTGTCAGTAAGTGGTTGGTAAGGTGTCAGTAGGTGGTTGGTAAGGTGTCAGTGAGTGGTTGGTAAGGTGTCAGTGAGTGGTTGGTAAGGTGTCAGTGAGTGGTTGGTAAGGTGTCAGTGAGTGGTTGGTAAGGTGTCAGTGAGTGGTTGGTAAGGTGTCAGTAGGTGGTTGGTAAGGTGTCAGTGAGTGGTTGGTAAGGTGTCAGTGAGTGGTTGGTAAGGTGTCAGTAGGTAGTTGGTACACTGTAAGGTGTCAGTGAGTGGTTGGTAAGGTGTCATCATCATTCCATTTCAACATCTATATCCCCTTTCCGTATAAAGCTTACCTTGAATCTTACACTACTTTCTGTGTCTTTCTGTGTAGTGTTTATCTGGAAGTTCAGATGGATCAATACGTTTGTGGTCTCTTGGTCAGCAGCGTTGCATAGCAACTTATCCCATCCATGAAGAAGGTGTATGGGCATTGTACGCTAATCATAGTTTTACAGAATTCTTCTCCTCTGGTCGAGATAAGCATGTTCTCTGGACAGACATGACCAAAGATGATTGTTCTGTTCTGCTGTTTGTAGAAGAGGCGCCGGTCTTAAAGGTATAAAACAGAGGGAAGTCACTTTCAACATATGAGACATTTCAGACAATGAGCCCTTTTGTCAGAGTAAAGAGAGAAAGAGAAAAAATACAACAAACCTTTCCTAAACCTTTTGTGGAATTTTCAAGCATCTCTGGTGAAAAAAGTGACTTACAGGGGATACAATGTCCTTTGGACTTTTACTGACTTAATAAAATGTAGTAGATTCAGATTTATTATGAGCCACATACAGTTGATATAATATACTGGTACAAAAATCAAGCTTACGCTCCTGTATCCTAAGCATGCATATAATTTTTTCATGTTAGATATCACACTTTATAATGCTGTTTAATACTGCATTATATTCAGTAGTAAGTTGTTTGTTGCCAGATGTTGTAGACTTAAAACGTTTTTTAAAATTTTCTTTTAGCTCGAGTATTGTCCTGAACCAATGTGTCTGTGGGCAGCAACAACAAATTCAAATATTAACTGTTGGGTAAGAGTTGATTATCACTGAGAATCATCATCCTCATGAATATCATACTGATGTTCATGTATATTTAACATAGCTAATCATCATCACTACACTAACTTCACCCTTACTGGGCTGTCAGCATCATTTGCATTGATTGGTAATCACACTAAATTTACCCTTGTTGATGATTACTTTGGTGTTCATGTTTAACATTACCACGCCAATTCATTGTCAATGTGCTGTCAGCATCATTTGCATTGATTGATAATCATGCCAAATCAACCCTTGTTGATGATTACTTTGGTGTTCATGTTTAACATTACCACGCCAATCATTGTCAATGTGCTGTAAGCATCACTTGTACTACAATTGTTTATCATGCTAAATTAACCCTTGTTGATGATTACTTTATCTGCAGCCTGTCACTTTATCAAGTTTACAAAATGATACACCAATGAATATGGAAACCAATGAGGCAGAACCAACCCCAGTATGTACTTCAAAGAGAATGGTTATCAAAGGTAAATAATTTACATGGCATTGTACACCCTTTCCCCTCCCCTCCCCTCTCCCCCTCCCCTCCCCTTTCCCCCCTCCCCTCCCCCCTCCCCCTCCTCTCCCTTCTCCCCCCTCTCCCTCCAAATCAAAAGGAATGGTCAATAACTGGTTTGTTTAACTTGATCTGTATTAGGTGCACCAAGTATCAAGAAATTCAACATACTGAAAGACCGTCGGCATGTACTCAGTAAAGATACTGATGACCATGTTGCATTGTGGGATGTACTGAAGGTAATTAAGATAATGAATAGATAAAAATGGGATTTTATAGCAGTGGCATTTCTACAGAGTAGCTGTATTCATCTACTAAAATTCCATTTGGAATTTAGAAGTTGATTTTTGGGGAGGGAAGAAAAACCAGAGAAGCACAGGAGAGAACCAACAAGCAACTCTACTCACATATAACACCAGGCTTGGCAATACTCAGACCTGGGGTGAGTGGTATTGGTGAGAGGTGAAAACACTAAAACTGTGGGTATAAACCCCTTGGGTGTTGATATCAATCTCAGGAAAAGAAAATTCTTTCATTTTGATAGTCCCAGATACGTAGGGAATTTGCTCATTATTGGTCTAATTTACAGACCTATTTGATCAAAGCTTGAAACAAGGAGTTTTGATATTAATTTAATAATTTAATAGTTTTAATAAGACTTTTGTGCAAATGTTTTAAGAATTTGTTGCCAGAAATATTTATTAAAAAATTATTTTTTTTTATTCTTAAGGCACGAAAGGTGGAAGATCTTGGTCGCATAGATTTTGATGAAGAGCTCAAGAGGCGAGAGCAACGAATTTATGTCCCAAACTGGTTTAGTCTTGATATTAAAACTGGAGTAAGTATCAATATTAGGCCTGTAGGCTGGGGGGGGGGGGGGGGGGGGGTGCATCTGCATCTGATTGACGTGATAGTGAAATGTTGATTTCCTTAAACAGGAGGCAATTATTCTCAAGTGCACATAACCACTCTGAAAGCATGCCATTTATTCACAAATGCACTCCTCCACTCTGAAAGCATGCTACGGGCCTGAATATAGAGTATAGACCCTTTTCATGTGTCATCAAAGCAGCTCAATTTGGAGGACAAAACAAAAGAAAATTGGAAGCCATTGTTTTGTCCTCCAAATTAAGCTTGAATTCCAAGTGAACATGCCGCAAGGGGTCTATGAAGGCTGACTCCTTATAGCTTTTGATCTAATCTCTTATTGCTTACTTACATAGATGCTAACCGTAACACTAGAAGAATCAGATGTCTTCTGTGCCTGGATTTCTATCTCTGATGTCCCAGGACTTGAACCAAAAACTACAGATAAACAAGGTACATGTACAGTCATAATTTCTTAGTCACATTAAGAAAAATTATTATTCAAAAAATATTTCCAAATTTCCAAATATTTTTTATTTTAAAAAATTTTTATTTTTTTAAAATAGTTTTTTATTCTTTTTTTATTTCATTATTCTAGCATTGGATATCAAACATGGTAAGTATTTTTTGATATTTTAGAGCATTTGTTTCAGAGCACTATGAGCCTCTCCCACTCCACCTGGTAAAGCATATATTTTATATCCTTCCCAGAAGAATCCCTTTATCTTCCAATTCATGTCATGTGGACATAATTATTAAATACTAAATAAGTCAATCTGTTGATAACCAATTTATTTGCATAATATAAGGATATATAAGAGGTTAAACCTATTGAAAATGTCTCCTTAGATAGAATTGGAATTGAAATGTCGATTTTTTGGGGAGGGAGAAAAATCAGAGAATCTGGAGAAAACCCCTCAAAGCAAGGGAGAGAATAGAAAAAATCTTTACCCACCTACAACTGAGCTTGGCAGAACTCAAACGCAGCACTGCTACGCCACCCATGCTTCCCATTACTGCGATTCTCAATATTCTGCGAACTCGGTAGTTGCGAGTTTCCTGTTGGAATTTGTTTTTTTTACTGCTGCCAGTCAAAAATATAAAAGGTACCGACTGATTAGTTTTGATTGACGGCAGCGAAAAATCAATTTCACAACAAGCCGTTGAAATGTCTGAGTTCGCAGAATATTGAGAATCGCAGTAATAGTTGATATTTATCATTGTGGTTTTCAGTCAATTATGGGATGTTACTACTTCAAGCTCTGCTAGAACACTGGCCAGAAACCCACACTGTCACTACTGAAGATACTGAACAGGGTCGTGCTAACACACCAGGTAGGTTATGCATATCGTTCGTAATAATGACAATCCATTTTCATTAGTAGTTAAACAAATTTAGTATGAATGCTGGTTTCCAATGTGATTCACTTTCACTCGCACACACTACCACTACATTCAATATCTTCTGCCTACAAGTCTCAACTCACATATTAATTTTTGTGGAGGGAGAGGAAAATGGCACACCAAAGAAAAATCCTTGTGTCAAGGGAGAGATCTGTAACACATCAAGCCATCTCAGTTTACATGTGGTTTCGTATGCTCCTTTCTATAGTCTTCCCACAATCCCTTGATCCCAGCGCGAGCTCGAGGTCAGGGTAAAATTTGCATATTTTTTATACATTTTTATGCAAATTTTACCCTGACCTCAAGCTCACGCTGGGATCATAAGGGATTGTGGGAAGACTAAAGAAAGGGGCATATTTGCCGCCTACCAAGATGGCTACCATATCGTCAAAGTAGTCCGTTAAAAAAGTATTGAAAGGGGAACCCTTTAATGGAATCAATATTTCTTGACAATGTTTCTAAAATCATATTATTATGTTCATTATTGAATGATTTAATTCAACAGAGGATGGTAGAGATGCCAGTGCTAGTGACATAAATATCAATGTAGAACCTGTAAGTGTTATCCTAGAAAAGGTACAGTCCCTCACTATAGAAAGACAACAGGGGTTCTTTGCACATTTATCCCCAGTTTTTGTGAGGGGACTAGAAGTATATATCATTAAGCCTACATCTGGACATGATGCCGGTCCATCACCGGCTACCTCTAACAGTTTGCTGGTACCTTTTAATATATGCCTAGGTGGAGAAATGTCTTGAAAGTGAGAGTTAAGTGCTGTTTTTCCACAATGCAAGTGTACCGGCCAAGGGCTAAACTCTTAACTAAAAGGCCTAAAGCCCAACAT
The DNA here is from genome assembly GCA_023349425.1 of Anthopleura sola. NCBI lineage: Eukaryota > Metazoa > Cnidaria > Anthozoa > Actiniaria > Actiniidae > Anthopleura > Anthopleura sola. The sequence continues at coordinate 3,489,705 of JALHLI010000008.1, forward strand.
GTCACATCTCAATTTTTAACGTTTTACACAAGTTAAGTACCAGGAACCAGTTGTACAAAGCCTGGATAAAGTTATCCACCAGATAAGAGTTATCGGGTGTATAGAATTTGTATACTTTAGGTTTTATCCGCTGGATAAGGATTGGTGGATAGCGCTATTTAGGCTTCGTACAACCAGCTCCAGTAGTTATATTGTTTATATGTTTTTTTTTATCCCAACAGAAAGTAATGGTAGGTAATGGTTTTTATAGTATACCTGATCATACACCACTAATATTCAGTGAAAGCAGTGGGACGGGAAGAACCTTATTTAGACTGCTTGCTATTGATGCGTCGGGTGAAAATGAAGGCTATCTTCTGTCAGAAACTGTTCCTCCTTGGGTCGTGGATGTAACCATAAAGGTAAATAACAAAAATATGATTTGTGGATTACACATGTTTTATGTTGGGTACCAGAATTGGGTTTCTTGTGTATTCCTCTGCTGGGTTCAAATGAGTACCTACATGGCATGTGAGTTACCTGTGTGGTTCATTGAGTAACTAGAATGTGGGTTACCTGTGTTTTTCATTGGGTACCTGGCATGTGGGTTACCTGTGTTGTTCATTGAGTACCTGGTATGTGAGTTACCTGTGTTTTTCATTGGGTACCTGGCATGTGGGTTACCTTAGTAGGGTTACCTGTGTTTTTCATTGAGTACCTAGAATGTGGGTCACCTGTGTTTTTCATTGGGTACCTGGCATGTGGGTTACCTGTGTTGTTCATTGAGTACCTAGAATGTGGGTTACCTGTGTTTTTCATTGGGTACCTGGCATGTGGGTTACCTGTGTTTTTCATTGGGTACCTGGCATGTGGGTTACCTGTGTTACTCAATGGGTACCTGGTATGTGGGTTACCTGTGTTATTCAATGGGTACATGGTATGTAGTTTTTTTATCAGGTACTTGGTAATCAATTTTCTTTGCTTTACTTCTTTGCAGAGGCAGACACCTAAATTCCCTAAAATAGCATTCTTTTTGCAACCACACACAACAAGTTCATCCAAATCTCTGAAAAGGTAGGTGTAATACTGCAATTTTTTACAATATTGTAATTATTTCATGTATTTCTCATAGATGCTGTTTTCTTGTTATTCAGGGATCGTTTGTCAGCCAGTGATATGTTACATGTTCGTAAAGTCATAGAACATGTGTATGAGAAGGTAATAGGCTGGGATAATGCCTCGCATACCAGCAGTACACCCAGTACCCCAACAGGTGGACATATACCACCCACTTATGACAACGAAGAGGATCGTTCATCTTTAGCTGAATCAAGAGTAGAGCTTCTCTGTCAAGATCAGGTAAGATTAATGAAGTAACAAATAACTAGTAATAATAATTATTATGATAATTTATTTATGAAAATTTTATCAATAATAACGATAATGATAGTGATGTTCATGATGATGTTGACGATAGAGCAGTTCATGTATGAGTGGGCATGGATACGGCAAATTCATAGTTGTACTATATTTTACCGTAATATGCATTGGAAAATTACTCGAGGGAGGAAAAATTGTAGCACCCAGAGAAGAGCCCTGGAGGCAAGGAAGAGAACAACTTGTCAATCCTACTTTCTTCCCATTTAGTGCCTCTAGGCTTTGAACTAGTGACCCAACCCCTGCCTTGCTACCCAAATCGTAGTAAGCTTTTTTCCCTTACAAGTTTTTCTTCACATTTAGTGTCTGCAGGCTTTGAACTAGTGACCCAACCCCTCCCTTGCTACCCAAATTGTGGCAAGCATTTTTCCCTTACAAGTTTTTTTGGTAATTTTTTCCATGTCAGGTATTGGATCCTGGAATGGATCTACGAACAGTCAAACACTTTATATGGAAAGGAGGAGGAGATCTTGTCCTACAGTACCGCCTTCTAAAACAATAAACCATTAGTATGTATGTATATGTACATATATATATATATTAATTATTTTCTTGATGTTAAATGATTCATTGGCAAACGCCCGTAGGGAGGGGGAATCCTATGTAATAGGAGTAAGGTGCTTGTCCTAACTTGTAAGGGACAAAATTCATTAATTTGTAGATTTTGGGGTGCTGACACCCAAAAACTAATTATGGTATTCCAGTGTTGTTGCCATTGGTTACCATGCAAGAAATTTTTTTCGCAACAATGACTACATGATTCTGGAGCCTTTTAGGGTCATGGCCGAAAATATAACTTTCAGAGCAACCTTTCCCTTGTTTATATAGTATTCCCCACCTTTAGAGAAGACTTTACTTTAGTGCTAACATTAATGAGCTGAACATATTCATATAAGTGGAAAACAGGAAGGAACTGGTGACAATGAACACAGAAATGAGGCTGGTTGTCTATGGCAAAAGTAAACACCCCCTGCACTCATTCCCAATCTTGTGGTCAAAACAATAATTCCCTTCTCTTGAGGATTGAAATCTTTTTTGATGTTAAGATATTTCACATTGTTTTGACCCCCAGTTAGGGTTTTAGTGCAAGGACTATAGTTCATGTTGTAGCTTTAATGTTCTCATAAAATTAGGGTGCGAAAAAGAAGAAAACATCTTAGTTTTACCCTTAATACACTGCCGCACAGTTAGAGTACATTTCGCATGACTGTGATATGTTTCAGCACACATCATGGTTATGGTTGAACCAATTGCAGAGCTAGAAATCACTGCTCATCCAATTAAAACACTTGGATACAGGTGCTGTCATAGTCACAGCACGTCATGTTCTTAATTGAGTTTTAACAGGCATACAAAATTTGGTGTAACTGTTTGAGCTCTACTTGTTTTTACTAACAAAAACCTTAGTCTTTGGCAAATTCTTTACAAGAATAAATACCTTTTTTTAAAAGGAATAGCCTAAAATCTGAACCAAGTCTGCACAACCTATGTTCACAGGGCCATAGCCAACAATGTGGTTGATCTGGTTTCAAACGGATCTCTCTTCGAAACACATTTTTTTTGGTCAGATTTCTTTTTGCTAAGCACTGCACCACTTCCCCAGTCATGGATTTCCTAACAGGACCACTTGCCAAATGCTGGCTATAGCTCTGCATCATACACTTAATAGATCAACTAGCGTCATTCTAGTGTTTATATTGACCAATCTTCCTACCTGTCTTCTGGAGTTGAATATGGTGAATAAGTAAGACATTTTGTTATGTCAACAAATATGATTTTTTCTAGAAGGTATTTAATATTTAAATAGCCTGGATTGTTGTTCATTCTTTTAGATTCTTTGTAATGTAATGAGCCCTTGAGCTGCTACTCTTCATCATGCAAAATATTTGTCATTGTTTTTTTGTTTGTTATGTCATCCAACATGGTGTTTATCTCTATTGTATGAGACAATTTGCCTTTAGTAAAATGCAGAACATATTTCCTTTTAGAACCATTATCGTTGAAGTCTGACCCCCAAAGTTTGAGGTCTTGTTTGCAAACTAGCATTTCGACAGCCATCAATAAAAGAACTAGAATAGAAAAATTACATTTTTGGGAGAAATGTTTGACTGAATTAAGGTTTTACAGGATTAGAGGTTTAAAATCTTTAATTCAGTCCAAAATCTCCCTCAAAAATGTAATTTTTCTAGTTTAGTTCTTTGATTGACAGCTGTCAAAATGCTAGTTGGCAAACGAGACATCAAACTTTAGGGGTCGCACTTCAACTAGAATGGTTGTAACATTGAACACTTTAGAATGGATGCAATGTTGTCCCATTTCAGACCACGTGTCATTCCCTTGAGTATCATTACTTTGTTTAACGGTTATGCATGAGAAGACACATGAATATGGATACAACTCAAACAAAGAATCTTATTCTCAAGAGAATGACACGTGAAATAAGAAGACATTATGCCCAAGACAGAAAGGTCTATTGCGATTATTTCCTGTAAGTATTGTACGTAACTTCCTGTACTTTTCAAAGAAAAGTTTTTCATTCACATTGTGGATTTAGCCAGTTGGACTACTTGTCTCGTTTCTATGATTTGTCACCAGTCTTACATCCATGTTTTTGGGGTTATGAATTAGGTGTTTCTGAATGATTTTACTTCTCTTTGAAGTACCACTACTGGTTAGTTTAATGAACTAACTAGTAATTTCTCGCTAGATTGAAATCACTAAAGCCTGGTTCAAAACCTATTGTTTGAGTTCATTTGCATTAGATTCGGCACATGTAAAATTAGACGTCTAACCCGGGCCTAAACCCGTGAAATAGATATTAGACTAATACACATTAGTAAACCCTGATTACATTGTTTTCTTTTGTGTCTATTTGACTAGTAAACTTTAACAAGCAATTTGTATTTCAGGGGTATATATAGACCACTTTCACGTGACGTCAAAGCAGCTCAATGTGGAGGAAAAAACAAAAGAATTTCAATCTCCTAAGAATTGGAACCTATTGTTTTGTCCTCCAAATTGAGCTGCATTTCAACGTGCTGCAAGAGGTCTTTAGTGGCTTCACTCTAACGAGGTACTACCTATTTTCAAATTCTATACCTATCTACACCAGTGCACTGTCACTCTTACTACACATGCTAGACGACATACCAGAGAGCATGCGCAGTAAAAATGACAGGGCTCTGAGGACGAGTGTGCATGTCGTTATGGCATAGCTGGCAAAAGATCATGATTGGTGGTGAGGGCACTTTGTCTAATCTAAAAGATCATGCATGGCAAAGAGTGTTAATTTAATATCAGGGTTCGTACGGGTTTTGGAAAGTTTTGAAAATTGATATTATGGATTTTTCCAGGACCTTGCAAGTTTTGGAAAAACTGATTTTTGGTCCACTAGGCTATGGAAAAGTGTTTTTGTCAGCACTGTACGTGTACAGTATTGTTTTGCATTGTTAATTGTATGTTGAATGTTTCAGATCCATGAATTTGGCTTTATTTTTGTGCTATATGTGGTTTTGGAAATTTGAGTCAAAGTGCTTTGGAAAGTTTTGGAAAGTTTTGGAAATTCTCACAGGGGATCCTGTTCGAACCCTGTAATATTTAATTCCCCCAAAAAGGTTCAAAAACATGAGTAAGCATTCTTTTCCAGTCTGATATCTCTAATTAGTCGATAGCAGGGGTAATTCTAGTTATCCTCCCATGCTATCGACTAATTAGAGAGAATTACTAGTAATTTGGAAATTCTGGAATTCTGCCATGAGTTCGACTAACCTTTACAATCAATTTGAGTAGGAGGAACTCGTATTTAATGGGCTCTCTTGACAGAATCATGGGAAATGCTAATATAGATACAATATCAAATCCTCAATTCTGATTCAACTCAGTTGGGTATTAGCCAATAAGCTTCCAGCTGATCTGATAAAAAATGTTAGCCAATCAGAATCGAGAAAATTTACAAAACTGAGGTATCATTTTTAGTAGCCCTTCGACTAGGGAAACGGCTACTTCTTTATTTTATTTTCGCACTAAAAATCTAGATTTATCTCAGATGTAAAAGTCAATTCTCACAAGATTCATGACACCTCAGTTTTGCAGTGACGTCATTTCTACATGACTATATCAGATCAGCTGGTTGAACAGCTTTTCTCCATTTTTCTCATTTTATTTTATTCAAGACAAAAAAACAACATTTAAACATATAACTGAAAAAGTCAAATATCGAGAGAGAAAATAAATATATTTTGATTCTCCCTCAATTGTACCAATTGAAAGGATACTAGACACTGCTAGCAGGGTAAATAACTTTAAAAACTAAATGGGAAAAAATAATCTTCGATTAACTTGATTTTAAGCAAAACCTCCCTTTCACAACACTTCTTGTCCCACTCAAAATTTCATGGACCGCGGACCCCCCCCCCCCCCCCCTAATAATGGCAGCATGCCCCCAAAGCCCCTAGGTCTTCAAGTATTTGATGGTCGTTAGCCCCACCCACCCCCCCCCCCCCCCCTATTCAAAATTATGCTCCGCGGTCCCTGAATTTAGACCTAATTTTGAATGTTATTGATAACAAAGAAACCAACTATACCCAATGGGTTTTGACTCATTTTTGCATTTATTTTTCAGCCCTATTAGGTCCGTAATAAACATATGGTTGGGTTGGTTAGCTTTTGACCAAAATGCATGGACTATAGCCCATGGTTTGGATCGAATTTGACCCTTTTTCACACATTTTTTTCATGCAATCCACCTCGCGTATATTTTAAACATTTTATGATTTTTGGTGTTTCTTGACCAAAAGGCTTCCACTATAGCCCATGGTTTTGAATAAATTTCACCCTTTTTCACAACTTTTTTCATCCAATCCATCTCGCGTATATTTTAAATTTTTTTTTATTTTTGGTGTTTCCTGACCAAAAGGCATGCATTATAGCCCATGGTTTTGAATAAATTCCACCCTTTTTAACAACTTTTTTCATCCAATCCAACAAAATCCTGATAAAATAGCCCGATAAAACGACAAAATTGCCTCATAAAAAAATTAAATATAAAATAGCCAAATAAAATAAATACGAGGGAATAGCCCAACAAGACGAGGGAATAGCCCAATAAGACGAACGAATAGCCCAATAAGACGAACGAATAGCCCAATAAGACGAAGGGATATCCCAATAAGACGAACGAATAGCCCAATAAGACGAAGGGATAACCCAATAAGACGAACGAATAGCCCAATAAGACGAACGAATAGCCATATAAGACGAGGGAATAGCCCAATAAGGCGAACGAATAGCCCAATAAGACGAACGAATAGCCCAATAAGACGAACGAATAGCCCAATAAGACGAACGAATAGCCCAATAAGACGAAGAGATAGCCCAATAAGACGAACGAATAGCCCAATAAGTCGAAGGAATAGCCCAATAAGACGAGGGAATAGCCCAATAAGACGAACGAATAGCCCAATAAGACGAGGGAATAGCCCAATAGGACGAACGAATAGCCCAATAAGACGAAGGAATAGCCCAATAAGACGAACGAATAGCCCAATAAGACGAAGGAATAGCCCAATAAGACGAAGGGATAGCCCAATAAGACGAACGAATAGCCCAATAAGACGATTGAATAGCCCAATAAGACGAAGGAATAGCCCAATAAGACGAACGAATGAATACCCAATAAGACAAACGAATAGCCCAATAAGACAAAGGGATAACCCAATAAGACGATTGAATAGCCCAATAAGACGAAGGAATAACCCAATAAGACGAACGAATAGCCCAATAAGACGAAGGGATACACCAATAAGACGAACGAATAGCCCAATAAGACGAACGAATAGCCCAATAAGACGAAGGGATAGACCAATAAGACGAACGAATAGCCCAATAAGACGAACGAATAGCCCAATAAGACTAAGGGATAGCCCAATAAGACGAACGAATAGCCCAATAAGACGAACGAATAGCCCAATAGGACGAAGGGATAGCCCAATAAGACGCGGGAATAGCCCAATAAGACGAAATATAGCCCATGATTTGGATCGAATTTGACCCTTTTTAACACCTTTTTTCATGCAATCCATCTTGCGCATATTTTATTTTTCTTTTACTTTTGGTGTTTCTTGACCAAAAGGCATGCACTATAGCCCTTGGTTTTAAATAAATTCCACCCTTTTTCACAACTTTTTTTCATCCAATCCATCTTGCGTATATTTTAATTTTTTTCATTTTTGGTGTTTCTTGACCAAAAGGCATGCACTATAGCCCTTTGTTTTAAGTACATTCCACCCTTTTTCACAACTTTTTTCATGCAATCCATGTTGCGTATATTTTATTTTTTTTTATTTTTGGTGTTTCTTGACCAAAAGGCATGCACTATAGCCCTTGGTTTTAAATAAATTCCACCCTTTTTCACAACTTTTTTCATCCAATCCATCTTGCGTATATTTTAATTTTTTTTATTTTTGGTGTTTCTTGACCAAAAGGCATGCACTATAGCCCTTTGTTTTAAGTAAATTCCACCCTTTTTCACAACTTTTTTCATCCAATCCATCTTGCGTATCTTTTAATTTTTTTTATTTTTGGTGTTTCTTGACCAAAAGGCATGCAATATAGCCCATGGTTTTAAATAAATTCCACCCTTTTTCACAACTTTTTTCATCCAATCCATCTTGCGTATATTTTAATTTTTTTTTATTTTTGGTGTTTCTTGACCAAAAGGCATGCACTATAGCCCTTGGTTTTAAATAAATTCCACCCTTTTTCACAACTTTTTTCATCCAATCCATGTTGCGTATATTTTAATTTTTTTTTTTTTTGGTGTTTCTTGACCAAAAGGCATGCACTATAGCCCTTGGTTTTAAATAAATTGCACCCTTTTTCACAACTTTTTTCATGCAATCCATCTTGCGCATACTTTATTTTTTTTTATTTTTGGTGTTTCTTGACCAAAAGGCATGCACTATAGCCCATGGTTTTAAATAAATTCCACCCTTTTTCACAACTTTTTTCATCCAATCCAACAAAACCCTGACAAAATAGCCAGATAAAAAAATAAATATAAAATAGCCAAGTAAAATAAAGACGAGGGAATAGCCCAATAAGACAAACGAATAGCCCAATGAGACGAACGAATAGCCCAATAAGACGAACGAATAGGCCAATAAGACGAGGGAATAGCCCAATATAACGAACGAATAGCCCAATAAGACGAACGAATAGCCCAATAAGACGAACGAATAGCCCAATAAGACAAACGAATAGCCCAATAAGACGAACGAATAGCCCAATAAGACGAACGAATAGCCCAATAAGACGAACGAATAGCCTAATAAGACGAACGAATAGCCCAATAAGACGAACGAATAGCCCAATAAGACGAAGGGATTGCCCCATAAGACGATTGAATAGCCCAATAAGACGAAGGAATAGCCCAATAAAACGAACGAATAGCCCAATAAGACGAACGAAAAGCCCAATAAGACGAACGAATAGCCCAATAAGACGAACGAATAGCCCAATAAGACGAACGAATAGCCCAATAAGACGAGGGAATAGTCCAATAAGACGAAGGAATACCCCAATAAGCTGAGGGAAAAGTCCAATAAGACAAAATATAGCCCATGGTTTGGATCGAATTTGACCCTTTTTAACATCTTTTTTCATGCAATCCATCTTGCGCATATTTTAATTTTTTTTATTTTTGGTGTTTCTTGACCAAAAGGCATGCACTATAGCCCATGGTTTTAATTAAATTCCACCCTTTTTCACAACTTTTTTCATGCAATCCATTTTGCGTATATTTAAATTTTTTTTATTTTTCGTGTTTCTTGACCAAAAGGCATGCACTATAGCCCTTGGTTTTAAATAAATTCCACCCTTTTTCACAACTACTTTCATCCAATCCATCTTGCGTATATTTTAATTTTTTTTTATTTTTGGTGTTTCTTGACCAAAAGGCATGCACTATAGCCCATGGTTTTAAATAAATTCCACCCTTTTTCACAACTTTTTTAATCCAATCCATGTTGCGTATATTTTAATTTTTTTTATTTTTGGTGTTTCTTGACCAAAAGGCATGCACTATAGCCCTTGGTTTTAAAAAAATTCCACCCTTTTTCACAATTTTTTTCATGATATCCATCTTGCGCATACTTTATTTTTTTTTATTTTTGGTGTTTCTTGACCAAAAGGTATGCACTATAGCCCATGGTTTTAAATAAATTCCACCCTTTTTCACAACTTTTTTCATCCAATCCAACAAAACCCTGACAAAATAGCCAGATAAAAAAATAAATATAAAATAGTCAAGTAAAATAAAGACGAGGGAATAGCCCAATAAGACAAACGAATAGCCCAATAAGACGAACGAATAGCCCAATAAGACGAACGAATAGCCAAATAAGACGAGGGAATAGCCCAATATAACGAACGAATAGCCCAATAAGACGAACGAATAGCCCAATAAGACGAACGAATAGCCCAATAAGACGAACGAATAGCCCAATAAGACGAACGAATAGCCCAATAAGACGAACGAATAGCCCAATAAGACGAACGAATAGCCCAATAAGACGAGGGAATAGCCCAATAAGACGAAGGAATACCCCAATAAGCTGAGGGAAAAGTCCAATAAGACAAAATATAGCCCATGGTTTGGATCGAATTTGACCCTTTTTAACACCTTTTTTCATGCAATCCATCTTGCGCATATTTTAATTTTTTTTATTTTTGGTGTTTCTTGACCAAAAGGCATTCACTATAGCCCATGGTTTTAATTAAATTCCACCCTTTTTCACAACTTTTTTCATCCAATCCATCTTGCGTATATTTTAATTTTTTTTATTTTTGGTGTTTCTTGACCAAAAGGCATGCACTATAGCCCATGGTTTTAAATAAATTCCACCCTTTTTCACAACTTTTTTCATCCAATCCATGTTGCGTATATTTTAATTTTTTTTATTTTTGGTGTTTCTTGACCAAAAGGCATGCACTATAGCCCTTGGTTTTAAATAAATTCCACCCTTTTTCACAACTTTTTTCATGCAATCCATCTTGCGCATACTTTATTTTTTTTTATTTTTGGTGTTTCTTGACCAAAAGGCATGCACTATAGCCCATGGTTTTAAATAAATTCCACCCTTTTTAACACCTTTTTTCATCCAATCCATCTTGCGTATCTTTTAATTTTTTTTATTTTTGGTGTTTCTTGACCAAAAGGCATGCACTATAGCCCATGGTTTTAAATAAATTCCACCCTTTTTCACAACTTTTTTAATCCAATCCATGTTGCGTATATTTTAATTTTTTTTATTTTTGGTGTTTCTTGACCAAAAGGCATGCACTATAGCCCTTGGTTTTAAAAAAATTCCACCCTTTTTCACAATTTTTTTCATGATATCCATCTTGCGCATACTTTATTTTTTTTTATTTTTGGTGTTTCTTGACCAAAAGGTATGCACTATAGCCCATGGTTTTAAATAAATTCCACCCTTTTTCACAACTTTTTTCATCCAATCCAACAAAACCCTGACAAAATAGCCAGATAAAAAAATAAATATAAAATAGTCAAGTAAAATAAAGACGAGGGAATAGCCCAATAAGACAAACGAATAGCCCAATAAGACGAACGAATAGCCCAATAAGACGAACGAATAGCCAAATAAGACGAGGGAATAGCCCAATATAACGAACGAATAGCCCAATAAGACGAACGAATAGCCCAATAAGACGAACGAATAGCCCAATAAGACGAACGAATAGCCCAATAAGACGAACGAATAGCCCAATAAGACGAACGAATAGCCCAATAAGACGAACGAATAGCCCAATAAGACGAGGGAATAGCCCAATAAGACGAAGGAATACCCCAATAAGCTGAGGGAAAAGTCCAATAAGACAAAATATAGCCCATGGTTTGGATCGAATTTGACCCTTTTTAACACCTTTTTTCATGCAATCCATCTTGCGCATATTTTAATTTTTTTTATTTTTGGTGTTTCTTGACCAAAAGGCATTCACTATAGCCCATGGTTTTAATTAAATTCCACCCTTTTTCACAACTTTTTTCATCCAATCCATCTTGCGTATATTTTAATTTTTTTTATTTTTGGTGTTTCTTGACCAAAAGGCATGCACTATAGCCCATGGTTTTAAATAAATTCCACCCTTTTTCACAACTTTTTTCATCCAATCCATGTTGCGTATATTTTAATTTTTTTTATTTTTGGTGTTTCTTGACCAAAAGGCATGCACTATAGCCCTTGGTTTTAAATAAATTCCACCCTTTTTCACAACTTTTTTCATGCAATCCATCTTGCGCATACTTTATTTTTTTTTATTTTTGGTGTTTCTTGACCAAAAGGCATGCACTATAGCCCATGGTTTTAAATAAATTCCACCCTTTTTAACACCTTTTTTCATCCAATCCATCTTGCGTATCTTTTAATTTTTTTTATTTTTGGTGTTTCTTGACCAAAAGGCATGCAATATAGCCCATGGTTTTAAATAAATTCCACCCTTTTTCACAACTTTTTTCATCCAATCCATCTTGCGTATCTTTTAATTTTTTTTTATTTTTGGTGTTTCTTGACCAAAAGGCATGCACTATAGCCCTTGGTTTTAAATAAATTCCACCCTTTTTCACAACTTTTTTCATCCAATCCATGTTGCGTATATTTTAATTTTTTTTATTTTTGGTGTTTCTTGAACAAAAGGCATGCACTATAGCCCTTGGTTTTAAATAAATTCCACCCTTTTTCACAACTTTTTTCATGCAATCCATCTTGCGCATACTTTTTATTTTTTTATTTTTGGTGTTTCTTGACCAAAAGGGATGCACTATAGCCCATGGTTTTAAATAAATTCCACCCTTTTTCACAACTTTTTTCATCCAATCCAACAAAACCCTGACAAAATAGCCAGATAAAAAAATAAATATAAAATAGCCAAGTAAAATAAAGACGAGGGAATAGCCCAATAAGACAAACGAATAGCCCAATGAGACGAACGAATAGCCCAATAAGACGAACGAATAGCCCAATAAGACGAGGGAATAGCCCAATATAACGAACGAATAGCCCAATAAGACGAACGAATAGCCCAATAAGACGAACGAATATCTCAATAAGACAAACGAATAGCCCAATAAGACGAACGAATAGCCCAATAAGACGAACGAATAGCCCAATAAGACGAACGAATAGCCCAATAAGACGAACGAATAGCCCAATAAGACGAACGAATAGCCCAATAAGACGAAGGGATTGCCCGATAAGACGATTGAATAGCCCAATAAGACGAAGGAATAACCCAATAAGACGAACGAATAGCCCAATAAGACGAAGGGATAGCCCGATAAGACGAACGAATAGCCCAATAAGACGAACGAATAGCCCACTAAAACGAAGGGATAGCCCAATAAGACGAACGAATAGCCCGATAAGACGAACGAATAGCCCAATAGGACGAAGGGATAGGCCAATAAGACGCGGGAATAGCCCAATAAGACGAAATATAGCCCATGGTTTGGATCGAATTTCACCCTTTTTCACAACTTTTTTCATGCAATCCATCTTCCGTATATTTTATTTTTTTTTATTTTTGGTGTTTCTGGACCAAAAGGCATGCACTATAGCCCTTTGTTTTAAGTAAATTCCACCCTTTTTCACAACTTTTTTCATCCAATCCAACGCGCGTATATTTTAAACATTTTTTTTATTTTTGGTGTTTCTTGACCAAAAGGCATGCACTATAGCCCATGGTTTTGAAAATATTCCACCCTTTTTCACAACTTTTTTTATCCAATCCAACAAAACCCTGACAAAATAGCCCGATAACAAAAAATATATAAAATAGCCAAGTAAAATAAAGACGAGGGAATAGCCCAATAAGACAAACGAATAGCCCAATAAGACAAACGAATAGCCCAATAAGACGAACGAATAGCCCAATAAGACGAGGGAATAGCCCAATAAAACGAACGAATAGCCCAATAAGACGAACGAAAAGCCCAATAAGACGAACGAATAGCCCAATAAGACGAACGAATAGCCCAATAAGACGAACGAATAGCCCAATAAGACGAGGGAATAGTCCAATAAAACGAACGAATAGCCCAATAAGACGAGGGAATAGCCCAATAAGACGAACGAATAGCCCAATAAGACGAACGAATAGCCCAATAAGACGAGGGAATAGTCCAATAAAACGAACGAATAGCCCAATAAGACGAGGGAATAGTCCAATAAAACGAACGAATAGCCCAATAAGACGAACGAATAGCCCAATAAGACGAACGAATAGCCCAATAAGACGAACGAATAGCCTAATAAGACGAGGGAATAGTCCAATAAAACGAACGAATAGCCCAATAAGACGAACGAATAGCCCAATAAGACGAACGAATAGCCCAATAAGACGAGGGAATAGTCCAATAAAACGAACGAATAGCCCAATAAGACAAACGAATAGCCCAATAAGACGAACGAATAGCCCAATAAGACGAGGGAATAGCCCAATAAAACGAACGAATAGCCCAACAAGACGAACGAAAAGCCCAATAAGACGAACGAATAGCCCAATAAGACGAACGAATAGCCCAATAAGACGAACGAATAGCCCAATAAGACGAGGGAATAGTCCAATAAGACGAAGGAATACCCCAATAAGCTTAGGGAAAAGTCCAATAAGACAAAATATAGCCCATGGTTTGGATCGAATTTAACCCTTTTTAACACCTTTTTTCATGCAATCCATCTTGCGCATATTTTAATTTTTTTTATTTTTGGTGTTTCTTGACCAAAAGGCATGCACTATAGCCCATGGTTTTAATTAAATTCCACCCTTTTTCACAACTTTTTTCATCCAATCCATGTTGCGTATATTTAAATTTTTTTTATTTTTGGTGTTTCTTGACCAAAAGGCATGCACTATAGCCCTTGGTTTTAAATAAATTCCACCCTTTTTCACAACTACTTTCATCCAATCCATCTTGCGTACATTTTAATTTTTTTTATTTTTGGTGTTTCTTGACCAAAAGGCATGCAATATAGCCCATGGTTCTAAATAAATTCCACCCTTTTTCACAACTTTTTTCATCCAATCCATCTTGCGTATATTTTAATTTTTTTTTATTTTTGGTGTTTCTTGACCAAAAGGCATGCACTATAGCCCTTGGTTTTAAATAAATTCCACCCTTTTTCACAACTTTTTTAATCCAATCCATGTTGCGTATATTTTAATTTTTTTTATTTTTGGTGTTTCTTGACCAAAAGGCATGCACTATAGCCCTTGGTTTTAAATAAATTCCACCCTTTTTCACAATTTTTTTCATGCAATCCATCTTGCGCATACTTTATTTTTTTTTATTTTTGGTGTTTCTTGACCAAAAGGCATGCACTATAGCCCATGGTTTTAAATAAATTCCACCCTTTTTCACAACTTTTTTCATCCAATCCAACAAAACCCTGACAAAATAGCCAGATAAAAAAATAAATATGAAATAGCCAAGTAAAATAAAGACGAGGGAATAGCCCAATAAGACAAACGAATAGCCCAATAAGACGAACGAATAGCCCAATAAGACGAACGAATAGCCCAATAAGACGAGGGAATAGCCCAATATAACGAACGAATAGCCCAATAAGACGAACGAATAGCCCAATAAGACGAACGAATAGCCCAATAAGACGAACGAATAGCCCAATAAGACGAACGAATAGCCCAATAAGACGAACGAATAGCCCAATAAGACGAACGAATAGCCCAATAAGACGAGGGAATAGCCCAATAAGACGAAGGAATACCCCAATAAGCTGAGGGAAAAGTCCAATAAGACAAAATATAGCCCATGGTTTGGATCGAATTTGACCCTTTTTAACACCTTTTTTCATGCAATCCATCTTGCGCATATTTTAATTTTCTTTATTTTTGGTGTTTCTTGACCAAAAGGCATTCACTATAGCCCATGGTTTTAATTAAATTCCACCCTTTTTCACAACTTTTTTCATCCAATCCATCTTGCGTATATTTTAATTTTTTTTATTTTTGGTGTTTCTTGACCAAAAGGCATGCACTATAGCCCATGGTTTTAAATAAATTCCACCCTTTTTCACAACTTTTTTCATCCAATCCATGTTGCGTATATTTTAATTTTTTTTATTTTTGGTGTTTCTTGACCAAAAGGCATGCACTATAGCCCTTGGTTTTAAATAAATTCCACCCTTTTTCACAACTTTTTTCATGCAATCCATCTTGCGCATACTTTATTTTTTTTTATTTTTGGTGTTTCTTGACCAAAAGGCATGCACTATAGCCCATGGTTTGGATCGAATTTGACCCTTTTTAACACCTTTTTTCATGCAATCCAACTTGCGTATATTTTAATTTTTTTTATTTTTGGTGTTTCTTGACCAAAAGGCATGCACTATAGCCCTTGGTTTTAAATAAATTCCACCCTTTTTCACAACTACTTTCATCCAATCCATCTTGCGTATATTTTAATTTTTTTTATTTTTGGTGTTTCTTTACCAAAAGGCATGCACTATAGCCCTTGGTTTTAAATAAATTCCACCCTTTTTCACAACTTTTTTCATGCAATCCATCTTGCGCATACTTTATTTTTTTTTATTTTTGGTGTTTCTTGACCAAAAGGCATGCACTATAGCCCATGGTTTTAAATAAATTCCACCCTTTTTCACAACTTTTTTCATCCAATCCAACAAAACCCTGACAAAATAGCCAGATAAAAAAATAAATATAAAATAGCCAAGTAAAATAAAGACGAGGGAATAGCCCAATAAGACAAACGAATAGCCCAATAAGACGAACGAATAGCCCAATAAGACGAACGAATAGCCCAATAAGACGAGGGAATAGCCCAATATAACGAACGAATAGCCCAATAAGACGAACGAATAGCCCAATAAGACGAACGAATAGCCCAATAAGACGAACGAATACCCAATAAGACGAACGAATAGCCCAATAAGACGAACGAATAGCCCAATAAGACGAACGAATAGCCCAATAGGACGAAGGGATAGGCCAATAAGACGCGGGAATAGCCCAATAAGACGAAATATAGCCCATGGTTTGGATCGAATTTGACCCTTTTTAACACCTTTTTCATGCAATCCAACTTGCGCATATTTTAATTTTTTTTATTTTTGGTGTTTCTTGACCAAAAGGCATGCACTATAGCCCATGGTTTTGAAAAAATTCCACCCTTTTTCACAACTTTTTTCATCCAATCCAACGCGTGTATATTCTACACATTTTTTTTATTTTTGGTGTTTCTTGACCAAAAGGCATGCACTATAGCCCATGGGTTTGAAAAAATTCCACCCTTTTTCACAACTTTTTTCATCCAATCCAACGCGCGTATATTTTAAACGTTTTTTTTATTTTTGGTGTTTCTTGACCAAAAGGCATGCACTATAGCCCATGGTTTTGAAAAAATTGCATCCTTTGACACAACTTTTTTCATCCAATCCAACAAAACCCTGACAAAATAGCCAGATAAAAAAATAAATACAAAATAGCCAAATGAAATAAAGACGAGGGAATAGCCCAATAAGACAAACGAATAGCCCAATAAGACGAACGAATAGCCCAATAAGACGAACGAATAGCCCAATAAGACGAGGGAATAGCCCAATAAGACGAACGAATAGCCCAATAAGACGAACGAATAGCCCAATAAGACGAACGAATAGCCCAATAAGACGAACGAATAGCCCAATAAGACGAACGAATAGCCCAATAAGACGAACGAATAGCCCAATAAGACGAAGGGATAGCCCAATAAGACGAACAAATAGCCCAATAGGACGAACGAATAGCCCAATAAGACGAAGGGATAGCCCAATAAGACGCGGAAATAGCCCAATGAGACGAAATATAGCCCATGGTTTGGATCGAATTTCACCCTTTTAAACACCTTTTTTCATCCAATCCATCTTGCGCATATTTTAATTTTTTTTATTTTTGGTGTTTCTTGACCAAAAGGCATGCACTATAGCCCTTGGTTTTAAATGAATTCCACCCTTTTTCACAACTTTTTTCATCCATTCGAACGCGCGTATATTTTAAACATTTTTTTTTATTTTTGGTGTTTTTTGACCAAAAGGCATACACTATAGCCCTTGGTTTTAAATGAATTCCACCCTTTTTCACAACTTTTTACATCCATTCGAACGCGCGTATATTTTAAACATTTTTTTTTATTTTTGGTGTTTTTTGACCAAAAGGCATACACTATAGCCCTTGGTTTTCAATAAATTCCACCCTTTTTCACAACTTTTTTCATCCAATCGAACGCGCGTATATTTTAAACATTTTTTTTAATTTTTGGTGTTTTTTGACCAAAAGGCATACACTATAGCCCTTGGTTTTGAATAAATTCCACCCTTTTTCACAACTTTTTTATCCAATCCAACGCGCGTATATTTTAAACATTTCATTATTCTAGGTGTTTCTTGACCAAAAGGCATGCACTATAGCCAATGGTTTTGAATAAATTCCCCCCTTTTTCACAACTTTTTTCATCCAATCTAACAAAACCCTGACAAAATAGCCCGATAAAAAAAATAAATATAAAATAGCCAAATAAAATAAAGACGAGGGAATAGCCCAATAAGACGAGGGAAAAGCCCAATAAGACGAACGAATAGCCCAATAAGACGAACGAATAGCCCAATAAGACGAAGGAATAGCCCAATAAGACGAACGAATAGCCCAATAAGACGAAGGAATAGCCCAATAAGACGAACGAATAGCCCAATAAGACGAACGAATAGCCCAATAAGACGAACGAATAGCCCAATAAGACGAACGAATAGCCCAATAAGACGAACGAATAGCCCAATAAGACGAACGAATAGCCCAATAAGACGAACGAATAGCCCAATAAGACGAACGAATAGCCCAATAAGACGAACGAATAGCCCAATAAGACGAAGGGATAGCCCAATAAGACGAACGAATAGCCCAATAAGAAGAGGACATAGCGAAATAAGACTGAGGAATAGACCAATAAGACGCGGGAATAGCCGAATAAGGTGACAATATAGCCCAATAAGATGACAGAACAGCGCAGTAAGATGACAGAAAACCCAGTGACATGACAGAATAGCCCGATAAGATGACAAAATAAAATCAAGGGGTGATCCAGGGGGAGGGTCGGGGGGTCGCGACCCCCTTTTATACCCGAGGTTAGGGAAGGGCAATTTGATGTTTAATGGGGAAGGTCTCGATCCTTAAAAAAATATCGTCAAATACGGCAAAAAATATCGAGCGAGCTTATAAATTCGATTTAAAGATTTCACTTCTTTTGAACCAAATGGAATGTTGAAATTTTGAAGAAAGTCATGCCTAACAAAGCGGTGGGAATCGCCTTTTCGAGAGTATGAAAATTAATTTCTTTCGGGGTAGCATGCCCCCCCAACCCCCTCTAGTTCCTTACGTCTACGGCGGTCGATTAGCTTGGTAAACATGACGTCATTTCGACGTCATTATTTCCGATTAGCTGGTTGGACTCCCCCCTCCCCTTTCAAAAATTCACTTTCCAAGAATTTATAGACTTTTGGTGAGAAAATAAATGCTTGTTTTCTCCGAGTATACAAAACATTTCGTGGGTATACTTTTGTGAGACCAAGATAATGTGTTAATAAAGACAATATGAAAGAATTGGCCTTAAGTTTCAAGAACTGATCTTAAGTTTTGGCATTTTGTAAAGACTATTCTCCAGGCAAGTGTGAAAGTCAAATTTAAATATTTTTACAATAGCATGAAGACGCTTTGCATACGGACTTGAGCATGAGCATGCGCAGACGTTTTTCACGCGTCTCGATATAGTGTACATTCAATTGAAAAATATTTAATTTTATGCCACGTTTTGAGACCGGTTATCCCCAAACTGCAATTTATCATGGGCAATGTGAAAGTAGAGAATGCATCATAAAAACAACTCACCCTCTGCAGTTCTCCTTTGTTGCGTCATATCGTACCTTCTAATACAGAGTTTGAACTTATTAAAAGAAATTACGAGCAGTTCAAAGGGTGTCGAATGGGTCATTTAGAAACAATTAACAGATGAGAGTAGGCATAAAGTAAAGACAGAAAGGCAGCTGGTGAAATCATCGATGAAATCACTTCATAAAACTGCCGGCATCCTTAGAAGACGCACAAAACTGTTATTGCAGTAAAAAATGAGTTTCAAACGGACATAAAAATGCGCCTCTTTGTTCTTAGTTTGGTGATAATCTTATCTAGAATTTCCTTCTTCCAAGTTAGAGGTGAGTTGGTTTTAAACAATCAGTGTTATGTTTGATAAGAATAAAATCTTTTAAAGAAAATGTTTGATAGTGTGAGAAATTGTCACCGTAATAAGCGAGCCTTACCTTGAACTAAACACCTTTCGCCTGGTTAGTTTATGTTATTTGTAATTTGTAATTTCCTTGCACAAAACACAAATGATGTTTTGACTTTTTTAAAACTGTCGAAATTTTCACACAACTGACCAATGGATTAAACCGAATCACGGAAACAGAGTAATGTCCTTCATATTATTCTACTGATGGTAGTGTAATCTCTGACCATAGCTCACAGAATTCAATTTTTGAGGTCAGTAGTATGTTTGGGATACACGGTCGTTGTTGTTAGGGCTTGTTTCCTTGACGGTTCAAAATTTGCCTTAACTATTTTTTCGTTATTTTTCTCTCAGCTTTTCAAAATCAATTATTAAATCAAAAACAAAAACATCACAGTAAAACACTCTGTTAAATTGAGTAAATAAAGACAGAAGAAACGAATGGAAACGCTGATAAAAACTTGAAGAAAATTTCGTACTTTGAAGTTGCAACATTCGATTTTTTTTCCATCTGCAATTCGCATTGTCCCATCAATGTTTGCTTATTATTGCTGTTTTCTCTGTAATATATCTATCTTATTCCAAAATAATTTTATTTTTAATAACAGGTGTATGTAAAAAGTTGGTATTTCAACCTTCCCTAACGAACAAGTTATTACGAAACCATGTCATTTTGACGGTGTCCGTGACCAAAGAAAGTGACTGTGAAGTACAGTGTTACCTTGACAACCGATGTTTATCCTATAATTACATCCAATCAACAAAGATTTGTCAGCTTAGTGATTCTGATGCGCACATTGACTCCAAAGATCTGGTGACTGATGTATATTCCATTTACAGAGGAACAAAGGTGTGTGCTTACGCATGCGCATATTAAAGTAGCTGCTGACTGATCTTGTTGACGTATACTTCTAAACCAATCAACCTGAAGAAACCATTCTAGCGCTAAAAACAACGTCCGTGAATAGTTCCGAGTAAGAGCAATACACCTTTCCCAAATCTGCAAAACTGATTAGGTGTGACACGACTGAAAAACGCACTGCGCATGCTCGGAAGTTCGGCAGAAAATTCATAGACGAGTCGTGTTTACGAAGAAAAACATTGAAGATTTTGATGTCTTGTATTATGCGAATTTTTTTCATATTATTTGACCAGGGAAAGAAAACAACTAAAGTAATGTGTCAGGAAAAAATAAGCACTAACTTTCCACGAACGGCCTTAACTTTAGAGATTTACTAAACGCCGGTAAACACGACGAACTTCCGAGCATGCGCAGTGCGTTTTTCACTCTTGTCATCATTAGGTGTCCTATTGAATTAGAGGCGCCGCTTTTGCAATACTGAAAATATAAAACTCATAAACTCACTGTGTAATTGTTATCAAGCGCATATTAGCAACGTGTCTTTTTATTTGGTGGCCTTGATTATTATCATAATTTCAAAAGGAAAAGTGAGAGAACTGGCTACTAAGGATGACACTTCAGTTTTGAAAATTTTCTCGATTCTGATTGGCTAACATTTTTTCTCAGCTCAGCTGGTTCAAAGTAAATTTATGCTTTTTGACAAAGATTTGTTAGAGTATGACACTTGAGCGTCACTCTAATTCAAAATATGAGCATGCTTAGACGTTTTGCCTCGTTATTGTTTAATATCATTGGCACTCTATTGTCTATTTTTTGACAAGAGCGTTCAGAAATGAAAAGACTTTAATTATCTATATTTTTTATCAGAATGCATGTCAAGGGGTAAACTGTTGGTACGGCAAAAAGTGTAAGCCAGATCTCCTAACAAACAGAAGAAAATGTAACTGTCCTAAGGGATTTGCTGGAACGAAATGCAAAAATGGTAAGATCCTATCACTACAGACCAAAAATAAACATACTAACGAACGAACGAGTGCCGAACGAACGAACGAACGCCGAACGAACGGACGAAAAACGGACAATACACACTCTGGGAACGGTAGAGCACGAGAAAAGCAACAGAAACTGAACATGATTCTGTCGTGCTCTATATATCACAGCACAGAGACAAGCGCGAAGTTTATTCTTGGGCTGCAAACACGTGACTCAAAATCCTTTAATACTGATTCCAAACAAAATATATACACTATTATATTGTCATCATCATCATCATCATCATCCTCATCATCATCATCATCCTCCTCCTCATCATCATCTATTTTTATTCATTCATTTTTTTGTATTTCAGCGATCGGAGAGGGATGCACAAACTACAAGTACATACGGTACACGTCATCCCAAGGCCATAAAAAGGTATTCTGTAACTCCAGCGTACAGGCGAAATGGTACAGATTTTTCCCTGGGAAAATATTGCAGAAATGTAGTGCTCAGTATTGCGAGAACAAGGGGTGGTTTGTCGGCTCAATTCCAGCAAAAACGGAGTATATTGTTCATAGACAAGTCTGTTTCGTTAGCAAAACCTCTTGCTGCGCTTCGAGTACTGATATTCTGTTCAGAAACTGTGGTAGTTTCTTCGTGTATTATTTGAAACCACTTCAAGATTGTAAATTGAAATTCTGTTTGACACGCTATTAATTATAGTATTGATAACCGGGGGTGGGGTGTTCATTAAACATTTTTTTAAATGCTACTATGATCAAGTTTTTGACTTGCTGTTTTTATGCATGGATTGAAAGACCTTTCATAGTGAAGTGAAACGTCGCTTTCCTTTTTCAAAAATCTTTTTTCCTTCCAAAGATATTGGAGCTTAAAAAATGGCGGCCATTTTTCCTGATAACGTTATATTCTCAATACTTGACCAGCCTAGGATTACGATAAGCTATATCTCAGTCTAATTTCAATCTAAAATAATCAAATTGAGCAACAACATAGTATTCTAGCTGTTCTTTAAAATGCACTATACAAATCAGTTGTCATAGCAACAGCCTTGGTTCCAGGCCACCCCTACCTAAAATTCAATTTTTTGATATTTCTACCTTCATAAAGATATGGTATCAAATGAAGCTTCATTAAAATATCTGTTATGGTCATAGGCAAAATTATAGTCAAACATTTTCTGCTCAAGTGAAAAAATAACGAAGAAATCGCAGGACAGCCAAAAATGTTGTTAGGGGCCTGGACAACAGTAGGTTGTAACTATTACCATAGTTTGTGCTTTTTCATGTTACATGCTTTGAATACAAGTATACTGCAAAGTTTGAATGACATTCATCAAATACTCTCAGAAATATACTGACATCTATATTGAAGCAAACTCCGAGTTGAGAATATGACGTCATCAAAGTCCTAATTAGCATAAACGTGAAACTTGAACATCTCGCGAACTAAAAATGCTAACAAGAAATGGTTCACGCCAGTTTTCTTCTTTTGTAAAGTACTTTAACATGTCTTAAGATAGTAACAATTGGAGACATTAAAATTTGATCGCAGTAGCACAGTTAATTAAACGATTTCGTTCAATATTTTTGCGGATATGGAAGGCCCCATATATAGATGTGGGCTGATATGATTGGTGTGAAAACTATCTTTACTGAAGACTAAAGATGTTATACGCGCACTGAAGCATTTTTAAGGAGCAAAGGAAGGAAGGAAGGAAGGAAGCAAGGAAGCAAGGAAGCAAGGAAGCAAGGAAGCAAGGAAGCAAGGAAGCAAGGAAGCAAGCAATAAAGCAAGCAAGAAAAAACAAAGCAAGAAAGCGAGCAAGCAGGCAAGCAGGCAAGCAGGCAAGCAGGCAAGCAGGCAAGCAGGCAAGCAGGCAAGCAGGCAAGCAGGCAAGCAGGCAAGCAGGCAAGCAGGCAAGCAGGCAAGCAGGCAAGCAGGCAAGCAGGCAAGCAGGCAAGCAGGCAAGCAGGCAAGGAAGAAAAAAATGAAGGGTGGGAGGAACGATTGATCACAATTTGAAAGTCGTCGGTAAGAATAATACAGTAATAAATTATTGATTTTAATTGCTCAAATAAGAGGAGACCAAACACGTAAGATATACACATATATATATATACACAGCAGAATTAGTTGTAAGTAGCAGCGCGTTAATGTACAAACCAGCAATAGCAATTCAAAATAGCTCTACTTACGATGGAACGACTAGATCACCGGTATAATGTCAAATCACAGTTAAACATCGAATTATGTCTTCACAATACGAGAATAAAATAATGCAGTTGTTGTGAATTATTTCTTTGTTGGAGCAATTATCCCTTCAAGCTGAGTCTGAAAAGGAGATCAAATATGGATACTTCAGATTTTTTCACATTTCTTTTCAAGAATAGTTGGGAAATGTACGGTACATATAGAGTATATAAATTGTGGCCAGTTTCTTATATCGACTTGGAGGGTTTTTCCCGGTTTTTCGGCTATTAACACCCTCCTCCCCCCCCCCCCCCCCCCTCCCTTCCAGCTTATTCAAACTTGACAGGGTAGTCGTGCCTTCGCATCGAAGCGAGGCATGAGGTGAACTTGCAATGATAGATGTGTTGCGCGCAAGCAATTTTCGACAAGAAAAAGGCTGCACTTTGATATCATCTCACTCATAAACGAGAACGGTGACCACTATATCTTATTTGCTTATGGGACTTCTGTGATGATCTTATTTCACCATGCGAAGTTTGAAGGAAAAAAAATGGGAAACTTTTTTTTACCCGCGAACGTCCTTAAAGAATTAAGGTTGAAATTATGGAGAATGATTGAGGAAAAAATTAGCCGACTTAGCTGGAAGTTAGGAAGACCTTTTGTGAACGTTGCAATCACCGAAATAATTTAGTTGACATTTTTCTTTAATTCTACCATCAGAAAGAGCACTATAACATAATTCATATGTCCTTGAAAAAACCCTTTATGATCAATGGATATCTTGATTGGCTAAGAAGTAATTTTGGACATGGTTTGTAATGTACAAACGACTGTCGTCAATGCAGTACTATGACTGTTATTGTTGTGTTATTGTTGTTGTGTTATTGTTACTGCTGTGCGCATTCTTGAAAGCCAATTACAATTGCTAAAGCCGCAGATACACCCTGATGACAGAGTAATTTTAGATTTCTTGTTGCACATCCCGCGAGAAAGGATATTGCTGCAAGTAACATGCCTCATTTGAACGGCAGCTACTACTTCTGGCGAAAGCAAAACATGTTACAGAAAACTGAAATGTTTGAACTTTTATCCGCGCCATTCAAACCTTAAGAAACCTTGATCATCATCATCATACTAAGAAGTTAAAGTTAAGAATGAGTTACCTTGAGCTGCTGATTGGTTCTCTTAAGGAACTGTATTTCTTCAGCATGTTTCTTCTCCTCTATAGCCCGTCTCTCAGCCTCACGTTTTTCAATGGCATCACACTTGGCCTTCAGTTCATTGACTTGACGCTCAAGTTCACGTTTGTCATTTTCAAGCTCATTTATCTATTTGGAATCAAGACAATTGAACAGTGAAGACAAAGCAATAGGAAAATCTCAGTTACTTTTTCACTAAGTGATCTTTTTTTTTTGATTGAAGATGTGGAGGTACCCTGCGAGCAAAAGTTATTTTTGTTCGCCTCCGTAGGACTGAGCGGCACTGAGGCTGCTAAAACAGAGGGCAGGAAAAGACCTCTGCAAGCAGGGTAGTGTGTGTGTGTCAGAACTCTTGTGAATGAGAGTATTTGCTACATCTACAATATATCAAAAGAGACAAAGCCCATGAGATTTGAAACAAAAAGTCAAGCCAAAATAAATACAGGAGTGCATCCAGAAAGGTCAGGGGTAGAAGCATATAATGATAAGGTCTTGAATTTGTTCTGCATAAAGTTCAAAGGGAGTGTATTAGGGAAATGGGAAGAGGGAGAGGGAGGTTGAAACCACGCCCTGAAAACCTGTTATGTTCATCAAGGAGGTATGTTATCAAAATGTTGAGCAATATATGATGTCTTCTCTACCTTTCGTTCCATGTCTGCCTTTCCTTGTTCAGCTTGAAGAGCTTTTCTCATTCCAAAAGCAACACTGTTTGAAAAAAAATATGTTACTATAAAAACATGATACATAAAAAAGGCAACCCTTCACAAAATTTATTATGGTGTTTTTTGTGGGGATCATATGATAAAATCATACAAGATATTTGATATGTTAAATCTAACAAAAAAACCTAGTACATAACAGATACCTGCTTTCATAGAGAGTTTGGTACGCAGCTATTGTCATACGGATTTCATCTCGCACTCTGAAAATAAACAAAACCAGTACTTTAGAAATAAAATTTAAAAGCTTGAAAACCCACAGATCACATACAAAAAGAAAACAAAATCACAAAGAGTTCAAGTCACACAAATGCTCCAAGTCACATAATCTAATAAAAACAAGCAAAGTTTTTAAATTTTAATTTTAATTTAATTTTTCTCACCTCAAAAGGAGAAGGCCACGTTCTGCACAGTTGATGGTTACTTGACGAATCAGTTCATCTGTAATGATGAAAATTTAAAATAATTTATTAATATGTTGAAGTTTACTGCTTAGCATACCTTTACCAGGCCATGACACATAGCATATGAAAAAAATCATGTTATATTCAAGAAATTAGGTCCAAACAGTAGTTAGGCCTTGATTTTGCCAAAAAAAGTTGGAATCCCAAAGAAAAATTCTTCTTAAAAAATTTGAATTTTTTCAGTCAAACCGCAACACTGCCCTTTCCTCTCAGAGCTTTATATTGGTGATAATTTTATTACATCTCAGTGGCGGATCTAGGGGTAGTGCGACGGGGTCTGCTGCACCCGTTTTTTTTTCAACGCCATTTTTTTTTTTACTTTGACATCATATGACGTCAATATGACGTCATAGCAATCTATTCCCCGATCTGGACCCTGTTTTGAAAAACCCTGGATCCGCCACTGCATCTTATTACAAATGCTAGGTTTTATACCGGACAAAATATGCTAGATTTGGAAGATCCCCTGCATAAAATTTACCATATACATTATGACTGTACCCCAGGCACAAAAGATAGTATATAACAACTGTTATAGCACCTACCAAAACACTGTGAGTACAACTCTCTTCTTACAGGACATATTCCTGTTTCTCTGGCCTGACGCTGCTGGAGACGCATATCAAGTTGCTCCTACAGCAACAAAAACCAAGTTAATAACCAAATACTGACTAAATGTTTGATAGTAAAATTAATGTTCAAGAAAAATCAGGAATATACAGTTTTCTGTACCTGTAGATTAACAACATCCAATCTTGTAGCTGGAGTACTGGACACTTGCTGTACCCATAGCTGTCCATTTTCTGTCCACTCTCTAGACAAATCAATATGGACATTACTATATTTATTCAAGGGATTTCTTCCTAGGGAAACCTGCTAGCTTCTTATCTGGTTTGTCAGGTGTAACAGTTGAATGCTCTTAAAATACTATTTTGAAAGATATGGTTGGGTAAAGTGAGAAAACTTAAGAATTACCAAGGACTACTAAATTAGTTTTGTGTTAATTGGTTTTGTTTTTGATATTTACATCTAACTACCACCACAATCATTTTGTCACTTTAACAATTTTCTGATAGTTTAGGGTCAACAGTTGGTCAAAATTAGTTATGTACAAACATTTTAAGCAACTTTTGACATCATATTGTTGGTAAATAAGAGGACATACCACCATTAACTAAGGGAAATTTGTTTTTTACCATAACAAACAAATAAAAGATCCAAAAACGAAGAAAACATTTAAAAGAAAATAACTGTTTCAAGCGTGCACTGGCTCTGTGTGCAAGCAATTCATCATTCTATCTGTATATCCTTCTATCTACCAGGGCTCTTGATCAATCAGTGGGCGAGAAATTTCACAATAATACTAGTAGATATGACCATTAGTTTTGTTAACATAACACATCTATTGAAGGCTTGCAACCATTCCCAAGAGAGTCAAGATACAAAGACATAACGGCCATATTAGTGTTATTATTGAAGAAGAGTAACAAGGAATCTCTTGTCAATATACCACCAATATGGCAGCAATGGTAAACGAAGAATAGGCATCATCCAGGCTGTCATCATTATCATCAGTATTATAACATTTATATTCACTACAAGCAATAACATTTTTAAATATAGGAGTAGTAGTTTGATAAATCAATAATGTCTGGTACCTGGGAGGTAAAATAGCATTCAAGATCTCGTCTGTTTGTTGGTTCTTCTGCGCATCCATTGGAGGGAGCTTGCTTGTTCTAGGAGGTTGAGGGACAGGGCCAGCTCCATTGGAAGGTCCTTGCTGTTGACTGACCTTGAGTGAACGAGCCTACAAACAAAACACACATTTGTACAAAATATGAAAATACTTAAACTGAACTTTACGGTACATTTAAGTAGATATGAAAGTACCAACGTTAAAATTTATGTTTTCAAAGAACGTCACATCCAACCAAAACAATGAACAACAGCAATGGCTCATGAACTAACCCGATAAAATAGTGCGAACCCTTTACATCCTAAATGTTCTTATTCCTAGATACGTTTTTATTATTCCAGCGTGTATTTCTTTGTAGAAGAACGTTGAAACTAGACGTTTTTAGTGACTTTTTACAGATAAAAACAGTATTGCGACTGATGTAATGGCGCCAACTTGAAAGTTTGCCTCAAAGATGTTCATTAAAAATGAGCATTTAGTATCGTTTTTACTCACCCTTGGAGACTTTTTATCGGTGTTCCTGCTTACCAGAACCGGGTTGTCATACTTAACGAGGGAGGCATTTGGAGGAATCATCGTCAAATATTGAAATCTTTGCCGTAAAAATGCTCAACTCTCTTCTGGCTGGTCTTCTTGTCCGAATTGTTTGTTGCTATGGATACGTGGAGTCACGTTCTGAGGGACTGGGGCAAGTACCACAGGGAACCCAATACGAGTATAATCACTTTACTTTTTTGTTAAACAGATACGAGGAGAAAAATAAAAGAAGGATGAAATGAAGAAAGGAAAGAAGGGAATAAAAAAAAAAGGGATGAATGAAAGAAAAAAATCAGAACTTAGAAACAAAGGAGAAAGAAAGAGCCAAAAAAATAGAATAAACAAGGTTTTGAGGCCATTCTTCAAAAATCACTATTCTAATGGTTGATACAAAAGAGATTCCATTTAATCCATGCACAAGATCAAACAGTCAAATATGTCTAACAGTTTTCTGTAAATGAAATAGTTAGAAACTGTCTGCTAAAAAGAGAGGAAAAAACAGTTTCTGTCACTCAAGGTCTGGACGGTGGGTCTGGATCCCAAATCACAATCCCCAATCATATTTTTTTCTAGTTTCCTGGAACCTGTGCTATATTTCATCAGTTTCCCAGATCCCATGAATACCCTTCCAGACCTGATGAATGACGTGTATTAAACTCATATCTGTATTTCAGAGGAACCACTCTATGGCCATGTGTATGGATGCCTTTTCCCTTTTTTTATCTCATCTTATTAAAAGTCCCATAACACTCTAAGACTGAGGTTAAATGTCAAACTTCGCATGAGCTGAACCATATGACATGAAAGTAGACTGGCTTCTTATCCGTTGTTCTCAATGCATACAGCTCATGTTAAGTTCAATGTTTGACCTTAGTCTAACACAACCAAGATATTCACAACCCAAATTTGGCATTGATTATTTGCCATTGTTATTGAAAATTGAGGAACATAGAGACAGAAGCTGCAGCAGCAGAACTAGGATCTTTAGTCAAGAGGGTTTCCTCTAGCTAGTAGCTGCTTCACCAGTATTTAGCAAAAACATTAACTCTCTTTTATACATTTTGCCAGTGTTATGACTCCTTGGTTGTTTTCAATGTTGCTTCAGCCTCATTCAGTGTAATCTTTTTACTCTGTCCTAGAAAATGTCCTGTTGCTTCCAAGCTTTTTATTGTGACTTCAACTGTGTCTCCGACATTGACTTCTCTAAACAACATAAATTCAAATAAATAATTAAAAGTAAATATATTTTTCAGGAAGCTCAGGTGGTGCAGCAGTGAGAGCGCTCGCCTCTCATCATTGCGACCTGGGTTCAATTCCCACTGGGCTTGCTGTTCCATGTGATCAGAGTTGCTTGTTGGTTCTCTCCTCTGATTTGAGGGTTTTTTCTGAGTTCTCTGGTTTTCCTCCTTCCACAAAAATAAACTTCTAAATTCCAATAGCCCACTTTCGATATTCTGGTTGAGTGATCACACACAAAGCAATTCAAAACGAGGCTCTGGGGAAACAATGGAGTAATCATATATTCTTTTGTTTCCCTTGTGCAGACACCCTAACTGGGACCACTTGAATAAAACTGACTAATCAGATAAAAGTAAACTAGACAAAGATTGAACTGATAACTGTGTTAGCCAATCATATATATATTACGTTCTCATGCTCTTTTCATACCGATGTGCTATCTGATTGGTTGGTTAACGATATTGAATTAAATATTGCAATGTGATTGGTTAATGATACTAGTTTATCAAAGTTGTCCCGGTTGGAGTAGCTGCACAGTAAACACAGTGCTGGATCTGTCTGTCTGTCTGTGTGGAGGCCATAGGTGATTTCTTGAAACCTTGTCCAATTAATATCAACAAAAAATCCTCCCTTACGAAGCACATGTATACCTTTTTACAGGAACTGTTTCAACGGCATGAAACTTCCATCCAAAGTCTAAATAAACATCTTTGTTTTTCTCTCTGCTCACCACGTGAGTAACTCGTCCAACAACTTTCTTTCCTTCGGGTCTTCCAAGCTTCACAAATTGAGAATTTCTAAACATTTCATCAAAATTTTCATCCTGTGATTCTTCAGCAATTGAACTACATCTCCTAGAAAGCACAGGTCTAAGAAAACCATTCACAAAATAGTTCAATAAGGACTTTCTTGCTGCAGTTCTGCATACACCCGCCATGTTGGAACCTGCAGTGAGTCTAACCAGCGGAGCTCCACAAAAATCCACAGGAAGACCAAAAGTACAGTTTTTTTATTTACTTCCTGTACTTCTGCCTGCATATACCCTCCTTCATCGATCTTTCTACATCTAGTGTTTGGATTCTTAAGTTTTTACACTGGTCGATTTACAGTCAAACTAAGAAAACCGTGAACACCTAAAATATGTCTGGAATGTTTATGTGTTTGATCACAACGCGGTCACGCAAAGTATTTTCCTGTTTAAAAGTTTCAAAATTCATATTTTAGTTTTATTCTCGTGAAATTAGAGATTTCTATTCGAGACAGACGAATACACGAGAGAAGGATTCAATACAAACTCTTTTGATGGTTATGGGAAACATCTTTTTACAAGCAACGGTCTAAATAAACATTCCAGACATATTTTAGGTGGTCATGGTTTTCTTAGTTTGACTGCAAGGGATGCGAGCAGGGGCAGATCCAGGATTGGATGGCTAACTCTAAAAAAACATTAAAAGGATAGGCAATGCAAAATCATACGTTTATTATTTGTAAAAATACCTCGATATCTCGGACACCTCTAGTATATTACGACCATGAAGGGTTTTTTTGGATGAACGCTGATCCATGTACTACAGGTTCTCATGACAACTGAGATTTGCGAGACTAATAAAGTATTGATTCCGATCGAAATAAAACTTATTTAAAATTATAAAATTATTCATGTTAACTCTTTAATTATTTTTATACAATGGGTCACTAATCATTTTATTTTTCCTGTTTTAAACCCTGCAAAGAGGGGGTGGCTAGCCACCCAATCCACATCCCCCCCCCTGGATCCACCCCTGGCAAGATGTGAGAAAAAATTAAGTCAGCCTTAAAATTTTAAGAAGCCAACTGATGAATTCACATCTTATGGATGTAACATGTTATAAACCAAGGCTAACTGATATGGTAACAACTTAGTTTCAATAGATGTTTCAGTATAATTATGTAGTGGGGCACTTTTATTTATAAGTAGTTGGGTGAGGTGGGCCAACATTGTATAATGCATATAGTCTAATGAACAATACACAATGACATGTGAGCTCATGCTCATCCTATAGTCTATTTCTTTTCAACCCATGCCATGAATTGGTATTGATAACAAGAAGCTTTGAAAAAGATGATAACTAGCGGTAAGCTAGTGTGGGCTGTGTTGGTGTTTCTAATGAAACAGTATGGATAAAAAGTTAAATTTTACACCGTAAAAAATAAGAGAGATCACTTACTAAAGTAAGTGTAAGTGATCTCTCTTATTTTTTTACGGTGTAAAATTTAACTTTTTATCCAAGCTTTGAAAAAGGAAAGTTTTATCTGCTACTTCTTAGTCCAGAGGTAAACTTGATGCACATGGCAAAGATGAATTATGCAATGTGTTTTGAGTCACATGCCATGGGATAACCTAGGTCACTTGAATTTTCTAGTAAACACAAGAGCCTTCAGGTTAGCACATTTGCTAAGAAAATACAGTGACACTTGAAACTATTGTATAACTATCTTATTCCACATCATTGAAAATACAGACTGCAATGCCAGATGGTAAAAAATACTGCTAAAAATATAGTGGCTTTCCTGCAATCCAATTGTCTGTATTTTTGATGATGTGGTATAAAAGTAAAAATGCAAATGAGTAACACTTAGAATCAAGAAATTTATTTGTTGTATTTTCACAGAAAATGTATTTCCAAGTACTAAGAGACTCTCCTCTTGAATACTCCTATTTACATTTTTATAAAGCTTAGACTAGCTACTAAGTTTTGTCAACTTAATTTTATGAAACTTTTTAAGAGTGCAACTATTAGCAGCTTTTTCTTAGTTGTTGATACAGGATAAAAAAATCCCTCTCAAGGAATCATAAAATCAAATTTATTTATACAATTATTCAAACCTAAGAGTCCCTGCTCTTGAGGAATGAATTTATATTGATTATGCAAGTGTTCCTAAGAGTCTCTCCTCTTGAGGAACTCACAGCTGCATTTGTCAGGTCCATTCTAAAGAGCCTAAGAGACCCTGCTCTTGAGTCAGATTTTTGTGTGTCCATAAAGAGTGCTCCTAAGAGTCTCTCCTCTTGAGGAATACAGTATTATCGAAGTCATTGGTCCATGGCAAAGAACCTAAGAGTCACTGCTCCTGAGGAACTATATTCATCATATTAATTCAATTTTTATTGATTACTTTTCTTTAACCAACCATCATCACTTGCATCTTTCATGTCATCGAATAGAGTGAATAGCCCCTTTGAACACATCTTTGGGCAATTTTTACAGCGATCCAAGGAACTTCTGGCAAGCCATTTACAAGTGTCGGCACTCAAACTGTTGGTGGTTGGCTTGGTCAACCACTTGTTGTAATCGTTTGGTAGAGATTCCAGGAAGCCTTGCATGAAGATTGGCTGGACATTTCCTTTACCTTTGTTCATCATTCTTGTACTACTTAACCAGTCTTCAGTAGGTTGTGCTTGAAGCATCTGGCCATACTTCTTGATTCCTGACTTATCTTCCTCAGTAGTATTGCAAGGTTTGACTGACGATGCTACAAGCCAGTTGTTGTCTTCCTTTACACTCTTCTTACTTTTGAATTTGAAGATTGAATCCAAATTCTCAATAGACACAACATCCTCTTCCTTGATTTGCAGCCAATCAGCATCACTCATCGAGTCAGAGTAATCCAAACTGTCATCCTTTGTACTGGCGCAATCACAATCAGCACAAGAAGACTTACTATTACACTTCAGCTGCTTAGGCTGTAGCCACTGATCCATGCTTGTGTTTGCGATGTTGGTAAAGGCCTTGCCAGTGCTTGTTTGAGGGAGGTATTCATATGATTGGGACCTTTTCAACCACTTCAAATTGGAGCCTTCCTGCTTGTGGATCTTGCCAAGGTTTTCAGGGAAATTCCTCTGGCCACTCTTTTCCTGCTTATACAAAAGCCAATTCTCATTCCCCATGGCCACAATCTTGGAGTAGGTTTCTCCGATGAGCATTGATTTTGACTGTTCTGGAAGTTTAGGGCAAACCTTGATCCAATTTTCATGAGATGATTTCATAACTTCTTCAAAATAGCCACCAAATGTGTCTTGTCCAGAGGCGAAGTGGTTGGTTTCAGCAGCAAGTGTCCACTTCAGCTCTGAGAGATCAAAGCTCTTGACAGAACCTCCGATTTCACAAGCAACATCCTGCTCAGACTCACTGTAGGGATTACACTTGGTAAGCCATTTTTCTACTGATACTGAAGTAGCTGGAATGGACTGTTTTTTCTGGAACCTCTGCCCGTGCAGCAGCCAGTTCTCCATTGGTCCTGAAGGAGTAAAGAACTTCCGTTTGTTACTTGGTGGAGTGGAGTTGATACCTGCCAAATTTATTCCATTGAAGAGCGAGGTAAGATTGGATTGATCGATAGAGGCTTCACCTTCGATATGTCCAAATCCTCTGATGAATTCAAGCAGCTCCAGATTATGAGCTTTAAAGCAGATGTTAGGAGTTTCATCAGGACTGATGGTCATTTTCTCCACAGATGTCAACAGCTCACTCAGCTGTGCCTCAAACACTTCCACTTCACCAAGTTTCTCCTCTTCCACACTCTGTTCAAGTAGAGCACACACTTTTTTCAGACCACCAATCATGTCAATGATCTCTGCCTGCTTCTGGAGAAGAACTTCTTCTTTGCCTTGTTGGATCAGTTCCACCTGACTCAAGAGCCATATCTCTCTGTTTCTCAGAGCTTCCAGGTGTCGGCTGATGCTATCACGGATCTGTGTCTTAACATCAGATGAAGCTACTTTAAGGCTCTTCTTCACATGATGAATGTCATCTACAGCCTTCTCTAGACCAGTTACTTTGGTTCTGATCTCTTCAATCAGGTAAAGCAAACTATCTGCACCATCCATTGATAAATGCTGAAATTAGGAACACAGTGTTCACATGAGTTAATCATTCTGACAATACGCGCTTTCAGCAAAATGGTGCATCATGGATAATCAGGGCATTGTAGCGTGAGGATGAGTCGAGTTCAAGGTCAATTTGTCATTCATTCTTTGATTATTTTAAAAGTCAAATGAGGAAATTGAGCTGACTGTTGAGTTAAGGTAGCACATGTAGTAACTAAAACTTCAATGATATGCTGATTACAGTAGATAGTAAGTATGTCATCAACAATATGGTTAACTATTATTTGTGGTCACTGAATGGAACTGTAAAAAGGTCTATTCAGAACCAACACTGAGCAATGATTGCAATCATAACAAATTGTGAGCAGCTCCTAGAAATATCTACCAATAAATTTAATACCCACAGACCTAGTAAGACATTGACTACCAATAACATAGTAAGATAGAATCATTGCTAACTGTAGCCAATAGACATTTGGGTATCACAGCTTGACATCAGACAAAACTTTCATGGAACAGAAGTCAGTATACTAACACATGTATGCATACAGATTGGGAATTGATTATTCAAAGATCCTTTCTATTGAGAGTACGCTTATTGAAGTTTTATTTTATCTGTTTTCCATAACTCTAGGAAACAGGACCAAACCAGTTCCAATGGTATTTGACACCCGATAGGGTCAGACACCATCATCTGCAAAGGCACTAATCCCTCACCAAAGATAAAATTTCAAAAAGAAACAAAACAAAATGCGTTTTAAAAGATAAAACTTTTCTTTAAAATTTTCGTAAATAAATGAGCTTAGATTCAAGGGAAGACTTTTGAGTTAAGTCTTCGTCCAAAAAAAAAAAAACTAAAATAAGTCCTGAATGGCTCTACCACTTGACCTCGTACACAAAATAAAATATTCGGATAAGACCATGACGCAGCTCGAAAGTAGAAAAATATAAAGTACCTTAAGCCTTAGGATTTGAAAAGTATCTAAGCTTATAAACAAAAGTTTTCTATGAAAAATCGTCTGCTGGTAAAGAAAGTTGACTATTTTATTGTCTGTCAGAAGCACTGATCCACGACGTATCAAATTTCCCAGCAGTTTAGTAAACGAAACGCTAAATATATCTAATATAACTTTCTAGTTAACTAAATAACTAAAAAACTTAAAGATAAGGAATCCTAGAGCCAAAAGTCGGCTTAAAAATCGAGAGAAATTATAGAAAACACAGTTATCACTTAACTGTTTGGGGTACCGTACTATGTCAACCTAAATATTTCTTCAGTAAATATCTCTTTCAGAGGTAAAGGAATATGACTTACCAGCTAAGAAACGGCTCCACTTAAACAGTAGCGTAGAAAAGGGTAAAAAAAGGTCTTGAAGAGGAGAAAAAAGCGCTCTGTTTTCTTCTTCGCAAACAGCGAGCGCTTGAAGAAAATTGCTCAACCGGCCTAGTTTGCATAGATTATTCAACAAATTGAACCAATCAGAGAGTAGGATATATTGCCTGCTGTACTGTGATTGGTTGATTGGATGAGATCAGGCTGGTCAAAGATCGTGCAGTATGGCACGTTTCCTCTTTAGGTAGTCAGTTAATCTCGATACACGTGTAATATATACACGTGAAGGCAATGTATCAAGCTTTTGGGATCCCTGCATGTGATGTCTGTGATTGATACCACACTTTAAAATATACCTACATTTTCACGACGTAAAATGAGTATTTTTATGAGTTACATTTACATTTGTAAACTAAACATTTTTTAAATTTCCTTTTCAGTTCGGCTTCAGTTTCTCGGCTCATTTTGACTGACTTCTGACGTAGATACTCCCGTCTTGATCACTCTTAGTTTGTGTGCCTTTGTCCCGGGGGAGGGGGGAGAGGGTACTTGGGGTGGTTAAGTGGTAGGGAGGTGTCACTGAGCCCTCCAAACCCTGACCCTATCAGAGTAAATGCCATAAAAAATATACCCTGTTCCAGAGGAAGATTTTTACATACTTTGTAGAAATAGATACCTTGTTCCAGAGAAGATTTCAACTTACTTTCTGAAAATAGATATCCTGTTCCAGAGAGAGTGTGATTTTAAATACCGTGTTTCAGAGAAAAAAAGCTGAAAACCATACTCTGTTTGGTGGCACGTATCCGTATACCAAGTATAGGGGAGTACCCCCCCCCCCCCCCCGGAGGGCCTTCGTAGACCCCTTGTGCGGTTACTGGATATTATTCGGGTGTGTTACACATACCTGGTAACTTTTCACTATATATATAGATTCCGCGAAGTTCGTTCGGAATTTCCGAAGTTCGAGTCGTACTTTGGAAGTTCATAACGAGCTTCGAACTTATACTTCTCTTCCCATGCATACCGATTCGTTCGTAATGTTTAACCACAGATGCCTCGTCAGAGGGCCGCTACGCAAGCTATTCTGCTACAGGAAGGATAAGGATAAGGATAGGGACTGGGCGGGGAGTGGAGGGGGCTGAGGGTTGTCGTTTAACGACCTAGCCAGGTTAGAGCTGTTAGAGCCATCTTCAACAGCGATTGTTAATAATAAACGAAATCGTAGTACGATTTGGGATCCCTTTGAAATTATTTTTATTTCACATTTGATGTGCTGTATATAATACTGTACACAAAACGTTATAATTAACGTTATTCGTTAAATTGGCTTTCAAAACAAATATGGAATTATCAATAAACTTATGCGTT
Source organism: Anthopleura sola (assembly GCA_023349425.1). Classification (NCBI taxonomy): domain Eukaryota; kingdom Metazoa; phylum Cnidaria; class Anthozoa; order Actiniaria; family Actiniidae; genus Anthopleura; species Anthopleura sola. The sequence continues at coordinate 3,526,958 of JALHLI010000008.1, forward strand.
CTACGTTTGATATGTACCAGAATTCTTTAGTGTAAACATGTTTATCGGTACATGCGATTGTAGTTAATAGTCCCCCTCTATATTAACTGTGGCAGGATATGATATAATGTTTGTTCGTACAATAGACCGTTTTTCATATGTTTATCGATACATACGATGGTAGTTAATAGTCCCCCTCTATATTAACTGTGGCAGGATATGATATAATGTTTGTTCGTACAATAGACCGTTTTTTTATATGTTTTTACATATAGAGCTTTTAAGTGTGACGTCATTCGTATGGAAAAACGACTTCCGGTTCCAAAACGAAAAGCAGTTCTATGAAGATTTTTCTTCAGTAATTTTTCTTTATGACTCGATTTTTGTCCAAAGTTCTAATTGTTTCAGGTGAAGGCTGAATTATTGAGTACGTTTTTTTCTTTATTTTATCGGTACTTTTGAGCAGTTGGACCCGGGAATACGTCACAACTTAACAGCTGTATACCGCTTTGGGCATAAAGTTTCAGCTTAGTCAAAGAAAACTTTCGGAACTGCATTTCAAGCTTCTTTGCTTGAGTTAGCGCGAAAATCAAAAGTATAATTCTCAAGGCAATAACAAGTGGCCCGAAAAAAACATCACGCCAAGAATTCTATCGTATAGTTATTATGTCACACACAGCTAGCAGTGCTACAAGACACAAGGTTCATCAGTTTCAAGAGCTGGATCAACGTCATAGCATCGACCAAAGAAACACGGTTCGGGCAACACTCGGCCAAAAAATGGGTAATCCGAGTCATCGAGGAGTTGCCGAAGATTCATCGCCACTTTTCGACTGTGTACAGAGCCTCCGATCAGTAAGCAAGTAAATCCATAGGCACTCCACGAAAAATAGCCTTGACGATCGAAACGTTTCTTTATCAAACTGCTGACTCGTGCTGGGATGTCGTGATACAAATCCTCATCTGAAGTCAGTAGGATCAAAACGTCTGCAAGTGGTAGTGCTTGCTGGAGGAACTCCTCTGGGGTGGGGTAGGGGGTGGTGTTTGTTATGCTGTAGGTTGAGTGAGACTCGAATATGGGGACCAGTTGTTCACCTAAAGATAATAAAAATCATTATTTAATTGATATCATTAAATTTCAATCGTCGTCCATATCGCATGCCCTCAGTCAGTGTATTACGATAGAAACATGCAGTAGTTTTCTTTGGATGAAGAGAACATTGAATATACGCGAAACAGAAGAAAATTGAAGTCCGAAGATGAAAGATGCAGGCTAGGAAGAAGGGAAAGAAATAATGGATGGATGGATGGATGGATGGATGGATGGATGGATGGATGGATGGATGGATGCCGGAATGAATGAATGAAAAAACGAAAGAAAGAATTAATTAATTAATGAAAGAAAGAAAGAAAGAAAGAAAGAAAGAAAGACTGAAGAAAGCAAAAGAATGAATGAATGATCACACGAATGAAAAAAAGAAAGCGAGAAAGAAGAAAAGAGACAAAGAAAAATGATAAGAATATGTAGTGGGGGAGAAAAGAAAGCTATCGAATATAAGCACTGTTGCCTTACCAAAGATTATAATCTGATGCCCCTCCTGACACACCCTCTCTACGAGGTCTTCTAGCCGCGGGTACAGCTCATCATATTTCAGGAATGCCACAATCTTCAAACGACACTGATCACCAGTACGGCTTGAAGCACCTGACATCTGGAACCAAGAAATCGATCATTCATTTAAAAATTAAAAGCAATTCACTATCTTAACCGGCATATATAAGCTTAGGTTATACAGGTTTTGATATAATAAAGTTGGGCTAACATTTAAGATGTGAATCAATTGGAAATATGATTTATTTTGAACAATAAGATTATTTGAGTTCAGTGCTTCATTTTCAGAAGGTTTGAAGCAGTGCAAAGTTCATAAAATAAAAAATAAAAAATATCAAGTGTTCATGGTTCGAGTGTCCTCACTGTAAATCTCAAGCTTGAAGTTAAGTAGTTCAGTAAAGAAAATAAAAAGCCGCGAGATTAAAAATGGCTTTGATTGCACTACTTGAGAAGCCATATGCATAAGGTCCCTTTTGATCTCCTCAATGCATTCAAATTAAATCAAGAAAACAAACTCTTATCTTTATTCCAAAATTGAGAATTACCGACAAATGACAAAACAATTAAGTTTCACAAATTTAAGAACGTTAATATGAACGGTGAAGTTAGCCGCAAATTAAAGGTTTGAATCAAGTTCAGTTAATTCCCAAAGCCTTTGCCGGCAAATCATCTATGTAATGAACATACGAATATTATTGTTTCGAAATGAATTGACTGAGGAAGGTTTCTTAATCAGTAAATCCAGATAACAATACTACCATGGTTCCTGCATGTTTACTTATGTCCAGTTAATTCCTGCCACAATATAAGTAGAGAGAAAGAGAGAAAGTATACGTGGCCAAGGACGGAATTTCATCAAAGGTCGGCTTGTGTTTGTTGTCACTGAATACAGAATGCCATTCAAATGTTGGATAAAAAATCGTTTTGTTTTTGGAAGGTAGCACTTAATAGCCATGCTGTGGTTAACAAACTAGCTGGATAATACATCATAAATCACTTCATTGGCTATTACCTAGAGCTATTCAGAGCCGCATTAACCGCAATTTGGGAAGTGGTCCGGTTTTCTCAGGTCCCCCCCCCCCCGAGAATGTATGTTCTTTAAAAATTGTAATAAATCAATCTTTTTTACGAGGAGAAAATGGTTCTGGCGGTAAAATGTGGTCCAAGCTTGCAGACCTCCCAAAGCTAGTTGCGAGCGAGTCTCTCGGAAACGCGTCAATGATCCGAACAGAACTGCGTTCTACTCCCGAACGAATTTTTGCCATTTTTGTGGACAAATCATTGCAAACTGAACACGTTAACAATAAAGAAGTTAATCTTGCAACAAGACACTCGAGTCAGCATAAAAAAAACCTACACTCACAGGCCGTTGGTCCAAAGGCCTAAAGAATTATGAAACTGATTTTTAAATTAAAATTGGTTGTTACAGACTGCTTTTCTAATTAATACTGTAAGATTGTTTCCAGGAAGAAGCTGTTGAGTACCAGGCATTAGTCGATAGAAAAGGAACAAACAATACGCCGCCAGATAAAGAACAAAGAGAGCCGTACCGAAACAGGTGCTACGTTACTGGACAATCTGTGCTGGAGATCATTCGACACGGCCCTTAGACTCAGTTGTTTAGTGAAAATTGAAATGGACTGCTGAAAAAGAGTTAGTTGTTAGATTTTGTTGACAAGCTTAAGTTGAAAACAGTCACCCAAGTACAAAATTAAATCTATACAAAAAGGTGACTGCATGGCTGCATTAAATCACTAGGAACTCCTTTACATTTTCAACCCGCAAAGCTGTGATTCTTGATGCACGAGTTTCTCTTATAAAATACCGTAAACAAAAACATAAAGTTGGTGGTATACATTAAAAATTAGTAGTTTCTTCCAATGAACCCGTTGCTGGGATTGGGATTTATAGAAGTTGATGTTTGCGAAAACCCAGACAAAAACCCTTGAATTACAGGAGAGAAGCAATATCAAGCTACTCGAGCTGAAAGGCACCGCCCGGAGTTTGAAAACAGATCCCAGGTCGCCTTGTTGGTGAGAGGCGATTGTTTTCCCTTCATTTTGTCCTGTTTCTACATTATATAAGATATATATTCGCGATATAATCGGCACTCAGTAAATTATGACTAGCCACGTCAACATGATAACCTGAGGTACTAGGTCAGTGCAGTCGTCGTTTGTTTGTTAACTGATGAAGCGTCCCCAGAACAGTACAATTAATCTAGAGATATACGTTTAATTCAGGCTAATCCCAGCATATTTCAGTCTTTAAATCACTTTAAACCGAACCTAATAATTGACTTGCAAACTGAAAGGGATAAAAAATATATAAGAATAAAGCAGTTTCTTTGTGGTGCTCTTGTTGAGGGTATATAGTAGATCCTTGAGCCAAGATCCGCCTAGACTCGACTGAAACAATCTAGCGATGGATAAAAACGTTTGCATCAAAAACAGGCCATGCAGTCATATAACTATTACTGAACAACGATACTGAAGGTTCTTGTTCGTAGAATTGTTCTCACAGGAACGAGAATAAGCTGAAGCCAAAGTGCTGATATCTTAAAATTCTCTCAGTAGTCTCGATCATCAGTGTTACTGAGTTACATAACGTAACGGAGATCAAGAGCATGTACTGCGATCGAAATATGGATTTCTCGCTTTGCAAACAAAGACGCAGCAAAAACTGACTTACAGCTAAAGAAAAGGTAGTCAGTCAGTTTTATGTCTCTACTGTATTTACACTGGAGAAAGTGTAGGGATCCATACAGTTATAAGAAAGAAACTGAAAGAAAGAAACTTAAATCCAGCGAAGAGGTTTGAGTTTGTAGCACCAGTAAAACCCTGAAACACTCTAGTAGCCCCTAGCTATAGCACAAATGATTTCAGCTCTACACGGTGCCTGATCGTAAGTGGCGTTCAGTCATTAGTTGGGAGCAAAAAAGTGATAAAAATAAAGTTGTATACAGTTAGTGGAGTAGGAACTCTCAGTATCTTGGTTCTTGTTGATGCCATTATTCTTTGAGTACAGCTTCTTTTGCTTCTTTTGTTTTGCAATACAATGATGCACCCGATTCCCCCCGATTCCAAATGATCGAAAACATTGGATTCTATCACCTATGCTTTCAGTTATAAATCGAATTGAATAGCGACCGGCAAATTCACACCTTCCTGGTCAAAAGCAGACCATTAAAATTCGCTCAGTATAACTGGAAAATCATAATTACTACCTGGAAAATACCTGGAAGGTGGTTTAGTTTATGAGGTAAACAGAGTATTTAATAATAACATATACCTTCAAGTTTTCCTGTGAAGCTTGAACTTAAGGTTTGCGTAGCTTGGCCAGAGTTTGCAGGAAGTACTCGACTATCCAACAAAAGTCTCTGCTGAATTTGACTTGGCTTAGAATATGGAGTCTCCAGCTAGCATCCTCTACACCAACCAATGTAGAACAACAATCATATCAAAGAGTTATGCTACAAATACTTTTCCTGGATTTATTTTTCTTGGCCGCGCATGGCAAGTAGAGGTTACAGACATTCCGTGACCAGAGACACCATTTTTTGTGACAATTTTTCCCTAGGAGGGCTGGGACAGTCGTATGCGTCAAACGAGTTTTCTGCTCCATTTTCTTTCAAATCTAATCATCGATTTTTGTGAATATTTAAGTTACGAAGCTAAGAGGCTTTTGAGTCCAAAGGTTGTTTAGGGCAGTGTTAAAAAACACAATGCCAAATACCTGAAGTTTGCTTATTCCAATAGAAAAAACCGTCCCTCCCCTCCCCCCTTTAATAACAATCTTTTTACCTTCAGGCTGCTTGGTCGGACACGTACTTAATTGAAATTTCCAACACTTGCACGTAATTTTAAAACTCATCTTCCTCTAGTCCTTTGGCTTGTTATACAACCCGATACACTGGGTGAAAACAAACTCCTTGACTTTATCGCTCATTGTTCGAGAAAAGAGGTCAAAAACTTGGCAAATTTGCTGCCAGACCAAAAGTCCAGATTCTCGAGAAAATATAAACATGGTTCTTGTTTACATTTCAGGCAGATTGAATTGATACAATTGATTTTTTCTTTATTAATTTCTTAGGAGTTTCCATTGACATTATTCTTTTTTTTTTCCACTCTGTTTGCTGAGCTGATGGATAAAGAAAATTGAATGAGATTTCAGCATATCCTTGACCAACACATGGGTCGAGTTTTGGTTCTTGCCTTACAGTGGGCGGATCCGTAATGACAAGAGTTGTTATATAGTCAGGTTTACGTTGCCTGATGATTATTCAACTGTGGGGCAATCTCGGTTCATTGTTTTGCATCTTCAACGAGAAGACACCCATCGGGGGTCCAGATTGAATTACGTCCAGCTGCAGATACTCTGAGTTGGCACATTCGCGTAAAAGTCTTTTCTTGTAATCATGGACTGCGGAGCACCCTAAAAAGTGGTGGGCTATATAAGAGACTAGTATGAGAAAAAGTGGTGGGCTAAGATTGGAAAATATTAGAGACTAGTCATGGGCTATAGCCCTACCAGCCCCTTCCCTCACGGGGTACCTGGTAATTCATCAAATCTCTATATTAAAAAAATGTCAGGAAATGGCCAAAGAAATAAATACATCCTTGCAGCCAGTCTGGGCAAGAGGCTCTAGCATATACTGCTTTTATCACTTAGTATTGGTCAAGTAGGGACTTTGATCGAACCTCTTTAACTGATGGACCAAGCTAAATGACAAGATGTGTCATAACTCGAACCCCACTGAATAAAATCAGTTAGATTTCCCAGTCATGACGTACGGACGCTGTTTAGTGTAAGAAATAAAGAAAATATTAGAGCGGTTTTCGTATGAGTGGGAAACATACGGTACTGGCTTACAGCACGCACACGGTACAACATGCTGTAACATGTAACATGTTATTTCAAAGCAATTGTCAAAAAATGAAATAGGAAATTTACCCTGTGTGAGAACACGACTGAGACAGATAGAGATTTTGACAATCGCTTTGACATTAATTTTGAGAAATCTGATATTGTCATGTCTAAAAACAGTCTTAATGATAATACCATGTAGAGAATAACAGTCGAAAGGCTCTTAAATAGCCTGCGTAGAGGCACATTTTTGGGGTTTTTGGTGGAGGGGGTGGGGAGCGAGAGAGCGGGACTGGGTTTCCCTCCTCCCCAGTCTCCCTCCCCCCCCCCCAAAAAAAAAACAAAATGCGCCGCTACGCTGGCAAGCTCTTAAGAAAAAATACGGCCAATTATGATGACGCTTATGTAGGATCTGTCCTGAATGGGAGGATCCCATGCAGATCGAAAGAAAGCTTTTAATTTGTATCATTAAAATGATACAAAATGATACAAATTGCAATCGATTCTAATTTTTATGAAATTTATGCTTGAAAAAAAAAAATGAATCCCATCGTGGGTACTGGAAAAATGAAACAGTACCTCGCGTCTGTGGCAAGAAAAAACCAGACTCGACTGAATTAGGAGGGAAAAGAGGGACTGTTAACAGTCAAATATAATAGACGATTAAGGGCTCACGAGACCCTACCCCCTTATGACGAGCAGCTGTGTCAAAAGTGCATTCTTTTCATTTCTGAAATTCATTTTGACACAGCTGCTCGTCATAATGGGGTAGGGTCACGTGACCTGTTAGTGCAAGTCTTCTATCAGCTGTCGCCATTTTTACATTTCCCATAATGCTTTGCTTTACTCTAAATTTTACTTTTTTTTCTGTTTGCTTTTTTATACACCTTTTTAATATCACGAGATGCATTTGCAACATCTTATTATCAGTTTCCTGCATATATATGTGCGGTCTTTTCGCGAAATATGAATATCAGTCACCCTAGACAACCTGTCATGATTCAATGAATAATTACTAAATTCCGGGAAATTTCCCTAAACAACTTTTAACCAAACATTTAGATTAAAAAGCCACGTTTACTAGTAGGTAGAAAACATGGCGTCGAATGTTGTCAGATTTGAGTCTTTTATTTTCCTTGATATGGAAACAACAGGCCTCGGAAAACCAATCGAAATTACTGAACTTGGTTTGGTGGCGATACAAAAACGACATCTTCTCGCCGCTTCTGATGCGAGTTCGGAAAACGAGATTCGCAAGCCAAGAATATGCGATAAACTTCAACTGTGTGTTCGTCCTCAACAGGAGATCGAATGCGATGCTTCAATAATAACTAGGATTTCAGACGAAGATCTCAGTGAGAAGAAACCATTTGATAAACAGTTAGCTTGCATGATTCGAGGGTTTTGCCTTCGACAGCCTCAACCTGCTTGCCTTGTTGCTCATCTTGGCGATAGATTCGATTTCGAGGTCCTTGCTTGGCAGTTCACCACAGTTTGTTCGAAGTTTCCTTCGTCGATTCTGGTATCTGACTCTTGTAAGGCTTTTAGGAAGCTCTACGAAGCGACACATGGGAAATCAAGAGGTATTAAAAAATTAGGCATCGAGGGAGTCTCTTTCAGTCTAAAAAACCTTTACTACAGAGAAATGGGACGTCGTATCAAGGGTCGGTACACTGTGGAGGGAGATTCCATGGCACTTATCGAGCTTATTGTCAAGAAACCCGAGGTACTTGGATATATCGAAAGTGGAGCACATCCACTGGGGAGGGGAGAGAATAACAATGGACCAAGGAAACGTAGAAAAGTTGATGTTCTGGATTTGACTTTGGAAGACTGATGCAATACAAAGTGTAATGATAATAATAATAAAGCCACGACTTCATGCTCGCTTAACATAGCACGCACTTTCAAAGCAACTGTTGCATGAAATTTGAAACCCAGTAGTGTAGTTTTAGTTATTATAGGTTTTTCTCTCTCTCTCTCTTTATTTAATATTCTTTATATTTGAATTTGAAAATTGCTTCAGATTGTTCAACGAACGATACACGATTTCTGAAATATTTGCGGTGCCCACCGTTTTTCGATTCGCATTGTAACATAGTTTTAGTAGACATGTTTTATAAATAATACCTTATAATTGTATAATATTTCAATAGGCGAAGAGCCACCTAGTGGATCCTATTGAATAAATCATTATTATAATTATAATTATATGGTTTTAGTAAAATAATTCTAGTAATCATTAGTTCCTCGAAAGCTATGGTTAATGATCAGCATCAGTACGTTTGATACTGCCTTATATTTAAAAAATATTTTTTATGTAGTAGTGTTAAAACACTTATTCACTCGCTCACCTCATCACTCAACAAAACATATTGCAACATGAACGACACAGCTTAAAAACCGCTGATTGGCTAATGTAAATATTAACTGAGGGTGCGCAGTGTGGTTTTCCGCTGAATTTATCGCTGGCGTCAGTACAAAATGGCGGACGAGGATGAATTATTGTCGAGGATTGTCGAGCACTTTTTCTTCCAAAAACCACAGTTTTTTTCTCATATGGATGGATTATAGTTAGTAGATGATCAAGAAAAGGAGACAGATAAGCATCATGATGTTATGTGAATGGTGAATTGTCAAGTTTTCTGTCTGATTCGAACAAAAACAAGATGCCAAAGTGCAGATACTTCGATAAAAAATACAATTATTGCTTTCTTGTTCCAATTCTATTTCGGGATTCTGAACTTCAAATGCTGATTGATTGTCAAGATAATCAAGTAAATATAGTCATGGATGCTGTAAGTTTTAAAATTCGTAATAAAAGCTAGAGATGAGCATGCTAAACCCCGAATATTATGTAAAGTACTTTCAACAGAGTCGCTGTACTGTATAAATTCTGGTACTTGCTCCAATTTCGATATCGTGTACATATGATAGAATCCTTGATAATTCTTCCTATCGGTTGTTTCTCGGGGGAAAATAGGGACACTGGTTATTCAACCAGCTTTAAATGAGTTTCAAGGCATATTTGAAAGCAGACATAAAAAGTTTCAAAAAAATATGCAGCAGGAAAGAGAGGCTTTTCATGATTAGCAACATGATGCTACAGAAGCTATTTTGCTGTGATGTCATTTTGATATTATAATATCATTGAAAAACTCATGATATTATGTCTATTGTAAATGGGAGAATCTCTCTTGTAAAGTGGGAACTGCTGGAACTGGAAGCATTGAAGTGAACTTGTGTATGATAACTGTGGGTTATCATTCGAAAACAAAGGTTTTTATACTTAAGTCAATGCCAACTCTGCATACAGTGTTTTTTCTCTATTCAGTACTTGTCAAGGTCAAAAATTGTGTCCAAAGCTTGTTATAATCAGATACTCCCCTAGATAAGTACTAGCAAAAACATTAAAAATAGAAAAGTCTTAGTTTTCCTCATTTCTGTGAATAGCTCATAAATAATATATCCTTCATTATTTTGACACACAGACACACACAGTAGAAAGCCCATGTTATGGAAGTTTAGACCCAAAGTAGATAGATTTTTCATCTACCAATCTACAAAAAATTATAAATATATTAAAGGAATATACTGTAAGTCCCTTATGATGCATGAAGCCTTAGAAGGGGTTCAGTTCATGTAAGTTTTACTTGAAACAACCCATTTATGATAGTATATATCCTTTACATTGCTTTATGAGTATACCTCATTTGATACCGACACTAGTTTAGTAGATAAGATGATAAGATAGTTGTAAACTTATCCTGGTCACACTTTTGTTGAAAGCATAAATATTGTAACACTGCATTTGCCTTTCAGGAAATAGAATAATCAGTCATTAATTCCTTTTTTTAAATCTTTTCAGTTTCTAATACTGAAAATGCTGCTTTTTTTTTGGAACTAAAAAAATGTTGAAAGCTCTTTTGGAATAGTTTAATGATAAACTACAGAAGTCAGGCAACTGTGTTTCATTCATTATATTTCTATCAGAACAATGATATTATATGGAATAAATAGAGAAAAAGAGAGTGACATACACTGATGTACTTTTTTCACAACAGGCTGAAGGGGTTGGGCCAGGATTCATAATTTATGTAGATGGGGGGCTATGACAATTTTAATGTTTTTCCCTTATATTTTTTGGAAGCCCCCCTGATGTCATAAGTGAATTTTTTCTGCCCCCCCCTCTCATGAGATATTCTGAAACCATGGTGAAATACCATGACCCCCTCTTCCCACTATCCTGTTTAACTAAACCTCAGTCTAAAATGGCTGATTCAAGCATTTTTTGAGTCTCAACATTTTGCATTAGACTATGACATTTGTATTATGATAAATGAAAGATTTTATTTTCAAAAAAAATCTACTAAGTACTATTTATTGCACCATTGTTATCGATCTACATTATACCATTAACATTTTATATGTCTAGCATGACCAAATGCTTCTGCCCACATACCATGCACCCTTCCTCCCCCTTCATCACTCACCCGCTACCGTATTTTATCTTCACATTTATTGCATTCAAGACATCAAAATGATTTTATAATTTTTTTTCATAATATTACCCCTCTCCACAGACACACATGCACTCTGATTATACTTTTATCCTATTTTTTCTCTATTCCCTTTCTATCCCCACCTTTGCCTGAGTCTGAATACTTTTGCCAAACATAGTTTTCTCTGAGATCTATGTTCTTAAAAATTTGTGATGTATCAGAACTGATAATGAAAACAAATAACCTTTTTAACTGAATTTTTTTGATGCCCCCTCCCCCCCCCCCCCCCTCTTATAATACCTTGTTCTAATTTTTGGGAAAGTTTCAATGGGCCTTCCCTCCTCCACCACCACCACCAAAAAAGAAACTACTCTAGAAAAATCATGACCCCCCCCCCCCCCAAATCTGGATAAATTATGAACCCTCCCTAAGAAAAGGAAACTAGACCTACTGTATAACTGAAATGCTCCTATTAAATGAGTATGAGGATAAAATATTTTAGTGAAAATGCAAAAAGGAATTAGCTATGTATGTAAATTATTGATTTAGTTTGTGATTGTTCTAAATTCATTGCATCATATTAAACCTTGCTTCTAACACATGATGCAGAACAGGTTAAAGCTATAGTAATCTTTTTACAACAGTTGATTGTATTCGGATTTTAAATTAAGGAATTGCTATCATATTGTTTATTATTGAATCGCTTTGGAGGATTTTGGACAGGTGTGTTAGCAAGAAAATAGCAGGATTGATGATCATTAGTTCTTGAATTTTATCGGATAATCTCAGCCATGAAAAATTTACTTAATGAAACAGAAATTACTCAAGAGCTCAAACTCAGAATAAAGAGCTCATTTGATATTTTGTGTAATGGCAAATAATAAGCAATATATTAAAATCTCAAGCTTATATATGTTGTCCTGACCTTATAAATTCAAAAACACGAAGGGGACTTCAGTCAGTATTTTCGATGATTTGTGATTTTGTTGTCGAACTACAGAATAATTTATCCCGTCGTTTGATTTTTCGATGACCTTATAAAGAACCTGGATAGTCAAAATAGATGTTGGTAATAATTCTCCTTCAGTAAGACATGAAATTACGGTCAAAATAAAACGCTGGTGGCCTTACAAAGTCAGAGGTTTTGCAGCCGTGGAAAAGCTTTCGTGTCCGCCATCTTGTTTTGTACAATTTCGCGCATGCGCAGCGGTTTTTAAGCCGTGTCAACATGAACAATGTAAAAGAATTTTATTTTATTTTATTAATGTGATGGAACAACAAAGTAATAAAAATTGCATAGCTACTGTGTAGTATTATTGTTGTAGTCCCTCTACACGTCTAACGCTTGGCCCTAGAGAAACACAACAGTACAACATATTAGTAAGCAATTGGTTGGTCTGCTAAAAAAACTTTAGGAAATTTGGGTCTGTCTCTCTTGATTAAAGGGTATTTCTCCATGCTCTATGGTTTTCCTTCCTCAGCAAAATCCAACACACGAAATTCCAATCTAGCCATGTTCTGACTTTGATCAGCCCAAAGGTTGTTTCATGGTTAAGTCTGTGAGTTAGCAGTGCCCTGACTTTGATCAGCCCAAAGGTTGTTTCATGGTCAAGTCTGTGAGTTAGCCATGCCCTGACTTAGATCAGCCCAAAGGTTGTTTCATGGTCAAGTCTGTGAGTTAGCCATGCCCTGACTTAGATCAGCCAAGAGGTTGTTTCATGGTTAAGTCTGTGAGTTATCAGTGCCCTGACTTAGATCAGCCCAAAGGTTGTTTCATGGTCAAGTCTGTGAGTTAGCCATGCCCTGACTTAGATCAGCCAAGAGGTTGTTTCAGGATTCAATCTGTGAGTTAGCTGTGCCCTGACTTTGATCAGCCCAGAGGTTGTTTCAGGGTTCAATCTGTGAGTTAGCCATGCCCTGACTTAGATCAGCCCAGAGGTTGTTTCAGGGTTCAATCTGTGAGTTAGCCATGCCCTGACTTAGATCAGCCCAGAGGTTGTTTCAGGGTTCAATCTGTGAGTTAGCTGTGCCCTGACTTTGATCAGCCCAGAGGTTGTTTCAGGTTTTTGTTTCTTTGAGATAGCAGTGCCCTGACTTTGATCAGCCAAGAGGTTGTTTCAGGATTCAATCTGCGAGTTAGCAGTGCCCTGACTTTGATCAGCCCAGAGGTTGTTTCAGGATTCAATCTGCGAGTTAGCAGTGCCCTGACTTTGATCAGCCCAGAGGTTGTTTCAGGTTTTTGTATCTTTGAGATAGCAGTGCCCTGACTTTGATCAGCCAAGAGGTTATTTCAGGATTATGTAAAATTAAATTAAATTTGTTCATATAGTAATGGTGTTTCTTACCTGCGAGCAGCTATGCCACTCAGTAGACTGTTGGCAGCAAGGAAGGTTACTCCACCGATCACAGCGAGCATTTTAAGGGTAGTGAACATGTCCTGTTTGAAATACAAACAACCATAAGCATCAACAATATTGCCCTATCTTTATTATAATTGTACTACATGACAACTCAGTACTCACCAATTTAATCCAGAAGTAGTAATACAATGCGAAAATAGCTGGGGAAAAGTAGAAAGCAAAATTAGTAAAAACTATTTGATTCAGAAGTAAACTTGTTCCAATGGTCCTTTTGTGAGTTTGATCAACAGGATGCATTGTGGTCTAGCTTGGGTACAAACAACTGTTACATCATATAAGATAAGATGAACAAAAGATATTTGTACACAAGCTAGACCATAGACCACAATGATTTGAAAATGCTTTTAGTGAAGCAGGCAACGATTCTGACAGTCAAAGGCAGATGTCGAATACGAAAATGTAAACAAGTTTTTGCTGAATATTACGAAAATGTAACTCTCGAAAAATGAAAATAAACAGGTCTTACCTCCTAGACCAACGTGGAACACGATAGTACTGAGAGAGAATCCAAAGTTAGAGATGTTGGCCCCAATGTTAACCCACTACAAAAGAAAAACAGGGAATAAAAAAGTTAAATTTACAAAACATTTTTGGTAGTCAGATGTGAATGGATTCTAGTCTTTCTTCACATCTGACAGAGAAGAGTTGCAACATGTCTGCATATTACTTGTATATAATATTGCTCTTGAGTCACAAGAGTGAACGAGGCCTAAGCTTTTTGCTGGGCTGCAATGTATTGCATCACTAATGGCTGTGCTATGATTATGGCTGTAAGTGTTAGGCATACATAAGCTTGCTGCTGTAAAAAGATAATGATCTTACCAGGACCAACATGATGAAAAGTGGTACAAAGATGAGTACAGTGAATGCCGAGGAGACAGTCTGAGGAGGACGCTTCTCTGGTACACGGAACTGATGCTGTCAATCAAAAAACATGCTCATGTAAAGCCAACAAACTCATTGGATTCTTTACCAACAAACACATTGGATTCTTTACCAACAAACACATTGGATTCTTTACCAACAAACACAATGGATTCTTTACCAACAAACACATTGGATTCTTCACCAACAAACACAATGGATTCTTTACCAACAAACACATTGGATTCTTTACCAACAAACACAATGGATTCTTTACCAACAAACACATTGGATTCTTTAAACACAATTCAATTAAAGCAAAGGCAGTGGAGCTGGGTATGCCCTAGCACCAACACTTTACAGAGGTAAAAAAAACAAAAACGTTCTTTAATTGCATGTCCTATCCGTGGTGGAGCCAGAAATTGGAGAAGGATGAGGGGCAGAAAATTGTTACATTACAGGAACCTATGAATCCGAGGGTGGGGGGGGGGGGGGGGTGGGGGGCTGGAAAAATTTGGCATTAAAGGAACCTTTATGATAAGCCAAAATTAAGAGGGCCACAGGGTCCACCCCTAAATCTACCTCTGAATTTTTTTTTTGTTGACATTAATATGTCATAAATATAATCTACATCTAGTCAAGCCGTTCTCATGGCAACAGAAAAGACTTGGTGGAGAGAGATAGTTAATCTAGCACTGGTCCTGCATCACCATTAACACTGAGATGTTTAGTCCCAAACAATGGTGAATTACATAAGACTAGTGCAAAAGACATTTTGATAAAGTTTCGACTGAAAATTGTGAGTACGCTGTTCACTAGAGGGAAGGGGAAAGCTTCCTGGTGGATCCAAGAATGTCAACATCTGGCAACCCCCCACTTTTCAAACTACTCCATGGCCTATAATCAAATACAGTTTATCTAGCAACATGTAAGGGCTCTTGATTGTGCACATGTTTATCTCTTAGATTAAGGTATATGATACATAGAGCATTATTTGTTATGGACACTAACTTGATCCACTTATTTGAAGTCAGCAAGACATTCTAGGTCAAAAACATGGTGTTGAATACTTACATCAATTTGTGGCTTGGTTGAGTACATTGTTTGTTTCTCTTTCTTGGCTTTTGGTGGCTGTTCTCCAAATGTCAATGAAAGAAGACCCTGAAAAACACAAAACATTGAGCTATTCTGAATTTTGTCATTGGGTGAGCCTTGCATATGATGTTCTGCAAGATGCTGTGAATGGTCTAGATTATACTATTGCTAAATGAAAACTTGTAGTTTGCAGTAAAAAAATAATGATCAATATCAGGATATTTCACTTACAGCTGACCACTCAAAGGGGTTCTGAATGACTGCATCACCAATAATTAGTTCCTATACAAAAGAATGACAAGAAGTTAAGATCAACAGGTAGAACAAAATTGAAGGGATGAGGGTTCATTCTCCATTACGGACCCTTGGGCATGTTTTCCCATTTCACACCACGTGTCATTCCCTAGAATATAATTTCTTTGTTTAATGGTTGTGCATGAGAAGACACATGAATATGGATACAACTCAAACAAAGAATCTTTTTCTCAAGAGAATGACATATGGTCTGAAATGGGACAACATTACCCCAAGCCGATGAGGAAAACAAGTATGCACTTGCTACTATATTCAATGCTACAGTACATGCTCTTAGTACAAATATAGGGTTTTTTGAGGCAAACACCCTGCCTGTCTGAATTTGTGGGTCCCATTTTTTATCCTTTTTCCTTATCTTCAATTTTTTTATCAATTTTTAATTTCATTAATTAAAACATAAAAAAACTAAAACACACATCTTTTCCATGGTATAACAGTGATGTTAAACATATAACATTACATATAACATTACCATTTCATATTTTCCAGATCTGTAGGCAAAAGAGTCTTTAGCTGTAGCACCAAGATCCTGTCAGACAAGTAGAACAAGAAAAAATTATTCAACAAATCTTATTTTCACAGGGAAACATGCATGTGACGTTAATATGTCATTAATTCATTAATATAATCTACATCTAGTCAAGCCGTTCTCATGGCAACAGAAAAGACTTGGTGGAGAGAGATAGTTAATCTAGCACAGGTCCTGCATCACCATTAACACTGAAGATGTTTAGTCCCAATCAATGGTGAATTACATTAGACTAATGCAAAAGACATTTTGATAAAGTTGAATGTATTATCATGGACAATCATCACTGTATACACCCACAGATAACCTTACTAGCCATACAAGTCTCCAGTAGCTCAGAGGTAGAGCATCTGACTAGTATATGGAGGGTCATGGGTTTGAATTTCATCTGGGAATTTGATTCTCCCGGCTTGAGTGTGTCAACTATTTCTTTCTTTAAATATCATCATCATTTCCTGTTAGGCACATTTCTGGCCATGGGGCACTTCTATCTTTATAGGATTGGAAATCTCATTTCCAGCAGTCACACAAAGTCCGATGTCTTCACAAAATGGTTGCCAATATTTTTATATGGATTTCTGTGTATTTTCACTTTCAGAATTGTTCCTGTACTTATCAACTTACCAGGTCAAATTTGTACATTTTGCTTGAGTCTGGTTCAGGAACGAAGAAAATCTCTTGCTTGGTCTTTTGGTTTGTCAGTCTCACAAAGGCCTAGCCAAGAACAAAACATACGATGGAAAACATTAAAAGACTTTCTCCTTCAACACTGCCCACTGGGCATATTCAATCAGATATGCAGTCAACTGCTTCAGCAAGAGAATATGAACTAAGAGAAGGAGTCCCTGTGCCCCATCATGAGCAATCTGATGCTTTTTTTCTTTTAGAATCGATTCTAAAAATATCATCCAATGATATATATCATTCAGGTGATCGTTTGATTTTCTGCACTAGCATCTTGTGCACCCTCTACGCTGTTTGCTTATGTTTTCTTGTGATTTTTCTTATGTTTATATCTGCCCTGAAGATGACTGTGAGCAAACAGAATAGAGCGTGCACAGTAAAAGCACATGCAGAAAAACAAATGATTTCAACATAGCATCAAACAGTGCCTATGATGGTTACAAGCCTATATGGGTGGGATTCGCTCTCTTTGTTCATTTTCTCTTGGCTTCAGTGATTTCTACTCATGTAGTCATGATAACATTTTTTGAGTCCACTATAAAAGACAAACCATGGTTTTACCTGGTGTGGGGTGAGAAGCTGTCCAGTCCCACTCTTGATGGCAAATTTCATGACTATTTTCTGGTGGAAGTCAGCTTCGATAGTCTTATCAAACTTACTTGGGTAGTTGGTGCTGCAGATTACAAAAAAGACCTCACATAAATATTGAAATCACTTATTAAAATATTTGTGTTCTTTCTTAGATTTATCATTTTTCCTCTCCCCATATAAATTAAGTGTCTGAGGTGAGTTTTGTGTGTTGCAAATAGAACAATTTTTGGTATGCCTGTGAAATACTTATGGAATGGACCACTTCTTGCATGACCCTGTGTTAGTGCCGTGTCTTCACTGTACCATAACCATGCCAAGTATTGTGACTTTTCATAATCACATAAATCTGCTTTAATTTAGTGAGTGTAGTGATAATGGGTGTGAAGGGAAGAACCCTTATGGGGAGTAATGGTTGTAAATTACAAGTTTTATAAATCACTTTTTTTCTTTATCAAGGAAGTTTTACACATCACTGAACAGTTGCTGAGTCAACTATATTGTGTGCCATACCTCAAGGATTTGACAGTGTGGGATTGTTCTTTATCTATGACAGATAGGTCTACTTTCCCCATGGTAACCTTGGTTACTACTTTCACCTTGAGCTGCAGGAAAAATAAATCAAAGGGTTAAAATTGTTAATGAACAGTTGCTTCTTGCAGGGACAGTGGAGCCCGGGGTCTTTCTACATACTAGTCTTTTATATCTTCAAATCATATCCTCCTCCACTTGTTTCCTTTTATTTGCACACTAGCTCCCTACTTTAAAATGTGCTCCGTGATTTGAAAGCCACAGATCGAGTTATTGCAATATGTGACATTCAAAGAGAAGGCTATAGGCTATGTTTTGCATATTAGCCCCCCCCCCCCCCCACCTGTAAGAATTTCTATCATACAAAGACCTTCCTCTGTCATTTATATATATGAATGGTCAACATTAGTCCATTTACCTGAGCACCAGAAATGCCAATCAAGCGCTTGTCTTCTTTCAGTGGTTTGACGTTGACTGTCACAGTGTAGACACCTGGGCTAGGTTTGGAGGCCATGAAATCCAAATCATAACTAGAAAGAACCAGAACAGACAACATAGTGAGCAATAAATTTACTGGTCTTATGTATAAAGAAGAATGTATGGTTCATCAAAGTTTCAAGGTTAGATCAAAGTATACACCCCTTTAACGTGATGTCAAAGCACTTCAATTTGGAGGACAAAACAAGAGAATTTTAATCTCCTAAGTTGGAACCCATCATTTTGTCCTCCAAAATGAGCTGCTTTCCAACATGCTGCAAGGGGTCTATTTACAGTTACACAAAGATGTAAGGGGACTAAATCAGGATAAAGTACTGCAGGCCTGTCCCAGGGATGGTACAAAGTTATGAACAAACCCTTCTCTCTCAAGCCCTTAATGATAGTTGCACTGCAACTGCACTAATTTTTACTGATTCAGTAACTCTGCTTTTTTATTACTGGATGAATTGCATTGCCAATAATGGGAAGCCATTTTAATATTACAGTACATGTATTGTATGTGTTCATGCCGTTTGCCAGTACTGTAAGTTACATATTTATACAAAAACTATTTTATGATGTTATATGTTTAGGTTTTAGCTTCAAGAATCTTCAGTTTTAGATTGATGTTGTTCAGTTTGATGAAGTCAATAGTAGTATCATAGTATCCCATAGTTTTAATGAGTAGTTTATTTTTTATTTTAGGTTCAAATTATTCTTGATATCATATATTTAAGAGGTCTTTATTTGTTTATTTTATTGCATACTGCAAAGAACAATTTTATTTTATTTTTCAGGTTAAAGGACTACGCACTGACATGATGGCAACCATGTTGGATAGCAGGAACATGAGAAATAGCCCACTTTTGATAATCTGGTTGAGTGATCACGCACAAAGCAATCCAAAACGAGGCTCCGGGGAAACAATGGAGTAAACTAATATATTCTTTTCTTTCCCCGAGCCTTGTCTTGGATTGTTTTGTGCATGATCACTCAACCAGAATATCGAAAGTGGGCTATTCCATCCCTGGGGTGGATCTGTCAACTAACTATGCTTACAGTATCTAGTTATCTCATGTCCCCTTGCAATCTAGCCCCAAACCTACCATCTGGTTACCACCATCTTTGCCCCCTATATTTGTTATATTTTTAAATTATGGCAATAAAGTCAAACAAGATTTTGAAGGAAAAAAAACATAAGAAAATAATAATGAAATGCGAAGTTTAATTTTACAAAATAGGTTTAAATGCCAACAAACTCTCATACTTTTAATTCCTATTTATTGTTTATAAGGTAATTAAATTTATCTTGAATTATTTAGTTTTGCTCACCTATGGGCAGCATAATATCCCTTCCCAAGATCTGAGGTGATTACTATGAAATCACTGTACATACCAAGGCATAACAGATAGTTAGATTACTGATTAGGTTATTATTCCTAATAAGATTTTAATGAGACTTACAGTATCATAAATACTATTAATATATGTTTTAAAATGTTCATGTGTGCATGATGCATAAGGCAAGAGAGTTGGTGCATGCATGCGTGAGGGGATATATAGGTAATGACAATAAGAAATCCTAGATTGGGATTAGAAATAGGTGGACTATAATTTTAATAGACATTGCCATTGTGATGTTAATGTGCCAACCACTCTGTCAATAAGTTTTGTCACTTTGCTGTTTTGTGTTGTCCAACAAATTTCACAACTGCCTACGTCACAATTTCAAAATGTTCTTGTATACATTGTTTGTCAAGTAGTCTGTCGTTTGTTGTTTGTGGCTCTTGTGTCACTGTTTCAAGGCATTGTTGCTTGTCAGAATTTAACTCCAAAAGGGTCTCACTAAGGGTGTATTATGAATTGTAGTTCTAGGTAGTCAATACTTACTCATCAGCACCAGCTTTGAATTCCTTGTTGCTAAGGACTGTTGTTCCTTCAGAGTCAGCAGCTGATACTGCTGTTACGCTCATTTTACCCAAAGCCTTGTCCATGACGTTGGTCACTCTAACCTGGAAATGAATGAACAAATGAGTGTGAATGAATGAATGAACAAATGAGTGTGAATGAATGAATGAATGAATGAATGAATGAATGAATGAATGAATGAATGAATGAATGAATGAATGAATGAATGAATGAGAATGAATGAGTGAACATTGTCTGTTGACCAGCTGTTATCTTTAGGTCTCCATGTGTGTTTTCACTTTCTTTCACATACCTTAAAGACTTTATTATCAGCAGAAATGAGAGGGGTGCCATAGAGCTGCACTACCACTGGTACATGGAACTAAAAGAAATAAAAATAATCAGAATGTACAGGCATTACATATCACTCTCAAGACAAGTGTATGGGGTCATGGATAATTGAGCAATCTACTAACTTGACTACAAAGCCACACCATAACTAACTCATTTAGAAAGTTGGATAGAAGTATGCTAATAATGAGGTTTCCATTTTGGAGGATTTTTGACAAAAAAAATTCTTTATTTTACTATTAAAGACCACTTTAGAAGCAATTTCTTCACTTCTTGTCCAAACTTTTTTTTAATATAGTTGCTCTCTTTATGTGTCAATTTTATTGTCAATCCTCTAGATCAAGGGAGGGGTGGGTTCCTCTTACAAAGGAAAGCACAGTACTTTCACAGAAGCAAGAAAGAGGGCACCTGACATGGTGAATATAACTTATGAGTTAACAATACTTACATCATTGTTAGAAAGAATATTAATAGCCCTTAAAAGGAAGAAGGTGTCCTTGACTGACTGGACATGTTTCCTGGTCAACAAGTAGTTGGCAAATTTGATGACTTGTTCCTGGAATAAGTTGGGGAAAAAATTAAAAACACAGTAACAATAATAATAATAATAATAATAATAATAATAATAATAATAATAATAATAATAATAATAATAATAATAATAATAATAATAATAATAATGGGTTATTATGCTAGTTAGTATGAACTAATACCCAATATAATCTACATCTAGTCAAGCCGTTCTCATGGCAACAGAAAAGACTTGGTGGAGAGAGATAGTTAATCTAGCACAGGTCCTGCATCATCATTAAACACTGGGATGTTTAGTCCCAAACAATGGTGAATTCTTTCAAAACTAGTGCAACAATGGAAAAATACCATCAATAAAACAAACTTAGACATTGATCAAGGCACAAATTTAACGCTCGCAAACTTGCAAAATACGAGTAAAATTTTGTATTATTTTAGCAAGTAAGAAAAAATTTAACTAGCTACGTTTTTTGAGTACAATGACCACAGACTCTAGAAATTGAAGTACTCAAAAGTTTAGAAGGTTTTGGTAGTGGATTTAAAAGTTAATTCCGTGCCCTGTGATAAGTATTTGAATTATACGCTACCTCTTGGATTGATGGCTTCTTCTTTAAGTGTTCTCCAATCTTATAAGAAGCAGTTACCACTTCTGCTGTAGGAACTAGACCACCTTCAAACTACAATCACAATAATCAGAATGAGTACAGTATTTGTTGTTTCAAGAATAAACGATCAAGACATTTCACTATCACGTATAATCATTATCTTGCATTATTTTTATAGCACTTTCTATTCATCTTACAGTAGTGCCAAGGTACCATTTCTTTTTTTATCAGGATCCTTAAAATCCACCAAGGGAGGGAGGAAAGCAATGCCAGATGATGACGCCAACACATTTTCAAAACAGTTTCTCATGTGCACCATATTGTTTGATGTTGCCATCCTCTCTAGAACATGGAAAAGCACCAACTGATGTTCTAATGAGGATTGCAAGTGCAAAGATGCATTCAAAACTGTTTTGAAAATGTGTTTACATCATCTTTCAGTATTGCCATCCTCTCTCCTGTAGTGGATCTTAAGGTCCCTATTGTGAAGGGAGAGCAGTGGTTTTAGGGGGTCTTGTAAAAAAAAGGATCAAAGGGGGCATCAAAGAAATATAAATCTAGTCTGTTTAGTTTAAAGTTTGTGAAACCTTACCTGTAAATAAGTATTATCTATTTCATCAGCTTGGGCCACAACATCCTAAAACAAATAAATATGTAAAAATGTTAAAATATATAAAAAACAAGACAATTGTGTGGTATCAGACAGTGCTAACCTTGAAAAACAAGGATGTTTTTTTTTATTCTATAAACATATTATAAATAATTGCCAATTATTCACCAAAGGTGAGGTGATTATCATAGAATATTTACCAAGACCTAGTTTTAATGATTACACAGGTGATTATTTGAAAACATGAATTTATTTCTAAAATGTAGATATTTCTTGTATTGCGAGGCATGTATCAAAAAAAAATAAAGCGTGCACAATCCTATATTCATCTGTAGGTGATTATAGGGAAATTCCAGAAGTTCTCAACCAATCATTCTATGATCACCTGGGTAATGATACTAATTATCATTATCATTGAGTTACTGTTGGGAAGTTTACAATGTAATCAACCATACCTCAACCATGTCCACAATAAAGTTCACATCAGTTCCTTTAGGCAACAAGATGGCTGTGTTAAGAGAATGGACTGAGCTGCAAAAAATGATGAACAAAAAATCTTAGAAATTTTTGTATTGTAAAAGAGGTAACGCACACACTATTGTATTTATACAAAGTTGAGAATCCGAAACCTTGAAATATACCGTAAACCTCTGAATATAAGCTCTAGGCTTTTATTTGCCCAACATGCCTTTTTGGTCTTAGAACAATAGAAGAACAATAGAATCACATGATAAGGGGCTTATTTTCGGAGGGGCTCATATTTGGAGGTTTACTGTATATCTAAGTCTTGATGTTTACCTCATGATACTGTCTTCTTCTGAGCTTGCTGCAGCACGGATTGCTTTGATTACAACATTGCTGTCAACTGTAATACAAATGTAAAAAACATATCAAAACTGTGGTTTCCCTTAATGTTTTGCATAAGCATGTTTTTATCTGAACGAAACATGCATCATGTTTCTACTAGCTTCCAATACTATTCCCTTAAAAATTGAGTGGTATTATGGGAACAGCAAATTTTTGGTACAACTGTGAAAAAAATTATGATACAGATGTGCCTTGCCGCCATCATCTTGGCAGCAATATGCCCGACCATTTTTATTGGCTGACCATTGATCTCTCATGTGGTTACTGGTTTAAAGGATGTTGTCAGTTCTATGCCATGCCATTTCATAAGTCATGTGAAATCTGTTATAGAATAAGCTGCCCACATTTCCAGCCTTATTAGTTGACAACAGTAATAGCTACCAACCTTTCATTCCAAGATTCTTCAGGGAAGACACTGCAAAGAAGATTGTACTAGCTGCTGCACCTTCAACAATTGCTTCATTCAGCTTCTTCTCTGCATCATTCAATGCAAGCTGCAAAGAAAAAAAGATGTTTATTCTACTAACAATTTTTCAAAACTAAATTTTGAATGCTCCACAAATTTGTGGTCTCTGTTTTTAAGTTTTTATTTGTTTGTAAGACAAAAACTGAGAAAATAAAATAAAATGAAGAATCCAGGCAGTATGATTATTGAGGCATAATTACATTGCAGTTTCCAAGGGTTTTGCTGACAGATGATGCATGGAAGATGGACTTGATATCATTGACATCAACTTTTTCCTTGACGAATTTGCACAAATCCTGTAAAAGAAATTCATAATTTAATAAAAGGAGTGCCATGGGTGGCACGCACTGGCCATAGTGCTGTCTCTCACTGCTACATAGCTCAAACTTGGGGTTGCAAGTTCAGTTCTCAACAAAAACATTGTTCTCTCCCTTGAACAAGATTTTTTCTCAGTTGACGTTTTGTACAGTACCATAGCGTTACTTCATGTTTACTAAAAGTAGAATTGTGATGTTAATATGCCAACCATTTTCAAAAAAGCTCTTCCTAAGTGGCATTGTTTTACCAGCTAATTCATCTCTGGTTGGACTATGAATGACAAAGGCTTACAGCTGTACATCCCATAAAGTATTGTTATACATCAAAACAAGTTATAACCTCACCTGTTTGGTTGGTATTTCAGACTTGAAGAACTTTAGTCCTTTGACAGCATAATGAGCAGTTTCTAAGTCAGTGAAGGGGGCAGCGTCTTGGAAGATTTTCCGTAACTTGGTTTGGTCTTGTAAGCTAAGTACTGAGGACGCTGATAATCCCTGGCTTAAGCCAAATAAGGCCAAAAGCAGTACCAGACTCACACCTGCCAATCAAAACACAAAAGTGATTGTTTGAAAAAGAAGTTTTTTCAAGTCAAGTTCCCTGCGATCAATGTCTTCCTTGTTTTCTCTCTCTCTTCTTTAGGTGGGGAGGAGGGACACTGTCGACATAGAGTGTTTCTTTTGATATATGATATGATATGTTCACAATCATGGAGGAATGAAAAAAGTTTTAAAACTGATATCTGGAAACACATATCTGGAGGATTTTGACAGCATTAGCATTTTGATACAGCAGCTATCATAATCATATGGAGGATGTTGACATATGCGGCAAAGACAATATCCTACATCGACAGAGTCTATCCCCCCTCAAGTAATACCAAAAGAAAATAGACTATGCTAGCAGGGAAAAGTCATAATCATATCTTACTGTATTTGAAATTGTAAGAGATGAGTTTGAAAATTCTTAAGTTTATTAACTAATTATTTGTGTTATCAAAACACTGTTGTTTTATAAATATAATCTATAATCATGTAACTAACATCAATATGTCATAAATATAATCTACATCTAGTCAAGCCGTTCTCATGGTAACAGAAAAGACTTGGTGGAGAGAGATAGTTAATCTAGCACAAATCCCACATCACCAAAAAGACCGAGATATTTAGTCTCACTTACTGGTGAATTCCATCAAGACTAGTGCCATTGAAAAAAAATCTAAAAACTATTTTTTATTTTCATAATTATGTTAACAAAGGAATGTTTTGCTTTATTCCGTGGTGTGCAAAAATCAAACTCTTCTTTTTTATTTTAAATTTATCTAATGGGCGTATACTAATATTGAAAAGATTTTCCACCGTGCTTTATTGGAGTAACGCTTATGAGGTATTTAGATTACCACGATGAAGAGATAGTCACTAAGAAACGTTACAATCTCATTACATATGAAAAAACATAGAAAAATTGTATCTTCTCAAAAAGGATTACCATAACACATACGGTGGAAATCTTTGAGATAAATACGCACTTTATAATCAGACTTTATAGTCTTTGTATTTCGGTACTTGAAGAAGATGAATGGCTCGAAGTCATAACAAGAACAAAGAGTGAAAACAACTCGCTTCATCTACAGGTTAAACTCCTACCCCGATCTGAAAATCCCTTGAATATGCAACTCCAAAGAGTTCTATTTTTATCTTTGAATAAAAGATCGATAAAGTTTTGAAAGATTTTAAGAGGAAGGGCATTAAAAGCCGGTCTTTGTTGCATTCGATTGGTAAAAATTATGAGCGTTCTTCACATTGTTCCACGTGTGCAGACGAACTAAAATCAAACCTGCGAGCCTAATTTTTAGGATATATATTAAGCAAGAGCCATAGAAGTCTCGTAGACAGCTAATAAGCATGTAAATGAGGGTTTAGAGTGATAAAAAGGAGATTTTCTTGGAGTTACTAACCTCGTGCAGCCATGTTGAAGGGGAGACGTGTCGGGAGAGGAAGCACAAAGACTGGACACGTGACATAAATCAACCTATGGGGCCGCGCCAGCTGAACTAAGTGAAAATTACACAGGAAGACCAAGACTTGAAAATCGAAGCAAAGGAAACCCAACCAAGATAGAAGGTTAGAAAGATTGGGTCGGGTGTAATGTTTTCCATTTCAGGCCACTGGTTATTCTCTTGAGAATAAGATTCGAGTTGTCTCCATATCCATGTGTCTTCTCACGTCCAAGCGTTAGACAAAGAAATAATACTCAAGGGAAAATCTAGATTTTTAGTCAATTTTTGCATGCAGTTTTGCAGTACGTCATTTCAATGTCACTATTTCAGATCAGCTGGAAGTTTTCTTTATTTAGAGGTATGACAATAAACAATATTGTACAGAATTTTTTATTTTCTTTAACTTTTTATTGAAATAAAGATTAAAAAACAAATGATAAATAATTGATAGCCTAATCATCATCATCATCATCATCAGAATCATCAGGACGTTGTCTTATTGAAGATGTCATAACATCATGGATTTCATGTTTCTTTCTTGGATCTTCTTCTAAGTCTGTCACAACAGCACCAGCCTCAGACAGCATCCACTCTAAAACTGGAATGAAAGGGAATCAACATTATCACCAATGGCATCACTAAGCATTATCATCTTCACTAACATTATAACTCATTTTTTTCATTTTCTCCTGAGAGTCTTTCTGCAGGCAAAAAGGTATCTGGTTGTGTACTTGCCTCTCACCTCTGTGGTCTCAGGTTAGATTCCAAGACTAAGCATTGCATTGCAAAGGAAATTAGCCAATACACTGCAGTCAATCAAACAAATTGATTGGTACCTTAATATACATACTCTGATTAATGGCAGTGTATTGCCAGATTTTTATGTCATGACTGTTTTCTTGATCAGGTGTAGCAGTGGAAACAGTGATAAATTTCATGCACAGTTATACTTACCATCAATCTTGAGGTTCATTCCACCGAATGAGAAAGGACCTATCCACTGTTTCTTCAAGTCTCCATTATGATACACAAATATCGTAGGGAGATTTTTGTCTGGATAGTTTGGTATACATAGTGTTGATATACTCTTTATAAACTTTGTAGCTGGAAACTTTCTAGCCAACTGGGATATAAATTGATTGATAAGTGTGCATAATGGAACACTGAGAAATGGAAGTCAAGGAAGTAAACCAAATCAAGCTATAAGAAAGCAGACTTTAATTAGGGGGAGGGGGTGGGAGAGCGAGGAGGGGCAGAGAGGGGTCATGGAATTTATGGGACTAGCTAGTTTAAGAGCTAGAGGAAACAGATTTTTTCAAACAATTTGATGATGGGTTACTGGAGTTACTAGTTACCAGTACCCACCTTAGAAAGGGTTATACGATAGGGTAGCAAAATATAATGTATGTTCTTCCCCACTCTAAAAATATAATTCAGGCCCTTAACTAAAGGCGGTGCATTGGGTTTCTTTTGTTTGGGCATATTTTTCATCCACAAGCTATGCAAAATGGTCATTTTTTGGCCTGGATTTGGTCCACTTTGGCATTGGATGCACCCCCCCCCCCCCCCCACATACACACAAAACGTCCTGGATAGGGGCCCAGAATGACCACTCCTAAACCACACTGTTAATCCTATCTGTTAGTACAGTTACATTAAAGCTTAATAAAATATTTAATAGTATTACAAAAAGTATTTCAAAGGATACCCAGTCTTGTATAGATGTAGTACGACCCATATACCTTCACCTGCTTTATTAACCTCTGTTACATAGTCTTGAGCAGTTATTTCTCTAACATCACCAAAAACTGATGCTTTTTTATAAGCATTTAATTCTGCCAACCTCTGTTTCCTTTAAAAGAAAGAAAAGTTAATAAAACAAGATATCAAATTCATCCAAGGAACTGGCAGTACAGTCACACCCTGTTAACAGCCAGGTTGCTAGAGAACGTGTTCATCCATAATAACATAGTATGTATGTACTCATATTATGGCACTTCCCAATCACATGCATAAATTGCTGTCGCCATGAAATATTTAGGTTTTTGGTGGATGTCAATCAAAGTATTTCCATGACAGTATCAATAAGGCACATGCCAAGTGGAATGTTGTGGAAATGTTTTGAATGACATCCACCAAAACCAATTGCAACAGTAAATTGTATGATTTTGTGAGTGATTGGTAAGCACTGTAAGCACTTTGGTAAGCACTATGATTCAACTGTATATTATTTTTCTGAGAAAAATTACACAGAAGCAATGAAAATATGTTACTTTAATAACCCTCCCCACCCCAACCAATAGAGATGGCCTTTTCAGGGTATTTCTCCTTTTTATCTCCTATTTACAAAGGTTTAGGGAGAGGGGAAGGGTGTTCAGAATTCATGATGTATAAAATTGGGTATCCTGTGTTCCCCATAGCGTTTCAAAAACCCACTGCCCTTCCTTCCCCTCCCCCTCCCCAAATCCATCTCTGGCCCTCAAAAAAACCGTAAAAAAACTTTTCGTTCAAAAGCAGAACAGCCAGTGAGTCACGATGATTCATTGCGTAGTCGTGCATCATTTTGACCAAATATGGTTACGTTTCATTCCTCCACCAAGGGGTGGAGGGTTCCAGAGCAACACTAACACAAAACAAACCAAAAAACACATCTCTAAATCTGTTATTTCTAATCCTAGAAAAATTCTGAAGATTATATTAAACGTAATATACGTTAATCTTAAAAATTTGTATTCAAATTTCTACAAGTTTCGACGCCACTCCACTGAGTACAACTTTGTTCACGCCTACGATGATTGTAGAAGTCATTTTTCAACCAAACTTCTTCAAATCTATTACCTGTATTGTAACATAACACGTTCGTCTTCTTCGTCTTCCATCTCTTCTAGTTCCTCAAGAGTCATGTCTTCTATAGGTTTCGTTTCTTTGAATCTATCGTGAATAGTTTTTTCCACCATGTTGACAATGTCGTCCTCTGTCACTTCTGCTTCCTTGGGTTTCTCGGGAAGAATACCGTGTCTCCTGAGAGCATCATTCCATTCTGTGTCTGCATTTGGATCCTGCATGGTTCAATTGTAGTAATACTATTCTAAAAACAAAGGATTTTTCACGATCAGTGAGAATATTTCAGTACAGATTGTTCGTCGTTCCCGATGACTTTCAGTTCCGGCTGAAATACCGACGCTTCGATCTTTCGTGACTGTTACCAGTCTCTCTCGGTTATCAATACACAGGAATCCAATCATCAGACTGAAATTATCTTTGATTGATTGATTAAAAACTTTCAGACATCTATTGCTGAAGCATCGTATGGCAGTACGAAGCATTTACAGCTATGCTGTAGATTTCGACCCCGACACTGCTATCCAAGGAGGAATTAGACTGATCAGGAAGCTTGGCAGAAGCCTAAGGGAGGGGTTGGCACCTATATCCCCAAACAATAGTCATTAGCCAAAGCATAAGAATATGAGTGATATAAACCCCACTTCTGAAATTTGCAAAAATCCATAATTTTTTTTTGATGGTTGGCTTCAGTAGTTTGGCATTTTTATGCTGGAAATTATTTTTCTAGATAAATCTCTATTGAGAATTCATGGGTGTGGCATAATTTATGGACTTCTGGCATGTTTTCTCATCCAATTTGCTTCTGTCAAAGAGCATGTTTCTCATTTTTGTGACCCAGGCAACTCTAGACAAGGTAGGGTAAATTCAATTAATTTTTAATATTAATGAATGATTGAAAGTGTTTGGAACTTTGATTACAGCACTCCCCAATCACATTAATGAAATCATACAATCGCAACAAAGTTGGTTTTGGTGGTTGTCAATCAAAGCATTTCCACAACATTCAACAACATAACTTTGTGTTTTCCAACAATGTCATGGAAACACTTTGATTGACGTCCACCAAATCCTTAATTTGTCAAGAAGGCAAATTCACAAGTGTGATTGGGAAGTGCTGTAACAAGATTTTTTCTTTTTCAATTATAACTTGCTTCTTCAAGATAATATACAAAGCCCCAATGAAAAAGCTCTTCAGAGACACAGACACTTGTTTACATCTCATTAGTAACTACCATAAAATCAAATCAAAAGATTAGGTCTATTATTGTTAAGGCCTAGTTTTTACTAGCAGCACAATTACAAGCATCTCCCATATGCTTGTCTTAAAGTTTATGTTTGCTAGTGATAACAATATATAGTGGCAAATATGAACCCCCCTCCCTTTCCAAAGTCCTGTCTAGCAGTCTTTGATATTGGCTTGATATCAATACTGGCTTGGTGTTAATGGAACCATGGTTTGCTGTGCAAAGGACAAGTAGTAAGGAATCTTACTCTCGAGTGTTCCACAAATGGCCAAGTCTTCCTTTTCATTAACTTGTGATTCATCAACATCAAAATCAGGCAACTTATTCAATGGAGATTCAGTACTCAATTGCACGATGGAAGTCAATGTTCCTTTCTTGGAAGATGATGTCAGTGCCAGGCACCACACAGATGGTTGGTGAGTTGAGATGATGTTCTTCACAACTGAAGTTGATGAAGCACCATATGCAGGGAGAGAAAGCGAGAACAATGGATGATTACAAGAATCATTATTTTCATAGTAAGAGAGAGCTGCTTGAGTTAGAAACTGCAAGTTTGTATAACCTGTGTTGACTACACATTTGGTGGTAAGGATCAAATCCAAGACATTGTGAAGCTTTGATACCCTGGTAACCCGTTCTGCTAAGGTAACATTGCCGTCCACATAATAACTCAGTTGATCTTGGGTCACAAGTTCCTCTGACAAGAAGTAGTTTGTATGATCTCTCATAAGTTTTTCTGCACCAATTTCAACAAGGCATCTTAATGCTGTTTCATTCCGTAGCATCTTCTCAACCTTGAGCCTCAGTTTATACTTCTGTTCATTTGTCTCAGACTTCAGGAGCTCTCTGATAAACACAGCCAAACTTGTCTTATTTGCAGTACGTATAACAGGCTGACAAGTGCCATTTAGAAGGGCAAACAGTGCTACTTGGAGACTTGAGGCAAGGTCATCAAGGTCTACAGACTCTTTCAAGACCAGCCACAAACTCTCAGCGAAATCAATATCCTTTCTCAGAGTGAAATCTTGATGGGATAGTTGTGCAAGTGGAGAGAAGACATTGCTTGCGTCATTGTCGTCATCAGGCTGAGGAGCAGTCTCTTGGTACAACTCTCCTGCATTTAAACTTTCTAAGACCTTATCCATTTTGCTGTGTACATCTTCAGCATCTTCTGAACTTAAATCTGGCCAAGGCTGTTCTGTGTCAGCAATCAAGTCAAGGAAAGAACACAGCTTGTTAACCTCCATGGTAAGTGACAGGGCTGAGAGCTGCATAGTTCCTGGAAAGCTTTGGATATGTAGTACACAGTCCGACGTTAGTGGTGGGGGTTGTAGAACACTACTTATGTTTTTCCAAGTGAATTCCACATAAGCCAGGCTTTTCTGATCTTCTTCGTCAACTTCATGAGACTGTGAAATCCCTAATAGTTCATACAAGGCATAGGCATGGCTAGTGTTTTCAACAAGTGACCCCAGGGCTCTAGGGTTGTGCCAGGTTTTCATTTGGGTCATATTTGGGATGTCTTCTGGTTTCTTGAAAGGTCCTTTACACGACACTATAACATGGTTCATATACTTTCGTTCTGCGGAGGAGCTGTTTGTTAAGGTTGCCATATGCGTAGCTGATCTTGGGTTTTTCTCATCCACTGAAACCCAGATTGGGATGTTGTCAACACCATCTAACAAGTTATTTGCCAGACAGTAATCAAAGAGTGAAATAAGATACCTTGTTTTCTGAAGGGATATAGCCTGGAGACCGATGACATTGGTTACATTCCAATCATAAACACAGCTCTGACTTTTAGACATTGAGCTACGGCTTGAGGTGGAGGAACTGCTTCCTTGATGCAGAGGTTCACTGCCATTGAGGTAGATAACCTCTTGAGATATTGGAGTGCCAACCAACACTCGCTCAACTCTACGCCTTGATAACTCAACCAGTGAAACTTTGATCTCATTTTCACCATCTTCGTTATATTCACTTTCTAATATCGCTTTCCCTAACAGGAAGAAACCATTCTCAGAGCTGGTGGCGATGTGTCTAAGCGGGTGTTTAGTTCTTGGAGGGATGAATGTTATCTGATAAAGATGGCTGTCAACTTGTTCATGTTCGTCTTCATCGGGTTCAAACAGAGCGACAGGGCACTTATCATCTTCATATTTTTCTTCTAGGAGTTCTCTGAGGACACAAGAAAGCTTTTTTGCAGCTTCTATGAATTTTTCTATCATTTTTTGAACCTTTTTTTGTACAAAAATGTACGAAATGTTCACAAGTTGAACAACTGAACCGGAATAAATTTCCCGCGCTTGAACTGCTTGCTTTGCATTATGGGAGTATCCCTAGGCTTCCACCAAACCCGCTTTACACAGGAAACCCAACGACAGTTACTTCTCAAAAAGTTTAGATTTTTATTATCTTTGCTTGTGAAAATAACCCTTAAATGAAATGAAAACCACTTCGTTTTTTTCTGTGCACTATTACATCTTTTACATTTTATGTACTTATCCTAAAAGTGAAAACATTTCTCCTAACATATATATATAAATTTTTTTCTTAAGTGTGACAGCCAAGTAAGGTGAAGACCATTTGTTGTAGTGATAGGGTAGTCCGAGGCTAGTCCATCATGGCAAGCTGTCAACAAACAAAAAAAAAAAGAAAGAAAGAAAAAAAAGAATTAGTAGAGTGTGGTAGAGAACTAGAGACAAGGTTCCTAGAAGATCTCTTTGCGAGAAAAATCATGATATACAAATTTCTTTCTTTCTTTAACAGACATGGAAAACTTTACCAGGTCATCTGCATCATCCATTTCTTCTTCTTGAGGTTCTTCAACTTTCTCAGCTGTTCCTTCATCCAGAAACTATAACAAAAATCCGAGACACAAGAGAGCATCAGATACAGAAACATATTTTTGAAATTTAAATGTCTAATATTTAGCACTCAATTCAATAGAAGAATAGTACTTGTCGATATGCTGATAAAATAGAAATTAAATGGTGTTTGAACTTCCTTCAAGGCCCTAACACACAGCGCAACTGAGATTTGCTCAGCGAGAGACTTATCCACCATTATTTCTTGTTTGTAACTGTGTTTTTTCAGTCTCTGGAAGAACGATAATTTCGGCTTAAAATTGTAACTTGTCTGTAACCACGGATTTTACCGTTAAGATGCGGTGATCTTGGCCATAAAATCGTGCAACGGTCGCGCAACAATATTACATTGTAAGTTAAAAAGTAAATGGTGCCGTATACATATTATCATTTCGGGCGCAAAAATTTTCTTTGTTCCACAAAGTATAAGCTCTTTTCACTCTTCACAACAAAGACAATTTTATTATCGGCGACGTTGCGCGCACCACTTTAATACCATAGAATTCGTAAATCAAAAAGGCCATACACACTAACGTCACTTCACGTCCGCACAATGAGTTTAGAAAAGCCGTATTGTAGACGCATAAGCAATTTCAATACCTTGTCTGCGTCATCTTTTGTCAGACTACTGTCTGGAGATTCGTCTTTGTTGATCAGCGTGAGATGATCTGCGTGGTTGAAAAAATACGGTAAATACCAATGCGTCAGGTTTTTCCTCAGTCATTCTCATAAAAGTAAAATAAAAAATTGTTTATTACAACTGGAATGGCTGTAAAAATCGAGTAATGATAATATTTCCTACCCTGGGCTCAAGAGGTTCAATTTCGTTTCCCGCGATTTAAACGAGCGAGCGTCAAAACAGCAAACGTTGGAGCAAGAAATAAATAATCTCTGGACCCCATGTTAACGATTTCCTTTTCTCTCTCAAAAAACAACAAGATGTTTATGTAGTGTTGCCCATGTTTGTGGGAGGGTCATTTTTGCTGTCTTAGACGCGCGGGGAGTGAAAGGATATTTCACGCGGTAAGCTTCAACATCTTTGGACAAGGTATAATTGATCACTTGTTTTCGCGCATCCGTAAAATACTCTCACCTTTAACTAGGCGTAACCAAAAACCATGTCCTCTCTGATTGAAGATTTTTGACTTCAAATCGCGCAGAAAATCATTGAACATTTCTGCTTCTCCCGCCTATGTATGAAATAAAAATATCATCATCATCATCATCATCATCATCATCATCATCATCATCATCATCATCATCATCATCATCATCATCATCATCATCATCATCATCATCTGGATGTTCGATTTACCCTCATTATTCTGTGACACACGGTATCAAATCTTGGTAGATAGTGTGATAAACCTTTATAGTTGTCAAATAAATAATTGGGAACTTTCGTTTTAAACTGCGTGCGCCCGCTACCACCCCCCCCCCCCCATGCTCTGACACTCTTGCCACGCCTATGAGCCATTCACTTTGGCACCTTACTGCTACCCTAGGGACCATACCTTGATAGACTCTTGTCTCAATGCCACAACACAATCCATTGCTTTGGGGTAAAATTGGTCACCAAAAGAATCCATAATCAGCTGTACGATACGATCTTTCATTTGTTTTGCGGCTGTGAAAAAAAGAAATCAAACATACGATATAAAGGATTAAGAATGGTGTAAAACTAGAAGCAATAGATCAGGAGGAGCGGCACCGGTTCAAAATACTCAATCTGGCATTGCTAAGGGGGTGGGTGGGGTGGGGTCAGACATCATCATATAGGTGGGGGTATCACTCTTGGGTCCATGAATCAGTACTCGAGTGTTAAAAATGGGGGTACCCTCCCCCCGCCTTTTGAAAAGCTCGGCTTTACTGTTGCTGTTTAGGTTCCACCATCCCTTGCTCCAGAGGAAACATTTTTTTCCAGGGAAATAAGATTTCAAGATTTACCTTCATCGAACTGATCGACATCTTTACGACTAATAAGCTCCTTGAAATCTGCTACTGGTTCCACGGTACCAACCTACAAGCATGGCAAAAAACATTAGAGGTGTATTTGCTAAGCTGGAAGTTCTCACTTGCAGTTGACATGACACGACCTCTTTTCCAAACATTACCAGAAAACAAAGAAATGACATTCAAGGGAATGATGACATGCGGTCTTAACCAGCTGAGTTGATGGCGTCCCCCAAAAGAATTATGGGTCAACCGTTTTTGGTTAGCATTTTCCAGAATTAGTACTAACTCTGGCATGTTCCAAGCAAGGACATGGGAAATGTTTATCAAAATACCAATTGGAATCCACAATTTTGATTGGTTGACCTTGGGTCCGTTGTGAAGGTCAACTCAGCTGGTGGTAAGAGGCCAGATATTGTGCATTAAAGTTGCCACACACGGCATTATCTTTAAACAAAGAAATAATACTCAAGGGAATGACACGCGGTCTTGTATTGGCTCTATAAGTTTTATAATACATTGCATTAGTGCATTGCGATGGGTGTATGTACCTCCGTAACCTTGCCTTTAGCCTGAGCCGCCATGCTGAAGTCTGTTTCATCAGCAGCATCTTCCATTCTCTGTCTCTTTGCTGCGGGTTCTGTTGCCAGGTCATTATCCACACTACAAGAGAACCATAGATAGCATATCAACCCTTTGCAGCAAGTCGGAACGCAGCTCAATTTAGAGAATGAAATAATAGGTTCTAATTTTCAGGAGATTGAAATTCGTTTGTTTTGTCCTCAAAATTGAGCTGCTTTGACGTCATGTGCATGAAAGGTGTCTATTGTCCTGATTCTGCTTGTGGTTGGTAGTGGTTACCACATGCGTCACCTCTTCCTCGTCATCACCGTCGTCATCGTCGTCATCATATGTACATTTCGTAGAGCACGACTGCACAAGGATTCATAAAATGTTGGGATTTTAGAGATCAACCAACCTGGCTTTAAATACGTTCTCAGCGGCTTGTTGGGTCTTCTTTTTCTCTATTTTTTCCAACCGGAACAAATCCTGTATCAAAAAAATAAAGTTGATCCAATAAAGTGGCCGCTTAATAGAGGTTCTGCCGTAGCACTGAATCAATATGGCCGCCATGCTGGTTACTATAAGATAACCAAAGAACAATATTTTGTTAAATGCAACCAAGATGACCACATTCTTGAATAACATTCAGTTTTTGGTTCTATTTTAATGAGCACATTGTACCGGAAGTACGTCACGACTGTTTTCCATACTGACCTTGACCTTAAGACACTGTGCTGAACACTTGGCTTTAAACTCAGGACTAGGCTCAATATAGCTGAAAACATCAAAGTGGCATTTTCACGGTTAAATGAAAATAAGGCACATTGTGGTCTAGCTACAAGGAACAAAATATCCCAGGATACGACGAACATAAGATGTTCGCACAGACGGCCAAAGGAAAGGAAAAATCGCACAGACGGCAAAAGGAAAGGAAAAAACCCCAGCAAAATCAGGGACCGCGGAGCGCCCTAAAAAGTGGTGGGGCTAAGATTGGAAAATATAAGAGATGAGTATAAGAGATGAGTAAGAGTGGTAGGGCTAAAGCTCTAACAGCCTTTCCCCCTCCACACTGAGTCCCTGAATATGAGCTGACCCACGAATCATATTATTATTACCTTGCGATAACAGGTTCCAGTTCTGGTAAAGCCTGATCGTCAGGGTTAAGTGCACGATGCTGAATACACTGCAACAAAAACATTATTTTTTTGTACGAATAGAGTATGTTTCCTATAGGTATGAAAAGAGCACGACCAAGGCATATATAGAAACTGACGATACGGGTACCCTTGAACACCGTGCGAGACAGTGCTACCAGTAACTTTAGCTTTAATGGAACAGTATGGCACACGGCTACTATAATATTCACGGCATGGGTTCGTTTATTAGATCACTGCTAATCCAATGAAAGACTTGGGTACAGCATCATAAGAGAGCTTAAGATTCGCGTTTTTTTCTCCCGCAAACGGCAAACGTGACCAAGTTTTCTTCGTTTTCCTGTATTTCACTTTACATTTTGCAAACTTTCTTTACAAAAAGATTTTTGCGATTCCTTTTTACTAATTTTAAAGAACTTTTCACTGACGTTTCACGTTTGCCGTAAACGGGATTCTTAAACTCTCTTTTATAATCACGGCATGCGCGGCACGTTTACAGTGAGTTTTTCAAAAGCACACGGTACCGAGTTTCATGGCATCCCTTGTTCCAGTCACAGCGCGCAAATCACTCACAATGTATTACTCTCTATCTGTTAAAGGATGATGCTCCCTCCCTACGATGTCCGAGCATCGTATCCAACATGATTTTGTAGGAAAGGGGTCTATACCTGAAATACACGTTGTCTTGTTGGGTTGAATGTACACTTGGGCTTCAATGCCTCTTCATAGTCCCCGTTATCATGCCTTAAATTAAAACAATGGGTAGAGACTGTGATTACACGAAAAATAACAGATGGGTGGTTTTTACCGCTTTTGACATTCCCCTAACCCTTCCCCCCTAACTAGCAGTTAGTGTTACTATTTGTACGTACGAAAAATATCATAGATTGAATAGAATACCTGTATGCTTTGGTCAGGTCCATTGCTGTTACAAGATTGTCAATTGCCTGCAGCTGTTCATCTAATAAACATACACACTACATTATCCAACAACATCCTTGTTGTGAAATTCATAATTCTAACTTTCCTTCCTTTCTATTCCCATTCTATTCCCTCCGCGTGAATTCACTATTATTTCTTTTTGCTGTATTACTTGGTTTACTCTCTTCTTCCTATCATTTATTCACCCACTCAAATACCCACCCACCCATGCACTCACTCACTCACTCACTCACTCACACACTAAGTGGGAAGGGATTTTGAGACCGACACTAAGACCCAGTTCAAACGTCGATCTTCTCATGAACCGAACCTAATGACATCAAAGAAGACCGCCTTATTATCCATTGTTTCAAATGCGTTCGGCTCATGAAAAGATCGACGTTTGAACTGGGCCTAAGAACGGCTGCAAAGGAGACTAAGTATTCACCTGAAGGCACCAGCTTCTTGTTCGCATCCAAAGATCCAAAACCAAATTGCCTGAGGTCTTCCATGAATGGTAAAGCAGTAAATAACAAGCACTGGAACATAAATAAAAGAACGAATTGTTCTAGAATGTTATATAGAGGATATTACATGGGCGCGCGGAGATACGAATTTTAGAAGATAAAATTAGTATCTCCAAGCGCCCATGTAATGTTCTGTTTATTATATAACTATCAATGAAAAAGAAAAGAAAGCTTTTTCGAGCTTTTTTCTGCTATAAGAGTAGGTAACCATAGTGACAATATTTTCACATTTTCACAAATAACATGTTATCTTCACATGTGAAAATATCAAATTTTTGAAATAGAGAAATATAGGTTATTGATCGGAAACTCTTATTAGTATAGGTATTTCATTAAAAATACCAATATCTATCTATTTCCAAAATTTGTATAGGAAATCACACTACCAGGAGTACAATTTGTAAATTAATAGGTACAAGTAATGTTTTGAATGTTTTTGTAATTTAAAGAACTTTCGAAACATTAAATGGGGCTATTAATTCCAAATTGTACGAGTAGGTCGTGTGATTTTTTATTTATAGTTCACTAGAGTCCAAAACCGGTTTTTTAGATTCAAAACCGATTTTTAAAGACCCAAACCGGTTTTTAGATCCCAAAACCGGTTGTTTAGATTCCAAACCGGTTTTTAAAGCCCCAAACCGGTTTTTAAAGTCCCTAACCGGCTTTTTAGATTCCAAAACCGGTTTTTAAAGTCCTAAACCGGTTTTTAGATTCCAAAACCGGTTTTTTAGATCCCAAAACTGGTTTTTTAGATTCAAAACCGGTTTTTAGATTCCAAAACCAGTTTTTTAGATCCCAAAACCGGTTTTTTTAGATTCCAAACCGGTTTTTAAAGTCCCAAACCGGTTTTTAGATCCCAAAACCGGTTTTTTAGATTCGAAACCGGTTTTTAAAGTCCCAAAGCGGTTTTTAGATTTCAAAACCGGTTTTTAAAGTCCTAAACAAGTTTTCAGATTCCAAAACCGGTTTTTACATTCCAAAACCGGTTTTTTAGATTCCCAAACCGGTTTTTTAGATTCCAAAACCAGTTTTTAGATTCCCAAACCGGTTTTTAGATTCCCAAACCGGTTTTTAAAGTCCTAAACCGGTTCTTAGATCTCAAAACCGGTTTCTTAGATTCCAAACCGGTTTTTAAAGACCCAACCGGTTTTTAGATCCCAAAACCGGTTTTTTAGATTCCAAACCGGCTTTTAAAGCCCCAAACCGGTTTTTAGATTCCCAAACCGGTTTTTTAGGGTCAAAAACCGGTTTTTAGATTCCCAAACCGGATTTTTAGATTCCAAAACCGGTTTTTAAATTCCAAAACCGGTTTTTTAGATTCCAAAACCGGTTTTTAAATTCCAAAACCGGTTTTTAAAGTCCTAAACCGGTTTTTAGATTGCAAAACCGGTTTTTTAGATTCCAAAACCGGTTTTTAAATTCCAAAACCGGTTTTTAGATTCCCAAACCGGTTTTCGGTTTTTTAGATTCCAAACCGGTTTTTAAAGACCCAAACCGGTTTTTAGATCCCAAAACCGGTTTTTTAGATCCCAAATCGGTTTTTTAGATTCCAAAACCGGTTTTTAAATTCCAAAACCGGTTTTTAGATTCCCAAACCAGTTTTTAGACTCCAAAACCGGTTTTTAAAGTCCTAAACCGGTTTTTAGATTCCCAAACCGGTTTTTTAGATTCCAAAACCGGTTTTTAAATTCCAAAACCGGTTTTTAGATTCCCAAACCAGTTTTTAGATTCCAAAACCGGTTTTTAAAGTGCTAAACCGGTTTTTAGATTCCCAAACCGGTTTTTTAGATTCCAAAACCGGTTTTTAAATTCCAAAACCGGTTTTTAGATTCCCAAACCGGTTTTTAAATTCCAAAACCGGTCTTTAGATTCCCAAACCGGTTTTTAGATTCCAAAACCGTTTTTTAAAGTCCTAAACCGGTTTTTAGTGTCAAAAACCGGTTTTTAGATTCCCAAACCGGTTTTTAGATTCCAAAACCGGTTTTTAAATTCCAAAACCGGTTTTTAAATTCCAAAACCGGTTTTTAGATTCCCAAACCAGTTTTTAGATTCCAAAACCGGTTTTTAGATCCCCAAACATGTTTTTTAGATTCCAAAACCGGTTTTTAAAGTCCTAAACCAGTTTTTAGATCTCAAAACCGGTTTTTTAGATTCCAAAACCGGTTTTTAAAGTCCTAAACCGGTTCTTAGATTCCCAAACCGGTTTTTTAGATTCCTAAACCGGTTTTCAGATTCCAAAACCGGTTTTAAGATTCCCAAACCGGTTTTTAAATTCCAAAACCGGTTTTTAGATTCCCAAACCGGTTTTTAGATTCCCAAACCGGTTTTTAGATTCCAAAACCGGTTTTTAAAGTCCTAAACCGGTTTTTAAATTCCAAAACCGGTTTTTAGATTCCCAAACCAGTTTTTAGATTCCAAAACCGGTTTTTAGATCCCCAAACCGGTTTTTTAGATTCCAAAACCGGTTTTTAAAGTCCTAAACCAGTTTTTAGATCTCAAAACCGGTTTTTTAGATTCCAAAACCGGTTTTTAAAGTCCTAAACCGGTTTTTAGATTCCCAAACC
This sequence comes from Anthopleura sola, assembly GCA_023349425.1. Taxonomy (NCBI): domain Eukaryota; kingdom Metazoa; phylum Cnidaria; class Anthozoa; order Actiniaria; family Actiniidae; genus Anthopleura; species Anthopleura sola. The sequence continues at coordinate 3,567,710 of JALHLI010000008.1, forward strand.
GGTTTTTTAGATTCCTAAACCGGTTTTCAGATTCCAAAACCGGTTTTAAGATTCCCAAACCGGTTTTTAAATTCCAAAACCGGTTTTTAGATTCCCAAACCGGTTTTTAGATTCCCAAACCGGTTTTTAGATTCCAAAACCGGTTTTTAAAGTCCTAAACCGGTTTTTAAATTCCAAAACCGGTTTTTAGTGTCAAAAACCGGTTTTAAGATTCCAAAACCGGTTTTTAAAGTCCTAAACCGGTTTTCAGATTCCAAAACCGGTTTTTACATTCCAAAACCGGTTTTTTAGATTCCAAACCGGTTTTTAAAGTCCTAAGCCAGTTTTTAGATCTCAAAACCGGTTTTTTAGATTCCAAAACCGGTTTTTAAAGTCCTAAACCGGTTTTTAGATTCCCAAACCGGTTTTTTAGATTCCTAAACCGGTTTTCAGATTCCAAAACCGTTTTTAAGATTCCCAAACCGGTTTTTAAATTCCAAAACCGGTTTTTAGATTCCCAAACCGGTTTTTAGATTCCCAAACCGGTTTTTAGATTCCAAAACCGGTTTTTAAAGTCCTAAACCGGTTTTTAGATTCCCAAACCAGTTTTTAGATTCCAAAACCGGTTTTTAAAGTCCTAAACCTGTTTTAAAGATTCCCAAACCGGTTTTTAAAGAGCGAAACCGGTTTTTAGATCTCAAAACCGGTTTTTTTAGATTCCAAACCGGTTTTTAAAGCCCCAAACCGGTTTTTAGATTCCCAAACCGGTTTTTTAGGGGCAAAAACCGGTTTTTAGATTCCCAAACCGGTTTTTTAGATTCCAAAACCGGTTTTTAAATTCCAAAACCGGTTTTTAGATTCCCAAACCGGTTTTTAAAGTCCTAAACCTGTTTTTAGATCCCAAAACCGGTTTTTAAAGAGCGAAACCGGTTTTTAGATCCCAAAACCGGTTTTTAAGTTCCAAACCGGTTTTTAAAGCCCCAAACCGGTTTTTAGATTCCCAAACCGGTTTTTAGATTCCAAAACCGGTTTTCAAAGTCCTAAACCAGTTTTTAGATTCCCAAACCGGTTTTTAAAGTCCTAAACCTGTTTTTAGATTCCCAAACCGGTTTTTGGATTCCAAAACCGGTTTTTAAAGAGCGAAACCGGTTTTTAGATCCCAAAACCGGTTTTTAAGTTCCAAACCGGTTTTTAAAGCCCCAAACCGGTTTTTAGATTCCCAAACCGGTTTTTAGGGGCAAAAACCGGTTTTTAGATTCCCAAACCGGTTTTTTAGATTCAAAAACCGGCTTTTAAATTCCAAAACCAGTTTTTAGATTCCAAAACCGGTTTTCAAAGTCCTAAACCAGTTTTTAGATTCCCAAACCGGTTTTTAAAGTCCTAAACCTGTTTTTAGATTCCCAAACCGGTTTTTAAATTCGAAAACCGGTTTTAAGATTCCACAACCGGTTTTTAAAGACCCAAACCGGTTTTTAGATCCCAAAACCGGTTTTTTAGATTCCAAACCGGTTTTTAAGTCCCCAAACCGGTTTTTAGATTCCCAAACAGGTTTTTTAGGGGCAAAAACCGGTTTTTACATTCCAAAACCGGTTTTTTAGATTCCAAAACCGGTTTTTAAATTCCAAACCCGGTTTTTTAGATTCCAAAACCGGTTTTTAAAGTCCCAAACCGGTTTTTTAGATTCCAAAACCGGTTTTTAAAGTCCTAAACCGGTTGTTAGATTCCAAACCGGTTTTTAAAGCCCCAAACCGGTTTTTAGATTCCAAAACTGGTTTTTTAGATTCCAAAACCGGTTTTTAAATTCCAAAACCGGTTTTAAGATTCCCAAACAGGTTTTTTAGGGGCAAACACCGGTTTTTACATTCCAAAACCGGTTTTTTAGATTCCAAAACCGGTTTTTAAATTCCAAACCCGGTTTTTTAGATTCCAAAACCGGTTTTTAAATTCCAAAACCGGTTTTTAGATTCCAAAACCAGTTTTTAGATTCCAAAACCGGTTTTTAAATTCCAAAACCGGTTTTTTAGATTCCAAAACCGGTTTTTAAATTCCAAAACCGGTTTTTAGATTCCCAAACCAGTTTTTAGATTCCAAAACCGGTTTTTAAAGTCCTAAACCGGTTTTTAGATTCCAAAACCGGTTTTTAAATTCCAAAACCGGTTTTAAGATTCCAAAACCGGTTTTTAAAGACCTAAACCGGTTTTTAGATCCCAAAACCGGTTTTTTAGATTCCAAACCGGTTTTTAAAGCCCCAAACTTGTTTTTAGATTCCCAAACCGGTTTTTTAGGGGCAAAAACCGGTTTTTAGATTCCAAAACCGGTTTTTTAGATTTCAAAACCGGTTTTTAAATTCCAAAACCGGTTTTTTAGATTCCAAAACCGGTTTTTAAATTCCCAAACCGGTTTTTAGATTCCCAAACCGGTTTTTAAAGTCCCAAACCGGTTTTTTAGATTCCAAAACCGGTTTTTAAAGTCCTAAACCGGTTGTTAGATTCCAAACCGGTTTTTAAAGCCCCAAACCGGTTTTTAGATTCCCAAACTGGTTTTTTAGGGGCAAAAACCGGTTTTTAGGGTCAAAAACCGGTTTTTAGATTCCAAAACTGGTTTTTTAGATTCCAAAACCGGTTTTTAGATTTCAAAACCGGTTTTTTAGATTCCAAAACCGGTTTTTTTTAGAATCCTAAACCGAGAGTACGAGAGTACCTCATAATCTTTCTTGATGTGTGGTGACAAGAAGCCAAGCTTTGGTGCTGCATTTTTCCTGAAGCAATATCTTACAATGGCAACAGTATCTGATTCATACATGCCATTAATGAACGCTGATAAAGCTATGCCTGCATTCTGGATAAAATAAAATATCATATCAATAGATCACCACCACCATCATGCACCATCACCGCTATCATTACCATCACCATCACCATCACGGTCATTATAACCATCACCACTATTACCGCCATCATCACCATAACTGCCACCACCACCACCAGCATCGCCACAATCACCATTGTCATTATCATCAAGTATTCGATATTCATTGCTCCAATACTTATTTAATGTTAGCATAATCCTAACTCACAACATCTTCTGGCTGGGCTGTAAATGCCACAACATTTTCACCAATAAGCTGATACCTCTTGATCTAAAATGAAGGTTTACATCACGTTATTTGCTGTAACATGACCATAAATATCGAACAATCTTCATAGCATTTCCAACAACAGGCAAAATGATTTTTACAGTGGAATCCTGGCAATGCACCTTTCCATAGTCTTCCCACAATCCCTTATGATCCGAGCATGAGGTTGAGGTCAGGGTAAAATTTGCATAGAAATGTATAAAAAAATATGCAAATTTTACCCTGACCTCGAGCTCGCGCTGGGATCATAAGGGATTGTGGGAAAACTACGGAAAGGAGCATGTGGACACCCAGTGGACCAGGGAAGGATAATGCAATAGTCTTGAAAGGCAGCCATTCCTTTGCATCAAAGCGAGACCAACGGTTAAAAAGGGGTCTGTCATCGCAAGCTCACCGTTAGTGACGCTTCAGTCAATGCAAAGGCACAGCTATCTTTTAAGATGGTGCAGGGAACTGTGAACTGGACTATTGAAGCGGAATTGTACGAATTGGAAAATGGTATACTATTTCTATCCTTCAAAAATTGAAGAGTATCAATTCATTATTAAAGAGTGGGAGACAAATACACTAACTATAATACACAAATACAAAGTGAAACAACCTACATTATCAACCGAGGTGAATCCAAGGACAGACAGACACTTTTCCGTTGTTATCTTCATACTGTCTTTGTCAATTTTCGTCAAAGGAACAATAGTTTTACCATACCGGTACCCTATAAAACACAACAACATAATGTATTATATCTCAGACCAAGACAAACTATCTTGCTTTGAGGGCTACTGGGTTATAAGTATGATTTTTAAACTTATAACCGTCATGTGTTACCCTATGTAAATAAAGTTGCTTCATCCATCCACCCACCGACCCACTAATGTGACCGCCTTATCTCAATATTTTCATCCTAAAGACTTAAGCTCCTTTAGTTATGTGCCCACAGAAATTTTGGCAAGTTTTGAGTAAAGAATGACAGAAAAATAAGAATATATTGATTCTAGCCAGGCCTTAACATGCTTGAGTTTTGCTACTATTTTTTTCAGTTTGCAGCGAGGATCAATCAATAGAAGAAACAGTTGATCCTCCTGCAAAATTCCTAGCTTGCTATCGATTGAAGCGAATTGAATACGGACTTCTTCCCTGAACTTAGAGTATAGAGTGCACTTGGTAAGAAAATGTCTTTCGTCCTCTACTGAGTCTGGACAGTTAAAACATTTCCTTTCCTCTGGCTTTTTGTACCCTCTCACATTTCTGCCCTTTTCGAGTTCGAGAACATGGATGCTAATCCTAAGCTTAGGGAGGGAGCGCAATATCCCTACCTTGTGCCACATCCTCCTTCTCAACTTCAGTCTGGTCTTCATCATTCAAGTGATATGATCTTTCCATTTTGACTTCCATGCTTTCAGGGTTTGCCGAGGCTTGTGAAATCGCTGACAACTTTTTCCATGATGCCAGTTTTTCTTCTTTCACCTACGAAATAAGCTTAATAAGCTGTAGAATAGCAGGTCCGTAGGCTGGGGATTCGGGTTGCAAACGCACCCCTCCCACTTGAGGATTTTCTTGCGTTTTTTAAGGATTGATTTGATATTGAAATGTTGATTTGCTCATAACAGGAGCCAGTTAACACACTTGCCTTGAAGAAGCAAGGAAAATTGAAATGGAGGGTCGGAGGGTCAGCATGACATCGTAAATTATCAAGACCAAGGCCGTGTTATGTGTTTATACTATACATTTCGTAAACTATAAAAATTTCAATCTCCATAATTGTTATAGAATGCATATACTAGAGCAGTTTTCGTATGAGTGGGAAACATATGGTACTAACTTACAGCACGTACAGTCCGTACACGGTACGACGTGCTGCAACATTGAAATGGCTTTTCATTGTCTTCCAGTAATAATTCATCCAATCACAACGCGTAATTACGGAAACTGTAAGATACGGTAGGGCTACAGTACGACTCGACTACGCATTTGTCGTATCGATTCCCACTCATACGAAAACAGCACTATCTGCAACACAACCTGTAGATAAGACAGATAATACATTTATCATGTGAAGTTGACACTATATCAGGCTAGGGATCAGAGACGGATCCAGGATTTTGTTCAGGGAGGGGTGCATGACACAAAGTCAGCCCGGGGAGGGGTGCAACCCTCAGTCAGAATCAAAAAAAGAAAACATTATTTTGTATAGGGTATCTTTAAAATAGGGGGACAAAGTTGCTCCTTGTGGGGGTGCGCACCCACTGCTCCCCTCCCCTGGATCTGCCCCTGGGGATTGGCTGAGGACTGTTGGCCAATCAGAAGACGAGATAGACAGTAAAATGTATAATGTACAGTAAAGACTCACTCTGATGTAAGCATACACATTAATCTTGAGTGTTGTACCAATCTCTAATGGACCCCTGAAAACTGTGGTCTGTTTGATTCTTCTGCACTCAAAGAAACTTAACATTGGTAGCACACAACTGCAGAAAAAAAGTACGTTAATGTTCATCCAACCAGTAATACATCCAATAGATGTAACAACCTATCTAATGCTTCAGTATACTAGTCCGACGTGTTAACCAAGGGCATATGATATTTTTCTCTTAATTCTTTATTCTATTATTCACACCGAACGCATTTCATTTCACTAGTATTATCCTCAATTGTGCATAAATATTTACGGTGTTCAGCTTACCCATGAGATTAATATCGCCCTGGACCCCCACAGTTGCCACTTATACCATATTGCCTGGCTGCGTAACTAGCGTGGTTGGTCCTTGTAGTGTAGTGGTTAACACGTCGGACTAGTATACCGAAACCGTGGGTTCGAGTCCTGCCAAGGGTATATGATATTTTTCTCTTAATTCTTTATTCTATTATTCACACCGAACGCATTTCATTTCACTAGTATTATCTAATGCTTCATTTAGTCATACGATATTTAGTCCTCCATTCTCCTCCATTAGTCATTCATTTCTCCCTTTATTTATTTATTTATTTGTTTCTTCGTCATTCCTCCACTCCATCCCATCCATCTGAAAACTAATCTGTCCATCCTAAATCTATCCATCCCTCCATCTAACTCCACCTACCCACCCACTGGTCTGTCTATCTATCCACCCTGAAATCCATCCATTCATCCAACAACCCTTCCATCTATCTAACCACCCTTCCATCTACCCATCTACCCACCCACCCATCCACCTGCCCAACCCTCATGTGGAGATATTTATTTTATCTTATTTTTTTTATGAGGAGATAATAACCTGAATGAGTATGTTTGTCCATCAACTTCCTCCAAAACATGTTTTATGCATTCTTCACCAGCAAGCTGTTTCAAGAGCAGAACGATATTTATTATTGTCATCTAATTGTCTCTAATATTAGGTAGTACAGGTAATAATGTTTATCAAGTTCTTTAGAGTATTTTCAGTTTAATTTATGGTTCTAGTGATCTTTATTGCCGTATACCTGTTGTGGTGTCTTAGGTTTTCTGGGTGGGTGTGCACCATTTCCACGAGATGTTGACGGTTGATTTTCATCAGTGTCTTCTCCTTTTACATTATCATCATCATCATCATCATCATACAAATCAGGTCCCCTTAAAAATAACATAATATTTTTACATGCACAATTTAACCCAGTAAATTACCGCTTATCATGAGTCTTTCCTAGAGCTCAGTGGTTAGAGCATCCGACTAGTTTCTAGAAGATTATGGAATTGATTGCTATCAGAGACTCTAATTTTTTCAAGTTCCTTTCAGCTATTGACGAATCCCTCAGATTTTTATAATGTCTTACTTAAAACAATAGAATTCAAGATGTCCGCAGTATCGGTAAAATGCAAGTGTAGATCCAGGGGGAGGGTCAGGGTGCTCCAGACCCCCTGTCATACCTAAGGTTCCATTGTTTGTTTTATCCTAAAATTTAGTTTTGCCCCAGGTTTGAAGTAAATTTCGTATGAAGTATACATTTGGATCCCCCTCAACGTTTGGACCCCCCGTTTCAAAAAATTCCTGGATCCGCCCTTAAAAGGTCTATTCTAGAACCAGACAAGCATGATATTTAGTCAATGTACTTACACAAGAATAAACTGAGCATCCATTTCTTTGAGTCCATTGATGATCAAATCAAGTTGATCTTTACCAAAAGGTGAGCCTAGGTCAGTGAACAGGTAGATCTTTTTCTCAACTTTCTTGCCCCTATAAGGAGAGAAGTAGACTTCCAGTATAATGCAATATATATGTGTAATATCCTAACATACTAGTAATAATGTTGGTAGGGTGTCATTGGGTTGTTGGTAGGGTGTCAGTAGGTTGTTGGTAGGGTGTCATTGGGTTGTTGGTAGGGTGTCAGTAGGGTGTTGGTAATGGTGTCAGTAGGGTGTTGGTAGGTTGTCAGTAGGTTGTTGGTAGGGTGTCATTGGGTTGTTGGTAGGGTGTCAGTAGGTTGTTGGTAGGGTGTCAGTGGGTTGTTGGTAGGGTGTCATTGGGTTGTTGGTAGGGTATCAGTAGGTTGTTGGTAGGGTGTCAGTGGGTTGTTGGTAGGGTGTCAGTGGGTTGATGGTAGGGTGTCAGTAGGTTGTTGGTAGGGTGTCAGTAGGTTGTTGGTAGGGTGTCATTAGGTTATTGACAGGGTATCAGTGGGTTGTTGGTAGGGTGTCAGTGGGGTGTTGGTAGGGTGTCAGTAGGTTGTTGGTAGGGTGTCAGTAGGTTGTTGGTAGGGTGTCATTGGGTTGTTGGTAGGGTGTCAGTGGGTTGTTGGTAGGGTGTCATTGGGTTGTTGGTAGGGTGTCAGTGGGTTGTTGGTAGGGTGTCAGTAGGTTGTTGGTAGGGTGTCATTAGGTTATTGACAGGGTATCAGAGGGTTGATGGTAGGGTGTCAGTAGGTTGATGGTAGGGTGTCAGTAGGTTGTTGGTAGGGTGTCAGTAGGTTGATGGTAGGGTGTCAGTGGGTTGTTGGTAGGGTGTCAGTGGGTTGTTGGTAGGGTGTCAGTGGGTGTTGGTAGGATGTCAGCAGGTTGTTGGTAGGGTGTCAGTAGGGTGTTGGTAGGGTGTCAGTAGGTTGTTGGTAGGGTGTCAGTGGGTGTTGGTAGGATGTCAGCAGGTTGTTGGTAGGGTGTCAGCAGGTTGTTGGTAGGGTGTCAGTGGGTTGTTGGTAGGGTGTCAGGTTGTGTGTAGAGTGTCAGTAGGTTGTTGGCAGGGCATCAGAGGGTTGTTGGTAGGGTGTTGTTAGGGTGTCAGTTTTTTGAAGGATTTGTAAGGCATTTTATCAACAAAGTATAAACAAGTGGACTATAATTACCTTGTTCTCTCTCTCAACAAATCCATAGCAACAACAACAGCATCAATGACTGAATGATGAGTTAAGATTCCAATCTAAATTCCATTTTTATTATACTTCATGCTTTGTCATAAAATGGATGTAATTCTACAAGCAATCCATACTTTTGAAATGAAATTCTCCAGCCTCAAATAGCATTCAATTGACTGATGGTAAAAATAGATCATAATATGGAAAAAGGAAAATGCAAGAAAAACGGGACTACCATTTTATATGGTCATCCGATGCCACAGCAAAGATCTAATCATTTGCAGATATTTTTAGAGCAAGGCTCTACTTACTATTTTAAGACCTTGAGTGTTGTTCAGGCCACAGCTTAAAGCCACAAAATAAAAACAAAAAATAAAACAATTCTTAAAGCCACAACCTCCCACACAGCAGGCAGTGCCAAACCAACTGATATAGTCTGATAATAGCCTGTCATTGAAACGTTTTGTCTCTCTCACAGTTTTTCCATATTGAAACCAGCTGATTTCTCTTAGTGGCGCGCAAAGCATTGTTTGTCAAATCGAAACGTTCCTAACACCCAGTCTCCAAATATATTTTCCCCGCGCGGCCACTACGAAAGCTATCATTTCTGCGCGATGTTTACGTTGATAAACATCAAATTGTAAAAGGATAAAATCAAAAAAACTAATAAAAAACCTTTCAAACGAATGAACTGATGTTTAATCTATCGATTTATTGAGTAAAGATAGAATAATGAACCGATTTTATGAGAATTAAGTTAAAGTTTGGGTAAATGTAGGATTAAATCTGGAATTTGTAAATTAGTTATCTCAACGGCAGACGAAGCACATATTTCGACCGCCGCCAAATTGAAATTTGTTTGGAACGCTTGGCCGTGCGACAAAAATGGCTCTGATTGGCTAATTTAAACCGGAAGTGCTTTGCGAAATCAGCTGAAAAGGATACAGTCTGTTTCTTGAGATCCTGAAGATGAAAAAAATATCATATTAGAATAAAAAGATTCTATTTTTTTTCTTGAAAAGTCTCAGTTCTCAGTCATAGAAAGTTGTACTTGCGGATACAACCTATGCCACTAGTGTAGGGAGGGGGCACAGGGGGCACATGCTCCCCCTAAATTTTTTTGAGGAAAAAAAACTGAGGTGTCATCCTTAGTAGCCCGGTGACTTGGTAAATGGTTGTCTTTATTTTATTTTCCCACTCAATGATGAATATCATAGTAAATGTATACAAAATATCAAAAACATCTCCTAAAATCTAGACTTATCTCAGATATAAACTTCTATAAATCAATTTTCATAGTCTTCATGACACCTCAGTTTTGCAGTGACATCATTTCTATGTCACTATTTCAGATCAGCTGGATGATTCAGCTCATGTTCTAAGCGTTACCAGTTTTGCACAAAACCTTAGAAAGGCCAATACCCATGGGAAAATATGCTTATCATCTTAAAAGGCTGTGTGTCTTTGCTAATTCTTTCTAATACACATTCCCAAGAGATGAATCAATATTGTATTTTGATGCTTACCTGGAGTTATATTATTGTGAAGAAATCTCAACAACTCCAAGTCAGGAGGTCCTAGCTCCTTTGCAACTGTTATATTCTCATAGCCTCCATGATCCTCGTTTAGGTGATTTGCAGTCCCTATAATAATAATAATAATAATAATAATAATAATAATAATAATAATAATAATAATAAATGTCTTTATTGGGTCACTAATGAAGTTTATAATTTTTTCCAGTTAGGCCCATCAAAGAAAGGTAGGAAAACAGCAAGTTGAACATAGAACAATAAGACAATTTTATTCTTTAAATATAATTTGCAGGGGAGTTGCAGCCTCCCATGAGAATTTCAATTGACTGGCTGACAGTGAGAGAATGATAGCTATACTATGATTATTATAGGCCTTGTTTTAGCTTTCATTGCTATTATACAAACCCCTTTTAAAAAATCCTATATCTGTTCCTGATTTGTTTAAAGGTCAACCAAAAGAGTTATATTTATCTACATGTCCTAAACAATGTCTGTACAATGTTATTAATTGCACTAGTACAGTGAATCACTAGTGAATTCACTCAATTCTCACCTCTGGGTTCTAGGGTTCATTTTCTGGACTAATTATCACATGTGAGTAGAGTTTGTAAGGTCTCTCAATTGATTTGAGGGTTTTTCTTCCCTCCACAAACCTCACAAAAATTCCAATTCAATCTGTGAGCTAGACGTGCCCTGACTTTGAACAGATATAGACCAGAGGTTGTTTCAGAGTATTGATAGAATTTGATAGAAATAATTAAATTTTTTCAACTAAATTTATTCCATTTCTATATTTGTATTTTCTTGTAAGCTTCACTGTCATCCAAGATTCACATTCAAGACTCCTACAGAGTAACTTCTAACTCCTTGTCTGTGGTTTAGACATGGCAAATTATACACATTCTCTCAGAAATGAAAGGGTGTCATAGCAAGAATCAGGAATTGGGTGAGAGAAGAATAAAAAAGGAAAAAAATTAGATGAACAAACAAATTACTAGCATTTTAATTTTTCTTTTATATTTTGACAAGTAATTACCAAGAAGTTAAGCAAGCATGTGCCCTCCCTTCCTAGGCTGGTGTACCCAGTAGTTAATTAAATCAGAAAGTATAAGAAAACTTACTTACCATCAGTTCCAAAAAGAATCAGGGCAAATTCATCTTTTGCATTAGCAAACATCTGAAATCACATTCAACACTTTATGCATAAACACAAATGTTATTTTAATTTATGAAGTTCCAGAATATATGTCACTGGAAAATACTTATTCCGATTATAATGTCAGTCACCGAGAAAGCTACACGACACTAATGTATGACTGATAAAAATCATGGGAATGTGAATTTTAGCAATATTTGCACTTTTGAATTATGTTTGCTGAGGTTATTTACCATAGCAAATTAAAGAAATGCTCAAATGTCAACAACTTTTTACAGGATAACATGGAATAATGTACATAATATTTGATGTAGAATCATTTCTGGCCTTTCTTCCATGATCCTTGTTGGTCTTATATTTTAGCTCTCTCGGTGAATAGTGTTAGTTTCACAGCAGTCATGTTGTGGGACAAAGCAATGCAAACTTTCTCCTTGGTAATGAAATCTCTTGTCATGCAAAAACATTGCATTAGGGAGTGTCATAATTTATGAAAGAAATCAATTTTCTTTGGGAACAATTCTATAGAAAATATCCTTCAAAGCCAAAAAAGACTGGGGGACCATGATATTTAGTGTCTACTAAAATTCTGTAGTTTTTCCTTGGGGGGTGGAATGGGGGGGGGGGGGGGGGGGTCATTGAAAGTATATTGTTTGAGTGGCTGGCACCCCACAAATATATTTTCACAATGTATAATCCCGATACCCCTCACCCTATAAATCATAAACGCTTCCTTATTCCTGATCCTGTCCCTCAATATGGCTACCATGAACCAAACTTTATTGAAATAAGTACATTCCCTCCCACCCAGAGTAAATCCAATATATTTTCAAAATAAAGAATATTGTACTATCAAACCTTTCGTTGTACGATCATATCAATGGCCTTAATGGATGTCTCCAGTGGGGTCTCGTGTCCTGGAGGGGCCTGACTCATAGAGTGACCAACATCAAGGATAATCGCTACAGCATCCTAATGCATTAGGTGAGTAAAATATAAACAGATATAAGGCTCAAAAGTACATTTCTGGTAAAGTAAAATGCAAGATTATAATAATAAGCTTAAGCTTCAATCATAAATTAGTCTGAAACGTAAACTACACCGGGTGAAAGCTCGAATATTTTTCAGCAGTTTTTTATTTCGAAAACGGCGAAATACTTTTGTAGAGTTCATTGTTAGACTTTCCACCCCTTGAACTATCTTAACTCATATCAAAATTACAAGAATTTTGGCATTTTTATCATAAAAATGAATTATTATGTACTTGTTTAGAAACTCACCTTCGCCGCCATTTTGGAAGTCCGAAAATTCTTACGTCACACGGGCAAGATCGAACTTGAGCCGTTTTCCCGCCAACACGATATGTCACGCTAGAATGTCACATCACGCAAAAATCACGGAACCCATGAAACTTTCGACGAAATTTTCAGTGGTTTGCTTGAAAATATTGAAAAACCCGAAATATAAATACAAGGGAGAGAAATATAAAAACATTTGTATCTTTAATTGACTTTATACAGGAATTATTTATAGGTTTCCAGTTTTCCTCGCTTCCACTTCCGAAGAGCAAGACTTCCATATTCTTATTCAAAATTTCGGCCATGGGCCTTGATGGGCAAAAGCTAACAGATTTTGTTCCCATTTTTACGAAAAAGCTCATATATTTTCCTTCATATGTCATAATGTATTTATCATATCATTGAAAATGATTATCAGGTAGGTCATGTTTCCCAAGGTTGCCCCCCTGCTGAGACCAGTCGAAGGTTGGTGACGTCATATTGGCCTAACACTCAATTGGCTTTCTGGTATCTTTTCTTTGTCAAGAAAATTTGTCGTTCTTAGAACAAATTTCATCGTGGAAACTCACGGAGATAAAACGTGCATTGACCGTATGGTGTTCGAGAATTCTGATTGGATAAGCAGTGATCTCACGAGCGCTAGCTGTGATCGGTTCTCTTGGTTCAAATAAGAATACCGGCGTGGCAGTACAATGTGAAATCCAAACGTGACTAGCCGGAGGATTTCTTAAAGAACATGCACGTGTCTATGAATTGGCCGCAGGGGGTCGTAAAAAAGTTAAAAAACGCGGGTGGTTACACACTGGGGGATCATAACTAAGGTCTCATTTAAACAATTAGACGGCACGTATTTGGTAATACCATGAAATAGTTAGGATATTGAATGCAATGGTAGTTATGGTACTAATACCACCTGTATTAGACCTGACAAGGCTTTTGGTTGATATAATTGATTGTGTGTACACCACCAGTAAGCTCAGTGATGTCACAAAAGGGATAGCTTGTATGTCAAGACCAAACAAGGACAGAGAAAGAAAACGAAAGAAATTCAAGTTCAAATAAGTTAACTTTACTTAAAAGCCGAGAGGTGAAGAAAGACATCAAGAGGGAAGTCTCACGAATCTCTTTTCAATTCTATAGACAATCATAATAAATCATACTAAAATGGATAGTCTGAGTGTTCAACGAAAGTTTTTTTAGTAAAAATTAGAGGAAGAAACCGCGGTAAAACCAAGAAAGAGAAAGAGAAAACGAGAGAAATAAAGAAAGGTAGCCACACACAAATATAATCGAAAATTAATCAAACATACTTTATTGTAAATAATACATCACAAAAATATCTTAGAGCACATTTTTGCAACATCTGAAGATATTAATAATGCTTTTCAAGATATTTACATCTGGGCTATAATTACAACAATAGGATCTCAGCAAAATATATTTCTCTCTGTGTGATCCTTTTCATTTATTCTTTATTCCTATATGATTCAATATTAACGTCATTTTTATGTACAGCATTCAAGAAACTTCGAACAACCAACGACCCGCGCGTAAAACCTCTCCGTGGGGGAAACCAGACCACGTGATTAGTATCACGTGACAAGCGACCCAAAAGAATTCTGGGTAGCACGTTTTTTTACACGCGTTTTTTAAACACCCAATGAAAATGCGACACAGTCGCTACTTTATATTATTATAAATATATGATTTTGTTTTTTTTTCAGTTTGTCGAACAAAAATATAATAATTCTGGAACTTTACGCTCCAAAGTTTAAATATTTTGCTTGTATGTAATATTGTACAATCTAAACATGTGATAACGTTTGGTACTCCACGGAGTACTAGCTTGTGGATCGATGCTTTAAGGACGTGGGACGGAGGGAATAGTCGGAATGTCGTTTAATTTGGAGGACAAAACGATAGGTTCAATTCTCAGGATTTTGAAATTCTTTTATGCTCCAAGTTGAGCTCCTTTGACATCAAGTGAAAGGGGTCTATAAGCTAAGGAAATCGTGAGATGGGATTCTGATGTAATCCCCAGTGATTTGAATCTTTTTCCTCCATTCCCTATTCCCGCCTTTCCTAGTTCGATGCACAAACTCAACTACAAATTTCGATATCTTCTATATCTTCTAATCTCTACCAATACCTTAAACAAAGGATTTTGATTCTTAGTCAAAATACAATGCTATGATTGGTTGAGACCGAAAGTAACGAGAGGCCTGGTAAGGAAAGTAATCTGTAACCTCATCTCCAGTCTCCGTCATCTGCAGGAACAGCGAAAGGACTAGAGATGAGGCCAATAACAGAAAACGTTCAAAAATTGCTGCAAAATTTCAATGAAGGCACAGCCAAAGCAAATCTTGCCAACGACAAACAATGATCAAAATTGAATAAAAGTGACCTATCATAAATAACTTTTTACATGATATAAACAATTTGTAAACTAAATAATTAGAGTGTTTTTACTTATATAATCCGTGAAATAGTCGGTTACTAGACTAGTTGATGGTTTGCAAGCATTTCCAAGAGGTCAGAAGATGATGTAACATGCAAACGATCTTATTACCATTTTTAGTCGAGTTTTCATCAAATTAGTAAAATCACTCTAAGTGTAAATAACTTAACCAGGTACATCCAAGCCTCACAAAGATGCCCTTTGTTTCCATGGAGACGAGGGAGGAGGCATAGGATGTATCTGTATATGATTAGTACATTGAAGTAAAGAGCCCATTGACTTAACTGAAACATTAGTTATTTAGAAATAAACAGACAACAGAACGCATAACATGAAGACGAAGATGAGAGTTATTTCCTTAACTAAGCCTGCGCAATACTGATCAGATCAGTAGGTCAAAAAAGTATAATATTATAACAATAAATTACAGATAATACTAGAGTGCCTGTACCATTTATCCAGAGGCATTTCCAAGAATTCCTATGATGGGATCACTCCCTACTCCCCTTAACATAACCCCCTCCCTCCCAAGACGAACACGTTACCCAATTGAAGGTGTTACAGGCACCCCAGGACCTCTCGATACGCCCGTGTTTCTAAGTTTAGTGAAGGGAATCGATACGCTATGATTCCGACTTGAGAAGACATCAACTACAATTACAATCTGGACCCATAGGAATAACTATAAGAACTCCCGCACTTAGGTTTATCTAATTCCTACCTGTATAGACCCCTTACAGCAGCTCAATTTTGAGGACAAAACAACAGGTTTCCAATTCCCAGAAGATTTAAATTCTTTTGTATTGTCCTTCGAATTGAGCTGCTTTGATTTCACGTGAAAGGGGTCTATTATACATATATATGGAAATCATCTATCTAAGAATTTTCAATATTACACTCACTCCCAACGTGTTGAGCGAAAAATATGATTCGATTTATTTTCATAGCTTTAAAATTCTAAAGAGAAAAAGTGAACTAGTTGCATGAAATTCTTATTTTGTTATTCCTTCTTGGGTTCACTACTTCGTGGGTTCATTGATTGATTAATACTAGTTGAAAAATTCAACGATTTCAACGTGCGCGCAAACAGCGCATAATTTATATTAATAACTATTATACACTCGTTTTCAATAATACGCGCGGAATCGCAATATTTACTGCGCGCGCCACAAATCAGGTTTTGGTGAAGGCTTAGGATGCATTGCGTTCTAGCTTCGGTAGAAACAACACCATATACACCCTAGTTTGACGAACTAAATATGTTTGCACCCATGGTAGACCACAATGCAACATGCTCAAAATTTCAAGAAAGTTTAGTACAGCGAATGACTATCAAAAGATGCACTAAACATTATAATATATACCGCTGTTTTACGACCAAAAGATGTTTTAACCAAAGTAGACCACAATGCAATATGCTCGCAATTTCAAAAGATCTATGATATTCCATAGAAATTTTCTCTGTCTTTCTCGCCATTTCACCAGGAAAGAACACGTACCCAGCCTGGGTGATAATTTACAACCACCAAAACCTATACAACGATTCCGCGCATATCATTAACAACGATTGCGTACATTTCTTTCTACCTGATCACGTGGTAGTATGAATCAAAAACTGCACAGCTTTTTGTCCTTCTGCGGTGTCTTGCGCTTTCTTCGGCCTCCCGTTTCTTTTGATTCCTACAAACCAATTCTTTTTTAGGTATTTATACGACTTTAATGTCTGGTACAGGTTTGGTAAGTATTCCTCTTTGAACACGGAGTTTAAAGATGGTTGGTCCTGTTTGACAAATAAAGGAGCAACTGTCAGAAGACATTAACATAGCGCTAGTGTTCTTTAGATGTTGGCCCGGCCCTCCAGTATCGTAGGAGAGGTTCTTGAATATGGGCTACCTGTGGTGGGTCGACTGATCTCATGGTGGTCTCACAATAGGCCATTTGCACAAACCGGCGCGCGGTTGCGTCATTTTAAACTGAATTCCCCCCCCCCCCCCCCTTTACTGATATTCAGGTGCTCTTTTCATTTGTGATGTTCATTTTGCCACAACTGCTCGATTTAAGCTTAAGGGGGGTTGCGTCACGTTAGAGTGACCTAATAATGCATGTCGTCCATTCAACTCTTTTTCATTGTTCCCCGTATCCCTCAAGAGCTTTTTAATGATTTTGTGGGCCACAAACAGGTTCGCCACTGTTGGCCTGGGAATCAAATAAAATGACTTCAAAATACACGTACCTGTCCAATAAGATATCCATCATCTGTAATGGATAAATATCGATTTGTAGCGACCCCTAGGATCATTAGAAGACCGTTACCTACCGAATGTAACTCTAGTTTAACTGAAAATAAATGGCAAATAAATACATTATCAGTTTTACGCGTAGTTACGGCTACGGTAAGACACCGTACAGTTACAGTACATCTACGAATTTGCGTATCGAATTGATAAGAAAACCACTCTAGTACAGGAAGTCAGGTAGTAATGGTAATCACCACGTGGAACTTCAAGGTATTCATGCTTAGAATATTGAAGTGCAAAGTTCAACCGTATCCGCTTTAACCGCCAGGAAGCCTGAGATGACCGGATCTTATCAAGATGACCGGGGTATTTATTATTAAAGCAGTCTGCATCATATGATAATACCATGCGAATGGGAAGAAAACAGGAAATATAAAAATTCCAAACACTACCCCTAATAGTACTCTTTTAGCCTCTCTACAACTCCTGTGGTAATTTTTTTAGATTTGACGCGGTTCTTCACATGTTAATCTTACTTAAACACGAAGAGAACAAGTAGCAAATTATCCCCACCCTACTCTTAACCGTCCTTTTTTAGTCCTCACCACACCTCCCCGGGTGAGACTGATTTGACAAGGAGGTGCTCAAGAAGAGAACTACTAAGAAAACATCCCCACCCTATCCTTGACAAACGATTTTTTGTCCTCTACCCCCCCCCACCCCTCCTCCTCATGATAACTATTCATTCATAAAAACTATTCATTACTTAGAATTCCTCTTCCCTCCCCAACCCCTCCCCCCTCGTCGTATGGACTTACCATATTCAGATTTGTCGTTACTTGTGCCTCCCACGGAGCCATCAGGTTTAATGAACAGCATGTAGTTATATTTACTGGTAAGAGTCCCGCGTCTAATAACCGAAATTGGCTGCTTGTGCATGTTAGTGTTAATGGGTACAGACGTCGGGAACACAACCTTCATGAAAACCTAGAATAGAATGACAGTGAATTACAACCTTAATGGATCAAATGAATGCAGAACTCGTCGTTGATTATTAAATTTGACTTTGAAGGAACTGGCTTGGGCTACCTGTGGTATTCCAACCATTCAGTTGTTATTTATAAGTAATCACAAGCAAAGTCTGGATGTATTTTTCAAAAGACGTTACCATTGGGCTACCTGTGGTAGTCACTGTATCATAAACCGTATTATAAAGTTTTTGCAATACAATGTAGATTGGACTACGCCTGTGCTAGACACACTCAAGTATTAAAAAGTAGTTTGGGCTACCTGTGGAAGTTATTGTTCAGATGATATATTTGGCAATGACACTGAATCATACTGACACAAGTCTCAAAACAAAATTTGGGCTACCTGTGGAAGTTATTGGTCAGATGATATATTTGGCAATGACACTGAATCATACTGACACAAGTCTCAAAACAAAGTTTGGGCTACCTGTGGTTTCCTAAGGTTTTAACCATTTAGTCAGTAACATCCATATAAGTCTCACGTACGTACCTGATGTTCGGGAGTGGTTTTAGATATGACAACCCCAGACCCGCTGGGTAACATTAGATCATTCTGAGATTCTCGGGTAATACCCGGTTCTTTTCTCCTCTGAATAGGTACTGCCTCTGACACGGGCCAGCGTGACACCAACAGGTATAGGGACGATAGGATATATATATTTACACTTGTTCTGAACTGTGGAAAGATCAGAACAAATTATCTCAGTTTGATGGACAAAAACTATATGAAAAACTTGAGTTAAGAAGCCAACTCGCAAACGAATCTGTCAACGTTTAGAGTGGTTTTCGTGTCGGAATGGAAAACGATACGACAAATTCATAGCATAATAAAAACAATAATAATAATAATAATAATAATAATAATAATATACTTTATTTAGTAATGGGGAAAGAGAAAAAAAACAGTTTAGCTAAAGCTAATCTTACATTCAAAAATAAAAAAAATAAAAAACCGTAACTATACGCGTTGTGGATGGATGAAATATTAAAAGTCAATGAGAAGCCATTTCAGTGTTATCAAAGGCCAAGTCATACCACTCATATAATAACCATTCTTATGGGATGCCATTTCAATGTTACGTCATGTCGTACCATGTACGTGCCGTAACGGTTAGTGCAGTATGTTTCCCACGCATACGAAAACCATTCTTCATGGGAAGCCATTTCAATGTTACGCCGGCCGTTACACGTGGTCAAGAGACTATACTCAAACACACTGGAACTCACTTTCCATATACATCAATCAAATGTGTGCATCAATGCGAAAAAATGAATGAACGACCACGCTCCTGATGGCGGTTCACTGATGAAATTAAATTTTAGCCTGTCAAATTTAGTCGCGCGTGTTACGAAATGAAAGAGCGCGCTGTAACATTTACGTCAAACTACGGCAAAGTTACCATAAATAGCAAAAAATTATACTCGGATGACTCGGAAACCGACTGAATTTGAAGTTGAAGGTTTCAGTAGTATCGTTACGACAATGTTATGGTTCAAAGAAACATCCTTGAGTGTTTAACAGAAACATATACGACAGAATACTGAGTAAAAACAAACTAGCTTAGAAATAAATACTAGGTCACTATTTCATCAAGAATTTATCTGTTTAGGAGTAGTGCTTACCATTGATTAACAAGCCCTTCTTTACGATTCGCAGGATAATGTCATTACTAAAACTGTCCAAAATGATTCGCATTAACCCGCCAACGATTTATACAAGTCTACTAAATTGTCTTTGAGTTCCTAATTAGTTCAGTGGAATATTTCCCCTCGAGCATGACGAGGCAATACTGATCACAGTCAGTAGGTAACTTGGATCGTACGCGCTACGTAATAATCTGAATTGTAGTAGAGTAAATTAATGTTAGCCTCAGGGTTCGATCAGGCTGCACAGTTACGTTCAAATTAAAACTCCTTTTCCGCATCCAGTGTTGTGATTTACGTCACTCGCCGTTCTTACCTGTTAATGGACTGTAATTATTTCTCAGACAGCTCTTGAATTCCTGTCTCTTTCACTAGTGGCGTGATTTCGTCTAGCTCATTGATATCAGGAAAAAAAAAATCATACGACAAAAATGCGATACTTCGCAAGATCGAGGAATGATTTCAAGTCGAGCGTGTTGGTGCGATGTCCGACTAATGAAGTACATGGCGGACAGCATGCGCAAGGTAGCTTTTTTCTCGTAATCTTAATCACATGATACTACGATATACAATGCACTATTAGCCTAGCTTTGGTATCTTTGCGGGAGTCATTCAGATTCTCAATGTAGTTACTAACAGTGCGTGCGGCACACAGATATCTGCTGATTACTGAGAGTGAGTATCGGGGAGGTGAATGAATTGCGCGCGCCACTTGATTTCAAGATCATCAGACTTGAAAAACTATCCAAAGTCCCACCCACGCGGTGATTAGTTTATATATAGGATTGAAATTATGATAGAAAATCGGGCATAAAATGTGCCTTACATGTGTTTTTGTTACAAAGTACTCCATGAAAATTGAACATAAGATCTCCGCAATACTGACCCTAATAACGATTTTAGAATAGAGGAGCTCGCCCGCGAGGTACGTTTATATCTTAAGGCTCATTAGCCACGGACCATTCAACAAAGGAAATACTTAGCCGAGTTTTGCTAGGCTCTCAGCTGATAACATCTCTTTCAAAAGCCTTCAGTTACTGGTGAGTATCTTAGCACGTTTTTACTCGGCTTTATGGCTGATTCCGTTAAGCCAGGTGACGGGAAGTGCGTTGATTGAGCACAGCACCCAAGAGGCATTTACGTAAAAACTAGTGCCCGCATGAATTCGTGCGATAATCATCGCTTTTTGAAGATCATAACGTCAAAGCCATGAAGTGAAGTCAAGGAGTTTATATTTTTATCCCCATATATAATGGTGATCTTAGTATAGTTTCAAAAGATAAATTAACGTCGAGATTTATATTTGTATAAACGTGCGCAATCCCTTTTCTGTATTTCTAGAAGGTTTTCATAGCGAGGAGTAAGAGAGAGATAAATTCACTGACCCGTATAGATTACAGTTGGTGATTTCTTCTCAGCGTGAAACGGAAAACTTAAGGAAGAATAAACGAAAAAAAAACTAAAATGAACTAAAGAAAAGTTCAATCCCACGTGCAAAGCTTACGTAGATTCCCAAGACCCACACGAGCTCCTAGTTCAGATCGTTCAGATACCTGCTCGGGCTACCTGTGGAGTACACGCTATCGCTGTGGGGCAACGAAAGAACTAGAGCCTTTTTCTGGCCGTGAGTTTTGCGTTTTTCACTTGTGTCTCTATTAATTACACCAAAAAGAATAGCATTCGCCTATTAATATTACTTTACTTTTAGGGATAGTATTAATACATTTTTTTAGAACCTCTGTTAAGTGACCAACTTGCATTAAGCGACCAACCGCAAATTTAACTGAGTAAAATTAAAACATTAAATATCGTGACACGATCGAAAACATATTTCCAGGTATATCGTCATTTCGCCAACGTATAAAACACCTTTAAAAAGTTACTAATAAAAGAACAAAGACACGAATTCCCCCGGAGGTTTCCAACCCACATCATTCCTGTGTTAAGTATTCAGTACGTTACTCACTAGTGGGAGTCGATTAGAAAGATATTAACGTCCAATCTATAACATGTGTCCGGCTGAGGAGATGACCTCTCTCTTCACGAATATTGGCTAATCTACGATCGGTTTTTGTTCGTGACTCTCTCTACATATATATCAGTATATTTTTATCTATATTTTTTATTCTGCCAAGTGTGAATTTTTTGCCCATATTTACACTAGAAGTTGCACTAGACGTCCTAGACCTTACCTAACTAGCTTCCCCTTCCTGGAATCATGAGATGTCACTGATCGGCTCATCGATATCTAGTCATGTTAATCGATATCCGCCAATCAAATCGCTAGGATTATCCAAAAGAGGAACAAGGAAGTTATAGAAGAAAGGCAGACTTATTTAGTCTTCAAAAAACACGTAAATACGAAAATTAATGTTGGTAAGAATGGCAGAAACGTCTTGAACTATGGACCGAGTCACGCTACGATACAGCCAACCAAATCGCTAGGATTATCCAAAAGAGGAACAAGGAAGTTGTATAAGAAAGGCAGACTTATTTAGTCTTCAAAAAACAAGTAAATACGAAAATTAATGTTGGTAAGAACGGCAGAAACGTCTTGAACTATGGACCGAGTCACGCTACGATATTAGCCAATCAAATCGCTGGAGTATCCAACGAGGAAAAAGACACTTGAAGGAAAAAAGGTTAGACTTGTTTAGTCTTCACGAAACGGAGAAAAAAAGGTAGATTTATTTCAACAGTAACAGCAACAGTAAATGTCTTGAAACGCGGAATTATCTAGCCATGCGATTACAATGAAGCACTGTGGATTTACCTACCATTCTTATCAGTCCTTGGAAGCTTTTTTTCTACACCTCCACCTTAGGTTCTCCGTTTGATCTGTCAAATAATGCTCCTAATTTAAGGAATATTTCTAAACATTTGTACTAAGTTCGTAGTTTACTTCTCATCCATTCATATTGTTCATGCCAACGCCTTTTTCTGACCACAACTACGAAAGGACGATGGATGTGCAATACTGAAAAAAACCGTCAATCACTTCAATGAATGACATATATGACGTCACGTTCAAATGTTACCTATGATTGACAGGTGGTTCACTACTGCGATATACAGTCGCCTTCGATTTGTTAGTTGGTACTTTTTAATATATCACTTGGAAGGTTTTATCTTTTCCATTTATACAAAAGTCTACCAAAAAATTAACGATGTGAAAGTCATTAAAAAGTATATTCCACATTTCTCTATTTTTACCATTTTTCTTGGTTACTTGCTTTATTTTTAGCATTTTCTTTTTTAAACTGTGTTTTAGCTATTGATAAGTAGGATTATGCTGTAAAATATCTTTTCTAGAAAATTCCGAGGAGTATTTTCTAGATAAGAATCGGAAAACTGACTCTCGAATCTGAAGTAGAATCAATCAAGGTAGCTGTCCAAAAAGCACGAATCTGACTAAAATTCATTACTGATACTTCTAATTTTGACTGTTACGAATTGCAATGAGAAATGATGTAATCAGGAGAATACCGGCTCTACATCTACGATACTAGTATTTTATCCAAAAAAATCAAGTTTGAGGTCACTTTAGGAAGTTAAAGATAATAGAGTTAAGTCTTGCACTCTGCTTTTTTTGTCATAAGTAAGCTTACTTCCTTATTTTTGTTTTAATTTACTACCAAAAGTTAGACTTTAGTTTAGTACAGTAAGGACACAAAAAGAGGGTACTTTTTATCCTCTCAGCTCACTTTGTGGTCAAGGTTCACGCTCCGAGAAACATGAATTTCTTTTCAATTACTACAGCCAAAGTGATTCTGTGGATTTTCCGGCTGTATTATGGCGCCATTTCTTTTACCAACACAGGATACTTTTAAGATCGTTAACAAGTCATTTGGCTGGTTTTATGCTTAAGGATTCATTCATATAAGCTTTAAAAAGCTATGAATGCCAAGCCGACAAAGTCTGGGGCGGTCCAAAGCTTCCACTTGTAAGCATTTCTTTGCATATTTAGAATATCTGAAATGCTTTGAGATCACTAAGGAGTTTAGTAGACAATAAGACAAGTCGAGTTATGCGCTGGTTAAAACCACAGTCCAAATTATTCAAATCCTCGGATAGTATTGTTTCAAATGAATGCAAACATTTGTTGGGATGTCTAAAGAGAAACGCTAAAAGGTGGAGTTGTTGGAATGTTAAAAGGTGTAAAATCTACCTTTATTTTGGTAGTCATTCTTGAATAACTTTTAACTTGGCAAAGTTATAATTATGCCGTAACAAATCCGTAGACAGGTTGAATTGGTATCCACTTGGATTCTTGGTGCCTATCTAGGCAGACGTGTATACACGAAAGTTGAATGTGACTTCCTGCCTTGTTGTTTTTAGCATCCTCGGAGGCCATTTCTACTATAATTATTGCCATTTTATTAAACTCGTTTAAGTTTCCGGTATCAAAGGGACGAATAGTTTGGAAATTCCTTCCACTGTCTTCGTTGTCGTCAGCAGTGCTCAGACGTCAATATTATGTTTTTAGAATACTGTCAGGTTAAAAGAAACTTAGATTCCCCCACTGGGATGGCACAAAGCAGTCTTCAGAGACTTTTGTTCTTAAAAGAGTGAATGGAATTCCATTTCTAAATCAAAGCAGACCAGAACATTCGTAATATTGCGAACAAGTGTGGCTAGGTAGACGACATATAGCGTGAGCGATTTCATCATATCGTCAGCCGATCGAATGTTTACATTTTACAATCACCTTCGCTTCCCGATTCTTCCGCGTTCAGGCAAATATTAACAGGCAGGTTTTTTAAGTTAATCTTTCTCTATAACGACAAAATAAAAACCGGCCCCACGTGGGCTTGAAGTCATGTGAGTTAACCTACGTAGGCAAACACAAGCTGAATACGAAGTTCCATTTCTCTGGGCTTTAAACTTTCATTACAGTTCAACCTAAATGACCCCAATTTTCCCTCCAAAACTCCCACACAATTTGATCCAGTGAAATAAAAAGAAATCAAACCTTATTCGGTGTTCAGATGATGCTTCACAGTTATATAATGCGAAGATTACAAATTCATTCATAAAACCGCTCACGGCTAGCTTGTGGTACGTTTAATCACCAGTTGGTCGAAGTCAGACAAAATTACTACGTTCAATATCCCAAAACCTATTTCATTCTAAGACTCAAAAACTAATATTTCCTTTTAATTTAACTATACTTTAACTCAAGGACGTTTTAAATATAGTCTAGAAGGATTAAAATGTACGATTTTTCCGTACCGTAGTGTTGTGTTTACAACTCAATAGCAACCAGTTTAACGATTCAACATTTGCATTCACAACATCAAAGGCGCGAAACTTCCACCCAGAAATAAACTCTATTTGACTCGTCTAACGTACCAAAATAAGCACATACCTTAACCATAATATGGATATCAGTCATCTAAAGCCTCTTCTCTATTATGAACCTTGAGCGTTCATGTGTAACTACGCCGTATAGTAATGTTGGCTTGTTTTGCTTTGCCATTCACCACGTACGAATCAATGAGTTCTCGGGTCCTACTAACGGAGGGTCGGCTACTGTCGATTCATATACCACCCACACATTCCTGACAAGCGATCATCAAGCAATTTCGCCGATCAGACATACCTTACAAAAGATTTACTCTCTACGATTTTAAGCTAAAATTTCTTCCATTTAACATCCTTAGAAGGCGAATTTATCAAAGACATGGATACATAAGAAAATCTTGAATATTTTTCCAGGAATCTTTTTTTCACCGCGAAATTTTTCCCGCGAAATTGAAGATTTTGACCCGGTTTTTTACCGGTTTTGTTAATAAGTATTTCGTGTCGTATGGAAAGATTTTTCGCGCTCTAGTCTGACTCCATGGTGATAAAACTGGCCAATTTTTTTATCTCTGAAAAAAGGACAATTTTGAATTCTCATTTCTCTATTTTTAACCAAGATATTATCAGATAGAAAAGTGAACGCGCCGTGTGAATTTGTTCATTTTTGGTTGCTATTTAGAGCCAGCAAAGATAGCCTCCCCAACCATATCATTATCGAACCGCCCATGGCTACTGAATAGTAAGAAAAAGAAAAAAGATATTCTCAATTACTGTTATTTTCTTTCTTGAAGTACAGAACACTTTTACTACCGGAAGATTAAGCCTTTATTTCCGGCGATTTTTGCTCAAAAAAAATCGTTTTAAGAGTCTGAATCATCTATTCCAATTAGCTGTTAGCTTTCATTTGAAATGTTAATCATCAAACATATTCACATATACATAAAATAGACACTTTTCATTCAACGTTTCGGCTTCAAGTTCATTACTAGCTTCTCTTACTCTAGGAGTGCTGTCCCTGAAATCTTATTCACAGAAAATAATTTTAGAAAATTATAGAAAAGTGCAATAAAGATATACTTTTGGACAAATATTGTGTCGACATTTTATGCTGTTAGTCGGAAAATTTATTTAAATAGATGTAACAGTTGGTTTAGTGAGTCGTGGGCGTTCAGCTAGCGAGAAGTCGAGGTTGTAGAGTGATTCATTCATCATTTTCATGTAGTATTCTGACTAGGTTTTTTGGTAGTAACTTTGTAAAAAAAAATTTTTATTTACAAAATAATCGTGGGATATTGAAAGTTTATAGTAAGTTGTTGTAAGTCTTCGTGGCTTGGTAACACTGCGGAAAGTCTTTTTTTTTATAGTAATTGCAAGTGCATATGATGTTGTATTGTTTGTTTAAGAAAAAGGAGAAAACTACTTAGTTACCATAAAAACCGTAGAATATTTGAAAGTTTAGAAAAATGTTTTGACGTCTCTGTGGTTTAGTAGAATCTCTTTTTATAGTAAATAGTGTGATTTTCTGATGTTTATTTAAGATAAAAAAAAACGATAAAAAGTAAGATTACCTTGATTGCATAAACCATAGTTTCCTCTTGAAATCTGTGAGGCAATATCAAACAGAAGGGTTGAAGATCCAGAAAACTTTGACAACGAGAAGAAAAGAGTACCAACCAATGAAAATTGAAGAGAAGACGACGAAGATCAAGGAAGAAAATAAGACTGTTAGAGAAACCTAGAACCCAGAACGGCAACTGCGTACTATATCTGATGCTAAACTTTTGATAACTAAAGTTATATGAGAGAATATTTCAAGCTAGAGAAAGAGAGAGAGTTTCGACACTAGATGTTCTACAAGCAAGGTTAGTTTTTCGACTGAAAAAACTAGTATTCTGACACATATTTATAATGATTATTAGGAGGAAGTAAATTTCAAGAAGAAAATCCCCTCGTCGTGCCAATAGACCAGCCCACTTTGCAGCTCGTTAAAAATACAAGCATATATCTGCATCATACAGTCTCTGATACAGAAAAGAACAGCCAGAGCTCAGCGTAGGCGGTGATGGAATTACGTTTGTCGAGGACGCCTCATTCATATCCACTGCTCAGACCTTCCGGTACTCTAAGTTACAATTTTGGGCATTCTTTGAGATTATGTTTTCAAAAATATCTATTGAACGTAACTGCCTATCATATCCCTGAGAGGAAGAGCAATTAATCTATTTAGAACTTCGCTAATTTACATTACTTGAGTCAGTATTTGCCAACTGAAAGCGGCTCGGAGAATTGCGAATTAAGTTTTTTTACTGTCACAACTTACTTGCAGGTTTATTTGAAATAAGACGTGAACTTCCCGCCATTTGACAGAGCAAATAACTAATAGAATACTTTCATTATTAATCATAGAATTTTTTCTACCCACTCAGTTATCGATCTGTTTTATTGTGCTTGTATTTTTCACGGTTCAGGTATAGCATCATTTCCGCGATACACTGACTTCGCGGGCACATCCCCAAAATGTAATAGGCATTACGTCAGTAATAAACTAGTACAATCTGGCGAGACATTGGCCGTCACCACTCTACTTCTTTATCCTTATCGTTATCTTCATCGTGTGACTCATACGACCAACCCTTGACCACATGTTTCGATCACTGACATTTTCTGGACGGCTTGACAGCCGCCTATTTTCAGTCTTGCTTGAAGCTTGGTTTTCGGGGGAAATTAGTACTGTAGTATTTTTCTTCGCAAAGTGCATTAAGAATGAATTTTCACGAAATATTAGGTATAAGTGGTGGTGCGGGCGTGATAATGATTCATAGCATGAAATATCGTTATCATTATCGTTACGTTATCGTGATACCATCAAATAAGGCAAATGTGGGAGCGATAATTGCGATATCTATATTGACATATTTGCAGCACTTGTGTAATAATTCCAGCACTAAATTACCTAACTGCCATAGAAAACCCCGACACCGGTTTTTAATATTTTGACAACCTACATAGATAAGTATTCGTAATATATCTGCTAAAAAAAGTCAACGAACTGCATATACATGAGTTGAACCTTCTTGAAAACATTTCTTTGCACCACAATTCCCACGCGTTTTTCTATGAGTTTCTTTACATGAGGATCTTACACAAGTTTTTTTAAAGGCGATTTTCGTTTGCATTTTGCTCATCACCAAGAATAAAACTTCAAGCATAAAGTATAACGATTTGAAACTGGAAGATAGGGTTTAATAATGAATGACAATTTGAAAGAAATATGAGTTTTTGAAAACATCTTCGTACATGTTTGCATTGTTGCAAATTTCTACGAATGTACAGGTAGCTGGGTGCAGTATGCTAAAGTTATTTTTTTCACTCGATATAAAGTGAACTTAAAACTACAAAAAAAAAAAAAAAAACAAAAAAAAAAAACAATAGAAAGACGATAGATCAAAAGAGAATCTCATAATTAGATTAATTAGCAAAACCTGAAAGAATTGTTTCGAAAAAATATTAGCAATTTTATGGAAAAATTGTATGGATAAAATTTCGGAAGTAGCAAACTTTACCAAGAATGTGTATTTCAATATTGACATATTTGCAGCACTTATGTTTAAACTATTCAATTACGAAGAAAATGGAAAAACATATTTTTGCAAAAGCTCTCGATATAGTTGGATTTAAATGATATATATTACTTTAATATAAAGAAATGTTTTTAATAATTCCACTTTTAAATATATTTTTCAAGAAGAAATAAATAGATTTTTTGCTCAAGTTCTTAATATAAGTTTCGCTTTGAACGACTTTAATAAAAAATATACTAAAGCGCGGAACGTTTTCAAGGTAATTTGAACAATTGCACTCGTAAATATATATTCAACTCCAGGCAGCCAGACTCATGTCATTGACACGACATTGCGATATTTTAAGATTGTTAAATATTTAACATTCTAAATATAGGACTAATTACGAGTTGCTTTTTATAGAGATGTCACTTTGATTGACGTTTCCACCTGTCGGCGGGATGTTTGAAGTCGCACCATGACCGGCGGTTATCGCTTCATATATATATCGTTTCGCAATCACGCGTAGCCCCTTCAAATTAAGGCTTTCACGATCTGCTGTTTAAATATTTAATGTTAATCTGTTTGTTTGGGTTTCCTGTGTGCTATTTGAAAATTCCATAATCCCAAATTTGTGGGGAACTCAAGGTCATTTTGAAGTCAGTAAAATATCGATAGAATTTGAATGTTTTCGTTTTGTGGTAGATAGTTTAATTTAGATTTGTCTCCTCCATTGACCCATTAAATATTATCTCAGTTGGATGCAAATTTCTAGGTAGTATGAACTTGAACTACGCCAAATAGCAAACGAGGTAGATACGTCATGTATGAGTGAAATAGCGTCGTATTTCTAACATTAAACTGCAATATAGATAAAATAATTCGGGTTTAAAACGGTAGTATTTTTACAAAATAGCTCTTCATCCACTGGATTTCAATTGAAATTTAGAAGATGATATTTGCCTCTCCCTGAATGAAATCGAGGTGGGCCCATAAATGAAATCAATCAGCTTGTCTTATGCTATCATCGTGTCAAGTTTGGTGCCTTTAGCCAAAAGTGCCAGTCTTTTGCACCATATTGCTGAACTAAATTGCAGGTGACAAACGCTTGAAGAACTTTTCTTTCTCATTCCTAAGCTTCTATCTTTCTTTTCCTCTCTCTCATTCATTCATTTTTCATTTTGCTTTCTTTCTCATCAAACCGATTACATCTTTATTTCAGATCTTAATTTCAATAACTTTTCTCCTTCGGAAAGATAATGAGTGCATGTCTTATGATGCATGTGATGGATTTTAAGGCCCTGCATGTTACACGTTAGACTTGCCCCAAATCGACCCCTCGTTGCGAGCGCAGCGAGAGAGCGACGAAGTCGTTTGAAATATTTTAGCTGAAATTTGTGTTTCATCCTGTTTCATCCTTGTTCGCGACAGAAGTTTTGGTTGCACGAGAAGAACGCCTTTTTTCAACAAGTATATATTTTGATTTATTTTTATGAATCAAACTAATATTAAATCTAGCTATTATAGTTATTAACGGACTTATACTAAAAAAAAAAAAAAAAAAAAAAAAAATCCACTTGAAAAAAAGTTAATCCCTTCCTCTGTCAACATATCGCTTTTAATTCAATTTTATTTTTTTTAAATCCTAGTCAGAAAGCACTTGCTAGGGATAATTCGACAGTGTATCATCATTATTTGCTTGCCTAGCTAGGATTTTCCCCCAGTGGTATTCAACATGCAGCATGCTATCTTCAACTAGTCGAAGTGGTCTGTTATTTCAACACTTTATTTTTAGAAAGGCTTTCGTGATTTCGTTGATCTCTTTATATTTGCAGACCAAGTTAAATTGCTCAAACCTAAATTCCTTTGGTCAGGACGTGTCAGTAATTATCCTCAGATTTGAAAAATTTCTTTCTGAATGTGCCTAGAATTCTGTGGTATTGATACATTCGGTTACATCAAAAGTGCTACTGGAAAACCATTTCAATGTGGTTAATGATACCTTCATGAAGTACAAAACCTGCTACAAGTTTATGATGGCGTCTATGCCATAATCTTTATTCAAATATATCATAGTAACAATATCGTTTGGCCTTCAAGCTAAATAGGACGTCAATCGATGATAAAGTTCGCGGATCATAAATAGGGCCAACTTTTTCATAGTATTGCAATTACACGAGTTATTTTTTGAAACACAAACTACATGACTATTATCATTTAATGACCATATTGTATAAATAATATCGTTATCTAGAGAAATTCTAGTACATAAATGAGCTGTAATTTTCTGCAAGCTTCAGTCGGAACTTTGAAGTGTGAAAATGAAGTCCAAGAATAACAGAATTGTTTGGTTTATGAGGCTGTTAAACTGTATTGGGTATGTCGTGCAATATCGAAGACTGCATTCCTTTTAGTACTTGTTCAAATCATTAATAAGTTTACTCAGGGAGGTAAACCTCCCTGGTTTACTTGATCTTTATTTTAGTGGATATCTGGTTTTTCGATTCTTTTTGGACTCAAAAAAACGCACAAAATGTACAAAAAAAATCCCTCGAAAAAAGCAAAACAAATTAATGAAAAAAAATCAAGACTTCGCTCAGATAATTTGATAACGTTTTCGTGAAGTTAACAAAGACATTTTTCTCTAAAGTTGAAATATTTTCAGACCGGATTTATTTTCGCCAACTCATCGTTTATTCACAAAAGCTCTTAATCTTCAATTCTTAACACATTCCAGGAAACGTTAAGAGACAATACGTCCGGAAGCCAACAAAAATAGCCAGGATCCACTTGCCACGTTCGTGTTCATCTGACGAGACAAAAACGATGAATAGGCCCAAAATAAATGTATAGAAAGTGTCTATTAGTATTGACCTAAAATACAATATATAATAGGAGGTCATAGAACCATCTGATCAATAGAAAAAAATAGACCCTAATTGAAGGGCTTAAAGTAGAAAAAAAGGTGTGAAGAAAAAAGAAAAAATAGATATTGGTAGGTATGAAAAAATGTGTTGTTCGCGTTTCCTTAGCAACAGTAACGGTTTTCAACCCCTGCTACATTAAGTTATAAACTAATGTATAGATATATACATTCTCTTATAGTATATAGGTGTTCAGTTACCAACTTTGGTGAAGGTAGAAGCCTCAACTGTCAAGACTTAATTCCATAATTTTGCAGAAAAAGAAGACGACAACAGATATGAATGTTCAGGTATTGTGGAATTTCACTACTGTCTATTGCATGCAAGCTGTGTTAGAAAACCGGTGTTGTAATATTTCTTAGTCCGATAATAGATTTTGGAGTTAAAATTAATGAAAGTGCCAGCTCTCGGCGTTTAAAAATGAAGTTGCTCAATGTCAAGTACAATCAAATATATCAGATTTTCTAACCAAGTATTGGTGTATCTGTTTTACGAAGGTCTAAAAAGACTTCATCATTCCAGTTGTACATCCTGACGATCAATCTTATATGTCACTGACAAATATCCACATCAAATTTGGGTGTTGGCGCAGGACAGCTATACTAACAGTAGATAGGCCAAGGTCTGCAAGTTTTACATGGCTAAAATCGGCGACTTTTAATGCATTTATATTTAACGACGGAATCTTTTTTTTTCTTCTAATTCTTTTAATCCAAAGTACCTCAATCAGATTTATGTCATTTTAGATGAAGGAGAACCATACAGTGTGCTGCATCTTTGATATTTCAGTAAGCAAAATCAGTCATTTAAAACAATTCCACATGCAGTTTATGAGCTGCCCGTGATCGACTTGCTTAGTAATTCAAATAGCTATTTCAGCTTTCGTACAACTAGCAAATTTCATTGAAATAAGAATATAATGCACTTGCATGAAACGAAAGTCAATAACAGAAAGCCTTCATTGACACTAGATCCATTTCTTAGCGTTTCATTACTGACATCCCATCCGTGAATCCATCATATGCGAGTCAGTAGCCGGTGTCTGAGTTGCTAGCCGTTTGGCCTTCCTGCGCTTCGATGGTTTTCAGTTCTTCGTGTTCTCCAGTTTTCGTCTTTCAATAAAATCAGCCTCTAAATTCCAATTCAATGTTTGTGCTTTCACCAAGATTGGACCCGTCTAGCTGTTGTGATTTTCTCTCAAAGCAATTCAGATATCTTAGATCCTAGAGTGGTTTTCAGAAGAAGAAACTAGCAAAAACATGAGACAATCGAAAATGATTTTAAAAAAAGCAAGCGGGTTGGTATATCTAAACTTCTCAGGTTTTAACCACTAACATCATCCCAACTGGTACCAGAAATTTAATAAAATTTAACACTGACTTCGATTTCGCAACATGCAAGTTTTCTGGTGAACGGTAAATCGCTCGTACTAAAGTACTTTTTGGAAGTTTTTAGATACTAAAGAGTTCCATCGAGTACCTGCTGCAATTTTTCATTATCCATGTTCTGGTATTCGATAAACTTCTCAAATATATCTATTTATTTAGCAACCAATCACTCTCATCATTATAAGAGGTTCAGTTATACGTGTCAGTCTCCTCCACACTACATTAATATTTACAACAATCAACTCACCTGATTTTCATGTAGTTTGTTCAAACTTTTCAGACTCATTTACCTGCAGATTAACAAGCAGTCACCTGACATGGTGCCATTCTTGTGTTTTTCTTAATTCAGTTTAGTTTATCGATAAGTTTATACTATTTGCAGGTCAGTGGTATAATCATGGCAAATGCATGTGTATTAACTTACTC
The DNA here is from genome assembly GCA_023349425.1 of Anthopleura sola. NCBI lineage: Eukaryota > Metazoa > Cnidaria > Anthozoa > Actiniaria > Actiniidae > Anthopleura > Anthopleura sola. The sequence goes on from JALHLI010000008.1 coordinate 3,601,084, forward strand.
TCGTCTAATAAATACGAACTTGAAGTTGAATCTACTACGATATGTACCCTTTTACTCAACTGTGTACTGTATGAGACACTGTATTAATTCTTGGTACGTTTGCGACAAAATAGGGCCTAGATTGGAGCCAAGGTCTGTTGTGAATTTTCGCAAGTTCTGTTATAACAACGAAAGCAAAGTTTGATTTTTCAGAAGCATTGAGAACTGAGACTGTTTTATTTAAAAAATGGATAAGTTCTAATACGTTTCTCCCCTAAAATGCCTCAAAAGTTCCATAAACTATCTTCACATTTTACAACTCAGATTTTTTCTAGCAATTTTTGACGAGAGGGAATGGAAACGAATAAGATATCCAAAATATGACCAACAATGCACAGCGCGCCTAGATATCGATAAGCCACCAAAATAAGCCATACTTTTCTCGTTTTCTCCAGACATACATCAGCCTCATCTTATGGCTTTGCATGGCTGCATACTTAATTGTAATCTCGACGTACGTGCAAAAGACGAACAAAATCAAAACGCAAGATTCGAAGGAGAAGACGACGACAACCACGACAACACTGGAGAGAACCCGACGAAGCGTTTGTTCGTGCGCGGCTTGTAATGGAAAACGAACTATGCCGAGTAGAATACCATTCGGGGCAGCACGCAAGGTAGAGAAAGAAATCTCGTTATAGAAATCTCGTTTGCGCATGCGTCGAATCATCGTGACGGCATAAGACATTCACGTCTTCTGAGTCCGCTTATTCCTTGCGATGAAACGACGAAACGACGAAACGAAGGACTTTAGCTATACCTGGCGAAAGTGCTTGATGGTCAATCAGAAAAAAGTGGCAGTACACCAAATCATCTTCGTATGTATGTATAATTGCCCAATTCAAACCTCGTGATGTTTACATGATGTTCGCTGGAGAATTGTTCCTTTATAATGTTTTCATATCCACGTGAATATGAACGAATAAATTCCAGAAAGATAAAGAAACAATTCTCCAGGGAACATTATGTAAGCATCACGTGATTTGAATTGGGCAATGTACATACCTGATGGTGGTGGATTTAACTGGTCTGTTGGCCACGGATTCGGCATAAACCATCGGAAACTAAAAGGAACGCGGCTCAGAAAACGAAAAAGGCGCGAAAATGTACAATTTTTGAGTAATCTCAGAAAATTTCTTATTTTCATCACCTTTTCACTCAGGTACTGACCTTTCTAAAGTTGGCAAGACGAGGAATCAAGTTCACATATCGACGAAAAGGGTTGATGTACTGTAAGAATGGTTACATCTTGAAAATCATGAATGATGGCACTGTAGGAGGCACAACACAGTACACTGATGGATTGTGTAAGTATCATGTATATAGCAAATCATGTAGGACAGCGGATTCTCTTGATTCCTGGGCATGCGTTCCTTTTGTTATCCATCAAGAATGTGATTGGCTGAATGTGATTGGACACGATCAGTAAAAACGTCTGCGCATGGTCTATAAGCCTGCATGCAAACTAGTCGAAAACGTCTTCGTACGAAATGTCCAAGCTTAACGTCAGTTATTGAAACTTTTAAAAGGCTAATAACGTCATTAAAAGAAGTTCGTTTGACCTTAGTCTAAAATTCTATGGATTAATTCAGTTTAACATATTGAAACACACACATGCGCAAAGTGACTTTTTTTCTGATGACCACATAGTAATCAAAATAAACCGAAGCTAAGAACCAAATAAGCCTGACTTTTAATATTCTGCTATTTCAGGCAAGATCGAGTTCCAGTCTGTGGGCATCGGATTGTTGGTTATTAAAGGTGTGGCATCGCAACGATTCTTGGCGATCAACGAACAAGGAGACCTTTATAGCACTGTGAGTATAAAGACGATAAGACATGGTGGGACATATAACACGACCAACAAGCAGTATTAGTAATGTTTATAAGTATACTAACTCGACGCATAAGGGGATTCTCTCCTTTCATACGAGAGTTCTTCTTCGGGTTCTCCGGTTTTGATCTTTGATCAGCCTTGAGAGGGTTAAAGAATTAAGAGAAAAATATCATATGCCCTTGGCAGGACTCGAACCCACGGTTTCGGTATACTAGTCCGACGTGTTAACCACTACACTACAAGGACCAACCACGCTGGTTACACAGCCAGGCAAGGTTGTATATGTGGCAACTGTGGGGGTCCAGGGCGATATTAATCTCATGGGTAAGCTGAACACCGTAAATATTTACGCACAATTGAGGATTATACTAGTGAAATGAAATGCGTTCGGTGTGAATAATAGAATAAAGAATTAAGAGAAAAATATGGGGTTGTCAAGGGTTTGATCTGTCAGTTAGCCGTACCCTGTTTGACTGAGGGTTTAATATAGTGATTTCTGTTCTAACTACATTCTATTGGTTTGCAGCGAGTCTACAACAAAGACTGTGTGTTTGAAGAAAGACAAGAGGAGAACTTCTATCACTCCTTCTTATCCCATCGCTACAAAAAGAAAGGCTGGTACGTTGCCTTACGAAGAAACGGTCAAATAAAGAAGACAACAGTGCTACAAAAAGCAACACAATTTCTCATCTTGTTTTCTTGATGATCAAAGTTCCGTTTGGAACTTGCACCAACCCGACATAGTCAAACCGACGAGGCTGGCTGAAAAACCTTGGAAGATTCATTATTAACTACGCATGCACACAAGTGACGTCATGACTAACAACGCCGTGATAACAATGGGTTATAAATGACGAATCGACGGTCGGCAGAGGATACAATAGTCGACGACATTCAATCGAGAAACATATTATAAAGAACTGCATGAACTTTTTCATTCACACATGCACAAGTAAATAAACCAAGTGCAAGAAAAACGACAATGGTATTGATACACCACCAGAAACCAATCAACAGCAGATACGTCATCCAAGTACAAGTACACATGCACCATGACAACGGTGAAGGCATGCAACACCACAAACCAATCAACAGCAGATACGTCAACCAAGTACAAGTACACATGCAATATGACAACGGTGAAGGCATGCAACACCAGAAACCAATCAACAGCAGATACGTCATCCAAGTACACATGCACCATGACAACGGTAAAGGCATGCAACACCACAAACCAATCAACAGCAGATACGTCATCCAAGTACAAGTACACATGCACCATGACAACGGTGAAGGCATACACCACCAGAAACCAATCAACAGCAGATACGTCAACCAAGTATAAGTACACATGCACCATGACAACGGTGAAGGCATGCAACACCACAAACCAATCAACAGCAGATAAGTCATCCAAGTACAAGTACACATGCACCATGACAACGGTAAAGGCATACACCACCAGAAACCAATCAACAGCAGATAAGTCATCCAAGTACAAGTACACATGCACCATGACAACGGTGAAGGCATGCAACACCAGAAACCAATCAACAGCAGATACGTCATCCAAGTACACATGCACCACGACAACGGTGAAGGCATGCAACACCACAAACCAATCAACAGCAGATACGTCATCCAAGTACACATGCACCATGACAACGGTGAAGGTATGCAACACCACAAACCAATCAACAGCAGATACGTCATCCAAGTACACATGCACCACGACAACGGTGAAGGTATGCAACACCACAAACCAATCAACAGCAGATACGTCATCCAAGTACAATTATCAAAAAATTATATAAAAATGAGAAATAAAAAGAAAAGTAGAGGAGAAAAATGTATAAGTTTATGAACAAAATAATATGATGATATCGTTGTTGGTGCGGTCTTGGGGCCGGGTTATCTCTCCCCTGTGGTAGTACAAGGGAGAGATACCCATGTACAATACATCCATGAGGCAGATATCTTATCATCTGTCAGGACTGAAGTCGATACCACGACTTACTTCTTACTTACTTCTGCTGCTGTCTTGGGTTCTTAGAAGGTGGATATTGCATTTTGGACTTTAATATGGATTCTTATTAGTTAAACTTGGAATATATTCGAAAAAATTGACTTTTTCGGTTTTTTTAAAAATCTATTTTGGATAATTTTCTTTATTTCATATTCCTAAAACGTATAATTATTTAATTTGTTAGCCCTTGTCTCAATAAAAATATCCAGGCGTAAAATTAGCTTGTTCTTGCCAAACCTTTACAGGATCCGAGTGAACCCAATTCTAAAGGCAAATAATTCTAAATTTTACTTAAATATCAATGTGCAAATATTCAATTAAGTGATTCTATTGCTTTGAATTTTACGCAATTTTCTAAAAATTAAATCTTATCTTAATTCGTTATCAAATTAAAAAATTTTCATTATACTGATGGCGATGAACACGAAGACGGCATCTTACTAAAAAATCTTAACACTGCGGTAAACAGGTCTTTAAACAAGAGCAAGATCTAGAGAAGGTTAATATTTATGATATTTTCGAGTTTGATAAACATGGTGCATTGTGGTCTAGCTTGGTCTCATTCAACACCATATAAGGTATAGTGAACAAAAGACGTTTGTACCCAACATTGACCACAATGCACCATTGCTATAGCAGAAAGTCTATAGACCTATTGTACGTGACGCCAAAGCAGCTCAATTTGGAGGACAAAACAAAAGAATTTCAATCTCCTGAGAATTGGAACTTATTGTTTTGTACTTCAAATTGGGCTGCATTCCGACGTGATGCAAGGGGTCTATAGGTTGACCGTGCACCGAGTTCCTGCCCAGGAAACCACTCTCTCGTAGTACCAGCCCATCGTTACCTTCCTGTAAAATTGTGCATGCACAACATCTGCTCCTGTACGAACAAATGAAACTAAAAACCTAGATTCCCCTTGCAAAAGGTATCAAGGGACAAATAGTTCAGACGTCATCGTGAACATCAACAAATTATATATATCTTCCTGGGTCAAACCTAATCAATCACATGACCTATTAATGACGTCAATGACAATCAATGACGTAATCGTGAACATCGCCAAATTATAACTTTTTGATTCAGGCCTAATTAATCACATGACCTATTAATGACGTCATTCAATGACATTCAATGACGTAATCGTGAACATCGCCAACATACAACTTTCTGATTCAGGCCTAATTAATCACATGACCTATTAATGACATCATAGTGAACATCGCCAAATTACTTCATGACACGAGTCTAATCACGTGACTTACTAAATTACAGGAGTCTTTTGTTTGGCAGCTGACTGATCTTCGGCAGCTTGAGCCTGCGTTGTGCTTTGCAGGACTTCATCAAAACTGCTCTGTTTTTGCCCTCCCACTTTCTCCTGTAGGTGGTGAAAGAAACATAGTGAGACGGGTATAAAGGAACATGACCAGCATGATGGAATAGATAACACGCAATAGGATGGTCTCTGGTTGATAGCACATGACGGGCAGTGTTTGACTGTGATTGTAGCCGGTCCACCGGTTTTCCCTTTGCAAAACCGATCAAGCTAAATTCTAATTCGATCTGCGAGTTAGCCTTGCCCTGACTTAGATCAGCCAAGACGTTGTTTCAGGGTTTGATCTGTGAGCTAGCCGTGCCCTGACTTAGATCAGCCCAGAGGTTGTTTCAGAGTTCAATCTGTGAGTTAGCCATGCCCTGACTTAGATCAGCCCAGAGGTTGTTTCAGGGTTCAATCTGTGAGTTAGCCATGCCCTGTCTCAGATCAGCCCAGAGGTTGTTTCAGGGTTCAATCTGTGAGTTAGCCATGCCATGACTTGGATCAGTCAAGAGGTTGTTACAGGGTTCGATGTGTGAGTTAGCCATACCCTGACTTAGATCAGCCCAGAGGTTGTTACAGGGTTCAACCTGCGAGTTAGCCGTGCCCTGACTTTGATCAGCCCAGAGGTTGTTACAGGGTTCAATCTGTGTGTTAGCCATGCCCTGACTTTGATCAGCCCAGAGGTTGTTTCAGGGTTCAATCTGTGTGTTAGCCATGCCCTGACTTAGATCAGACCAGAGGTTGTTTCAGGGTTCAATCTGTGTGTTAGCCTTGCCCTGACTATGATCAGCCCAGAGGTTGTTTCAGGGACTTTTTCATAGTTCACACATTTTTAGACTCAATAATTAGTGAATAGATGAATAAATGAGCAAAATGTTTTAACCATTTTTTTACTTGTACGAATATTAAAAAACCTGTACAAATTTCTAACGTAACTTCAAGTAATATTAATAGTTAAAAACCTCTACTTTGTAGACCAACAGTTATTTTGCGTTATTTAAATGGTTTTAATAACATTACAAAGCAATTTGTTTATAGATGAAATAACTAATTCTCTAGTTCTTTTCAACAAGTTTACAAGTTAGATGTGTTTTTTTTTTTTTTGCTTCGTAAATTATTATAGCGATATAATTATGTTTCTAAAAGCAAATTTTCCGCATAAATAATTCTGAGCTCCTGGTGGGATTCGAACCCAAGACCTTCAGGTTACTAGCCGACGCTCTAATCAACTGAGCTGAAGGAACTCCGATTTTTTTCGAGGAAAATTTGCTTGTAGAAACACAATTACATCACTAAAAGTTTACAAGTTGTTTTAAAATCTCGTATATTTCTCCAAGAAGGGAGGGCTAAGGTATGTCTTCTGTATATAGTACATGTATTATTTAGAAGGTGCATGCATTATTTTAATAGAAGGTACATACTGGACATCTGTTCCGAGTATGAAGGCATTTAAAACAAGCCTGGTGCACATGTATTTTCTAACAGGTTTTTACACCATTTTATAGTCAAAAATAGCTATTTTATAATTAGGTTTAAAAGCAGTTCTTCATGGTTTATTATTATCAGGTGTTGGAGCAAGACCACCCTTATACTCTTTCTCCTCATTCTTTGGAGGCCCTCCAAGCATCTTAAACTACAAGAGAACAGAAAACTTTGAATATTAGGACTATTATCATGATTAATATTAATAGCTATTATCACATATTAGAAATAACATGAGAATAGGAAAGATTAATGAATAGAAGGACAATAGACCCCTTTCACGTGACGTCAGAGCAGCTCAATTTGGAGGACAAAACAAAAGAATTTCAATCTCCTGAGAATTGGAACCTATTGATTTGCCCTCCAAATTGAGCTGGATTCTGAGGTGCTGCAAGGGTTCTATTTAGCAGTTATTCGCCGAAGGCGAAGTGATTATCGATGAATATTTACCGAGCGGCGAGTCTTCGAGCTGCGAGGTAAATATTCATCGATAATCACTGAGCCTGAGGTGAATAATTGTTTTAGTATAAATAAAAAGGTGATTATTTCAAAAAAGAAAGAAGGAAACAACATTGAAAGTGAAAATATTTTATTTTTTAAAAGCGCGACGGTCACGCTGACAGCCATTTTGTCCGAAAAGGTGATTATCGGCTGATAATCCGAGATAGAAAACCAATCAGAACGCGTGATTTTGTATAATCACCTTTGTATTTATACTAAAAGGCAATAATGAAAGAATCAATCTAATAGATTACCAAAGTGTGAAGTCATCAAATTCAAAATTTTGCAATTTACTTTTGAAAATATGTTCATATTTACTGTGATTCTCAATATTCTGTGACTTGTGAGTTGTGAGTTGCCCCTTGGAATTTGTTTTTTTACTGCCGCCAGTCAAAAATATATAAGGTACTGACTGATAAGTTTTGATTGACAGCAACGAAAAACCAATTTCACAACAAGCCAGTGAAATGTCTGAGTTTGCAGAATACTGAGAATCACAGTAAGGCTGTTGTGAGCTGTAGAAATTGGGATATTTTGCATTTTGAAAAAAACTCCAAAAATCTCCATAGATTTTCTCTTATTTTGCACTGGATCCAAATATGTTTTATCCAGCACCAAACAAGAGAAAATGTGTTGAGGTGTTTTTGTATTAAAGTATCTAGTATATCTCAGCTGTTTTTCGCTCTCACTCTGGAAGTCCACACTATATTGATCATGTTTTTACATGCAGTTTCAGATGATGTCACCAAAAACCTTAAGTTCTTAAAAACATATTTTGTTGCGTCATCACTACAATTTCTTCAACTTCAGATCCCCCTTGGAACAGCATGCAAAATGCAATAAATTTTAGATACTTTGATGCTCTATTGACCGATAGTGAAAGGAAGAGAATTCTTTTTTTAGTGGGTGATAGAATGAAAGCGAAAATATGCAAAAGATTTAAAATGAAACAGCCATGATTTTTCATTTTAGATGTGTTAACAAGAAACAGATACCACCTTCATTTTGATATTTATTTGTAATTATTATAAATTCCTTACAAGTGTGTTTATAGAAATATTTTTTTAATTTTTTTAACTTTATTCTTAATTTATGAAATGTTTTAACATAAACAACTTAAAGTTTATTTTCAAAGGTAATAAGCTCTGAAAATATTTATCCAATTTAAAGTGCTTGTGTTTTATATTTTATGGCTTTAACACCCACACACAGAGTTTAAATTTGGCTGCATTCAAGATATGCCAAGGCCTGCTCACATGGAGGATTTTTTTCAGCAATTTTTCTGTGCGATTTTATGGCAGCAGAAAATTGCAGCTAAACCGCAGTTCAAATTGAACATGTTCAAAACACCTTGAAATATATATAACGACTACATGAATTTCCAAAACGGCAGCGGGATTGCCAGTCGTTCAGACATGCAATTTCCGGTCCAGGTAAAAGTCTGGTGCATCTTTTAAAAAATCGCTTCAAAAATCGCACCTCAAATTGCTGTATAGATTGCACTTCAAATCGCTGGAAAAATCACCCATGTGAATGGGCCTTAACAGACATGGGGAAAAATTCTTCATTACTTACCTTGATAGATGCTGATGCTGCTAGGACTTTACTTTCAAAGGACTGAAACGATTGAGATTCTCTGTATAAAAAGAAAAAAATAACATTAATGGATCAAAGATGGCGAAGGACCTTTCATTACGAGTTTTGGGAAATTCTGGTTAAGCTGAAGTCCCCAAGCATTTGTCTCCATGGTATGTCAGTGAATACAGGGGTTTCCTGAGGTGCACCGGACACTTGCCAAATAAACGTAAGTACAAAATAAGTCAGATCAGGATTATATCCCCACTTTTGTTCATGTGTTATATTTTTCATTAATTCTTATTCTTCTCAAACGGTGGTATTTCCTATATTAATTGATTAGGAATGGATTCTCTAGCAATGATAGCAAATACTGTCACACTTCATAGATAGGTTTTACAACATATTTGATATGTAGGCAAAACTCTATGTAGGTGAACTTCAGTAGGCAAAATTATACGTAGGTAAAACTATCGTAATTCCTTATCTGTTACCTGATTTCTCCAAGTTTCTTAGAAGCAGCAGTACCAGCACTTTTCACTGCAGTCACTGTTTTTCCTCCTGCATCAACTAATACTCCTTTAGTAGCTGATGCTCCTTGACTTAGCTTGTTATACCTAAGAATAATGATACCCAGGTAGTTTAAAGATGTGGACACACCATGCGATCTCATGCAACATTGCATGGAAACTCACAAAAACTGAATTGCACCATGTAACCAGGTGTTGCCTTTGCTCTTGGGATATCTACAAATGGTTAGACCTTCACTGAGAATTGGATGACCACTCAAAATGGTGGTCAAATCTCACTTAGGAACATTATAGAAGGCCACAAAGTTATCAGTGCTAAGTTGGCAACTGTCACCTGTAACACCCCCTTAAATAAAGTCACCTACCACTACCACTACTACTACTACCAAGTTGAAATACTTACGCTTCAGAATGCGTAATCTTTTCATTAACATTCTTCAATGATTCTGATGTTTTTTGATATCTGAAATAACCAAAGTTATTAGACAGAACTAAGGTGACAAATCTACTAAAGCTATATGACATAGCTGGTTTGAGCCCTGTGGGTATGGCATTTGAATTGATTTTATTTAATGTGTTGCTCTATCCCTTACCATGGTCTTTTCCCATTTTCCTTCCTCAATAAAAAGTTTTGACCATAAAACATTGTGATAATAAAAAACCACCCTTGACTTTCGGGTTAAAAAATCGATCTTCCCGATACTCAGTCTGTGAGTTCCCTTTCATAAAACTATGTCAACCATGTGTTTTGAATTAAAAAAAAAATTTTTAACCCAAAAGTCGATGGGTGGTTTTTAGAGAGACCGCCTCTTGAATGCCCAATTTCTTCATTTCAAAAAATGAACATCTTATTTTGCACTGGTTCCAATCACATTAGATCCAGCACAAAATTAGAAAAAATGTTTGGGGATATTTTTCGTGATATCATCAATTTGGTACTCTATTCTTTTGTGACTAGTTAATGAAAGTATGGTCCAATATGGCCTCACGGTGGTTTTCCCATGCATCTTCATTATTACCAGGAAATTCAATACTTACATGTGTGACTGCTGTACACCAGTGTATGTACTACTTAATCCATCTCTCAGTGTTGACCAGGTTGTTATTCCAAGTTCTTTCTTCAGATCTGCTAACTGGATCTCTTTTCTTTGTAAAGCCTGGCGTAAGGTTACAACTTCTTCTTCTATCTGTATAAAATATGATCATATTATAACATAACATAAATGGCATAACATCATGATTCTATGGAAGAAAAAATGGTGACCTGTCAAAATTAGCCAATCAACAATAAACTTGACCACATTCCAACGAGCTACAGCAAAAGCAAAGGAATGTGTTTGTCAGTTTGTCCTGGCTCGTTGGAATATAGTTCAGTTTATCGTTGATTGGCTAATTTTGACACATCATTTTTTTTCCATAGAAACACAATGTTATGCCCTTAGAAATGCAACTTTTTAGAACTCGAACATTGGAACATGTTTGCGCTCCAAATAGCTGTATATGTAATAGACTGTGATTGGCTGCTTTGCCAATTCATTCTACTACCGAAATCACTCAACTATTAGCACTGCCAAAATAACGATCGATCACGTTTTGAATTTCAGTTAACTCATGTGACCATTTAGAGAGCTTATCAGGCCATAATTTTAAAAACTTGCCATTCAGCTAGTAAAAATTTAACACCACAGCAAAAGTGATGTCTATTGATAGCAACCTATAAACCATGTAACAAGGCCTGGTATGGCACATGCTGATCCAGTCAACACCAGCAGGATCAAAGTCCAATATGAATAATGTGAGCATAAAAATCTACCAGTTATTAATGAACAAACAAAACAGCACATATGATATATGTATATATAGAAATAATTGATCAAATAATATCAACTCTGTGAAGATTAAGATTTTGATTTTCTCTAATGATGATGAAATATTTTGAATTGGTGCATAAAAAATATTCATCAGTCTGGAGCGTCCACGTAGAGAAAAAATAAAAAAAACAACACTTTCTTTCTCTTGTTATAAGTTGTCCATAGATAAAACACAGAAAATAAATCTTCCAAAACAATCTAGAATTGAGGTATTTTCGTAGAAGATACCTTCAAGTTAATAATTTTGAATTTAAATTATATTTGTCGATATTTGTCACGATTGCAAATACTTTGGGCATCACATGACCTAATGATCTAATCCAATTTTTTTCAACGAATGCTACGTGTTTGATATTGCGCTAAATTATGCTCTTAGATATGAATTATTTTTCTCTATGAACCTATGATTTACTAGTAAGCATATCTTTTTATCAAGTTAAATAAAGAAGCAAGAAATCAAGGGAAAAGATAAGTACGACGAATATCAACAATAATTTTAGAGATTCAAAAAATAATTTTAGTGATTCAATACCAAATATCTTATTTTGATTGGGCCGAAACAAAGTTTAAATAAAGGTTTTAGGAAAATAAAATTGAGAGAAAAAAAAGTTTACATTAAACCACAAATGAGTATTGCACACGTGTCAAGCAGTTATTTATAGACCACAACTCTCTTTACGTCGATCGCTCTCTCTTCAATTCAAGTAGGAATTTTTTGAAACCAAACTTTACTTACTGTGCGAATTTTGGCTCTAATTTCTTCCCTTTTTGCCTCCTCAGCGGCTAGATCAGGAGATAGAGGAATATCTATTTGAACTGCTTCGGTTTGATTTTCTATGACTTCTGTGGCTTTTTCTACGGGCTTGTTGAAGTCAGCCATAGTCTCACTTCCTCCGTTCACCGCCGCCATGTTTGATGTGATGATGATGCCCTTCCTTCTAGACCATAGGCCTTTGCGCGCAAACGGAAGTCCCTCTCCTACACACAGGAAGCCCATCAGGCAATTTTAAGTTATTTGAGGAGAAATGTTTTAGCTTTTGGAAGGAAATGGATAATTATATCTTTTGGGAGCTATCAGAGAAGAGTTCATAAAATAATCCCAACCAAAGAAGGAGATTACATATTTTTTTAACAAAAATATGAAGAAGCGTTATCGAGTTAGTACTAAACGAAAGAGAGGTTATAACATGAATTATTATTCTGATTTTGCATTGAAGTATTTATGTTTGATTTTAAAAATCATTAATCATATTTTTGAAGATATATAAACGTAAAAGAAAATAATCAGGGACTTTTGGGTTCCCTGTGGTATTGCAAAATCCCCCATAAGGCCTAGCGATCCCTATTAAGCATCGAAGACGACAAGATGGCGATGCAAAGTCAGAGAAAGGCGAATGTAAGTCAATTATTGAACCTTTTACCCTCTATTTTAGCTCCCTTATGCTCAAAATTATCAACAATAGTTGAACTATACTCAATTCCTTCTGGTGAAGTCATAGACTTGCCTTTTTGTTGAGAGACAGGGCTGTGAAATAGTCCTAAAGCAAACGTTCTTGGTCCACATGTGAATGATTTGTCGAAAAACTATTCTTCTTGTTGACATGTTCTTTCGTTCTTGATTATGTTAAAGGTTCGCCTGCCGCCTGAAGTGAATAGAATTCTATACGTAAGGTAAGTTAAAAGATCACGTTCAAGTTTTGGTCCAAACGAATGACTTAAAAACTAAGTATTATTTTAATAATTTGGTCTATCATTTGCAGTGCCTTATAGTTCAATGTCGTAAGCTTACTAATAATTTGTTTTAATTCTAGAAATCTTCCATACAAAATAACAGCTGAAGAGATGTATGATATATTTGGAAAATATGGAGCAATCAGACAGATCAGAGTGTGAGTATCAAGTATGAATTTAAGGACAATTCCTTTGTCTGGACAGTCTCACAGGGTGCCCATTTTGATGTGGCTGTCCCTCTTGATTACAGACTCATTTACTCAGGGTTAGCCTCATGTCAATAGCAAAATATTCACAAATACCAACGGTAAAGTAAAGAATGCATAACTTCAACAATACAAACAATTTAAGCTACCATAAACTCTTACTGTGACACACGAATATTCTACACAAGGACAAGGGTAGTACTGTTACCCTGAGCAACAGAAAATAGACCTCTTTAGCTTAGGCTTTTGTTTTGCCCATTTCAGACCACATGTACTTCCTTTGAGAATATGATTCTTTGTTTCATTCGCATACAAACAAAGAAATGATACTCAAGAGAATGACATGTGGATTGAGATGGGCAAAACATTACACCTAAGCTAAGGAGGGCTATTGGAAACTGGACAATAAAAGTTAACTGGATCACATGAGTATTGTATTTTACTGAGAATCTTGGCTAACCCTGAGTAACAGAGAAACCTTAACTGGACCATAGACCCCTTTCACATCATGTTAAAGCATCGTCATATAATTTGTAACATCCAACTTAGGTGCTGAATAAAGTATTGTATTGTGTTGTATTGGCAAAACCTATTGTTTTGTCCTCCAAACTGAGCTGCATTCCAAAGTGCAGCAAGGAGTCTATAGTACTTGTAAAGGAAATACTAACAGGAATGATTTATTTTTTTAGTGGTAATGCACCAGATACAAGAGGAACCGCATTTGTAGTATATGAAGATATCTTTGATGCTAAAAACGCATGTGACCATCTATCAGGGTTCAACGTCTGTAACAGATACCTGGTCGTCTTGTACTATCAGTCCAATAAGGTATGTTATTGTATTCCTTTCATTCTGGTTATTCAATAGCTGTAGACTTTCTGAGATGTCAAAAGTTGTGCATTGTGGTCTAGCTTGGGTACAAACATCTTTTGTTCATCATGTCATATTGTGTTGCTTGTACCCAGACTAGACTAGGATGCATCTTGATTCTCACACTCATAAAATGCCATTGTTAGCCAGAACAATAATTTTTCCCATTTTGAGTAATTAATCACAAGTTAACCCTGTGGCGTTGTGCTGCTAATGCACATTGCCTCTCAACAATGCGACTTGGGTTCGAGTCCTGGCAGGCTCGGGTTTCGTATACAAGTAGAGTCTTGTTGGTTCTCTCCTTTACTTTGAAGGTTTTTCTCTGGATTCCCCAGTCTTCCTCCTCAAAAATCAACTTCTAAATTCTAATTGGATCTTTGGGCTTTCACTTAGTTTGGAGCCTAGCTCTGTTGTGATTGTACCATGCTGTGATACAAAATCCTAAGCTTAAAAGATTTTAGATTTGTAACTAAGAAAAACATGCTTCAATAGCTAATCATAGTATATTATTTATCAATTTAGGCCTTCCAGAAGTTGGACAAAGAAAAGAAGAAACAAGAACTCGAAAAAATGAAAGAAAAATATGGCATTGGAAAAGACAAATAAAATGAGACAAAAACAACCGCTCTCAACTCCGAGTAACAAAACCTTCTGTTATTTATATTCTTTAGTCTCATGCATACCATCAAATTTTGTATCAAATAATGTTAACTGTTCAAATAAAGAAATGTAAATAGTTTTATATCAGTCCCTACTCATCATTTTGTCTAGAGCTGGTGTTAACAGACCAGGTTTGTTTGTTGTCCCATTTCAGGGGTGTCTTTCTCTTGAGAATACAGCGGATTCAGATTGAGCGTTTAATGGCGCTGTTTGTTGTGATCATGGAGACATTCTGCTGATAAGACAATCACAACAAATGGCACCATTAAAAGCTCAATCTGAATCCACTGTAAGATTCGTTTGAGGCATATTCATATTTTGTTTCTTCTCATGCAGGGCTATTGTCTGTATTGTTTGTACTGTGCCATAATGTTGATACCGATCAAATTTTAATTAAAAGATGTGATCATATTTTGGCCAAAGGTAAAAAAGAGGGAGGTTCTAACCACCAAATCAAAAATTAAGGGAGTTTGTCCTCATTTTGGTGGTTTGATTGTGGTTTAGGGGGTTTGATAGAACCCCTTATATCTGCCCCTGCAAACAGCAGCACTAAGTGTATAACAATATTCTGCAAACAATGAGATCACTTAGTTACACATGGAAATGTTATTTCAACTTTACTGAGATATTAATGAGTCATTGTTAAATGTACAAGAAACTCAACATTGATATTTTAAGCTAAAAATGAATCTTCTTTGCCATAAATATGTATAAAGGCAAAGCAAAATGGAAAGTGTAATACCGATAGGTATATAATTACAGTCTGTGATTGAACATCTATTGATAAAACAATTATACCTAGATGAGTTCGATTTAACATCTTTAACAGTTTTCACTAGTGATGCAAGGACAACTGCAAGCACAAGTATGAAATTTTTTATCCTAGCACTTGTGTTGTAGTGAAAACCAGGCTTTACTGAGGTATATTTCGATGGTTAGTGAGCTAAAGGTGTGGCAATACAGGCAACAAAATAATCTCACTTCTACAGATTATGAAATGTTTTTGCATTGAAAGTTGCAGAGTGACAATTGACTGTTTTACAACAAAACCATTTGCATCAACATTTCTCTATCAAAGTATAAGCTCATTGCTCTTTTGAAGATGCAATTTTTTATGTACAGAGTGGCAAAAAGCAATCTGTCCTACAGCTTCAAACATCACATAGCATGGATCCAGCCCAAAAAATAACAGTTTTCCAGGATCCAAAACTGCTGATGTAGTAACTACATAAGAACTGTATTTATAAATGAGCTACTTTGAAGATCTTTGGCATTTTCCAGAAAATGGTGTGAGCTGGTCTGTATCTGGGCCTGACAACAGTGTTACTAGACAAGTTGCAAGATCATGTCAGCTCATATTATATCGAAGAAGACATTGAAAGACAGCAATATTTCATCATGATTTCCTTATCCTCTTACTACTTCTTGGTTCTTCAGAGTTCAGAGGAGAGGCTCTCCTGGTCCTTGTACTACTTGCCGTTCCATTAACCACAGGTGAACCAGACCCCTGTATTCTTCTGTTAGCTATAGCACTTCTGCTCAAAGGAGTGCTTAGCTCTGTATGCAGCATGGTGGCTGGACTTGCGGGCATGTCGTACTGTGTTGGTGTCATTCCCAGGCGTTCTTCAATCATACGCAGTTGTGTTTCTGCATCATGGCATTCTCTGTGCTTGATTTTCATTTGATCAGTTTGGCCTTGTTTTAACTGGAGCTATTGCAAAATACAATTATGTTCAGATTATAAAATATTTTACAAAGAATTGGTATTGACAATGATTTGTAGCATTACGAAATGATTAATAAGTTGTTATTTGTTTCTTCAAGCATATTTTTCTTGAAAAAAATTCTGAGCTCCAGGTTAGGATTTGAGCCAAAGACCTTAGGGTTTCTAGCCGATGGTCTAGGCCACTGAGCTACACATGAGTCCCTGTAGCTGAGTGGCCTAGAGATCGGCTAGAAACCCCAAGGCCCCTGGGTTCAAATCCCACCTGGAGCATGAAATTTTTGAAATGTGATCCAATTACCTCCAAGTCAGACTTGGCTTGTTGGTGTTTTATTTGAGATTGCTTGTATGCTTGTAATTGTTCTGCAAGACAAAAAGTTACAATGTTATTACCTCTCAGAGCTAAAAATAATGGCGGTTCAATAGCTGGACATGATGACCAGCCACATCAAAATGATCAGTCAATGTGACCGGCTGAGGAACAGCCACCTTGTCTGTTGATTGGCTATTAATAATGATTTTTAGCCCTGCCTTGTTATTTACTTGAGCAGATTTCGTTTGAGTGTGAAAAGTCATAGCACAGAACATGCACAGTGCAAACACGGCACAAAAGGTCTGATATTTTCATACAAGGCATGGCAATGACACGGTCATGACAAGGCGTGGTCTGTGCATTAAGTTTTTCTCAGTTATACAAACATTGCTCTACTAATGTACTGTCACAACTCTGATTCTTATGAACCATGCATGTGAGATTTTCATAGTTATATCATAATATCCTCACCTATCTGTGTGGAGAGCATGTGGTAGGCACCATGTACCGGTGCTGCAAAAACAGCTCCACGCATTCTTTCTAACACAGGTGCTTTGTTTTGTAATCCACCAAATTTTCCTAGAATCATAAGAATTATATTATGAGCATGAGAAAGATTTTCAAGTATGTTCATGTATCAATAGACCCTTTAAGCTAAGGCAAAATGTTTTTCCATTTCAGACCATGTGTCATTCCCTAGAGTATTCTTTGTTTAACGGTTGCACATGAGAAGATACATGAATATGAATACAACTCAAACAAAAAAAAACAACATAATAATTCTCAAAATAAATTATTGGTAAAAAACTATACCCTATTGCAAGCTCAAAGGGTATGTTCTTAACAGATAGAAACTGCAGCAGTATACCCAGGGGAGGATATCATTCAGTTTCAGTCCCCCCTGCAAATGGGTAAAGTACACCTAATGCATGACTAACTGATATACTGACCATTACTGCGGATTCTATCCCCTGATCTTGTTAATATTGTAGGACAGTGAGTATACTTTACAACCTAAGGAGATAAAATTTCAAGGTTGTCAAAATGCTCATTGAGTACTTCTTTACAGAGATACTGCTATGGATTGTCCAGTATTTGAGTCACTTACCTCTTGTCTATACTTATTAGCACAGTCAAGGTCATCTAAGATAATTGTATCACCAAGAAGCATGCCAAACACTGTCAATAACACAATGATAAATTATTATGGAGTAGTTTTTGGGTTATAAATTTATGTCCAAGTGAAATATTGTATATATTGTATTGTCTTCTAATTGTCAACGACCTCCTATTGTTACTTGAACATACTACAGTTTTCATATGATTGTGAAAAGCTCGCAGTCGACTTCGACTCGGGTTTTCACTGATCTGCTCTCGAATTCTCCCAAAGGCATAGCCTCGGTTTTCACCAGGCTATGAAGGCATCGGAGAAGATGTTTTATTTCTTTTAAAAAATACTTAAAAAATGCTTGTTACGTCATTTCCGTGCCTTCATAGCGTGATGAAAACACAGCTCTCGACCAATGAGAGCGCGCGTACTATCTTAAGTATTTTTTAACAAATGTTAGATTTCTGAACTGGGCCTTAGTAAAATTAATGTGCTCATTCCTTATCCAGAGTTCAGTCCCTAGAGATAGATTTCATACGTTTTTTTAAACTTTTCAATAATCACATAGCTTTTTATTACAAACCTATTTTACAGTTAGCAGCTTCAGCAGGAAATATCAGCTTGTCACGAGCATACACTGGGTTCCCTGAGGGGCTGTAGTTACGTGGACCATTTCTGATGTGAGGGAGGGGTCTGTAGGTAAAAATGTAGCCTGGTCAAAGCTTGAATCCAAGTCACTGTTATGAATCACATGTTTAACTTAACTGCATTATGAAATTTTTTTGCAGGTAGATTTTCATTGGTTTCAAAATAGACAGAGTGCATCCAAGACTTTTAAAGAGAGAGGGGGGGGGGGGGGGGGGTGACTGCTACAGGGAATGTGCCAATACCATAGGAAAACCATAAAAGCCAGGAAAGTGGTGAAAAAAATGGCATCACAAATTGACAGGAATTAAGCTTGAGAGATTCAAGTAAACCAACTGAAAGATTATTCAGATAAAAGTTTTTAGTTATAAACACATCACATTTTTTAGTTGTGCAAAAGGAGAGGGATGACTAGCCATGCCCCTCACCACTGCTGAATCCACCTCAGAGGTTATGGAAAGTGGTAGGTTGAAGAAATTACTAAACCAAAGAGGAGGAATTGGGCATCTACCGACCTGTTCCATTCAGGAAGTCTTTGCTTATAGATGGAGTCAAGAGGGAGGACTTGTTGTTGTCCATTGGATTCACGGTATACTTCTTTTGCCTGGAAATGCGAATAAAAAATTTGGATCACATTAATATTTTACTAAAGCATCATTACCAACACCTTTATGACTAATCAATTAATAATTCAGAACTACAGAATTATTGAGAACCACAGAAATCAATAAGTCATTTCCAACTATTATGATGCTGATGATGATGACAACGACGAAAATGATGAAGAAGACAATGATGATGACGATGGTGGTGATGATGATGGTGGTGATGATGATGGTGGTGATGATGATGATGGTGGTGTTGATGATGATGATGATATGATCACGATAGTTTTTATATTTTACTTACCTTGGCAGTAGTGAGTGTAACAACACAGTCCATGTCACTAGCCATGTGCCAGGACAGAACACGAGCAACATCATCATCTTTCACTTGAGCCAAGTGAGCAACCTTACAATGTAAAAAAAAGCAATGTTTACTTAGTGAACACTATCTGATCAGATTGACGAAGGTCAAAATATCTGTAAATTTTTCTAATCCAATCTGAAACAACCCACCAATAACTACTGCCACCTTAGGCACCATGCATTAACCTATCAACCCCCCCCCATGCCAGTTTACACCCTACTCTACCACACCCTGTTTACATCCCACTGACAACCTACCAACACCCTACTTGAACCTTGCGCTGAGATTTAACCTACCTTTCCAAGTATTTCAGGGTCACCTCTTGGTCCAGGGTTCAGATTACACTGTCTCCTGGGAGCTTTAGCCAAGTCTTCTTTTCTTTTGACGACTGTTGCCAGGTGGGACTCAACACTTTTTGGCTGGCATGAAGGAAATGACAAATTGAATAAATAGGAGCAGGCGTAGCTCAGTTGTTTAGTGTGTGGCCTTTGGAGTTCCCTTGGTTTAATTTTTACATTTAAAAAAATTCTGTCAAAACCCAGAATGGTAGTCCAGGGTTCCCTGCCCCACCTGCACTGAAGTAAACATTAATAAGTTGATAAAGCAAATTATGAACAGTCATGGCAGTAATATTGACCACAAGTTCAATTATTGATACTATTTTTCTAGTGACATAAATTATATTGATATAAATATGAAAAGGAGACTCACTGATTGTAAGTACACTTCAGGGATATTTTGTTTCTTCAGTTCTGCTTTTAATTTCTGTTCTTCTTGAGCAGCCTCATGTACAGACACTAAACATATCAAATGGAACAGAGAAAATAGGTATAACAAATATGTAGCAATATCATTGCAATATACTGAAGAAATACAAAACATGCGATATGCATTTATAAAAAGCAAATAATTATAAGCCGTGCTGAGGTTGAGGGAAAAACTGGGTCAGTGTAGCATTACAGAGCATTGTGTGACTGTTTTAGGGGACAAATAGATGCCGTCTTGGAAATATATCCCCTAAAACATTCCCACAATGCACTGTAATGCCAACTCTACAATAAAGCATATGAGTATTAGCAGAACAGGAGAGAAGTGTTAGGAGGAGCACTGTACAGTGTACAGCATGTATTGAATTGCCAGATGTAACCATACCTCTCATTTCCTGGATAAGCTGTCGTGTGGTGTCAAATAACGACCTGTAGGTACGAATGGTCTCAAACAGGTTATCTCTTTCTTTGGTGAGCTGAGCCATCTGTTGTTGCTTACGAACATCTGTAAACAGAAAATAGAGCATAACTTCATTAGGTACACTTCCTAGGGTATATATCTGAATATGATTTAAAGAGCCTCCAATCAAAACCACAATACGAAATGCAATGATGAGAGAATAGTCCTCATGCCAAGACACTAACCATTATAGAATAAGAATGCCAGGGTAAAAGGAGGAACAGGATGAGCTGTAGCTTTGGCTGGCAGGACAGCCTGGAAGTTTAGAACATACTCTTGTCCATCCTTGCCATTAGTGTTTTCTTGGATGTGCAGGTTTTGGACAGTGGCTGTTCCTTTGACCAAAGGAATATCTATTTGGTTGTTACGGTTGGCATTGGCCAGTGACGGGATCTCATCAATGCCATCAATCATGCTCAAGACCTTGATGATCACTTTGCCTTGAAATTTCTCACCAGAAAGGTTATCATATTTGTCCTATAGGTAGGAAAATTCCAATCAATAATCAAACACAAAGATGATCATACAATTAATAATAGAATAGAAAACAAGACATCAAACAGACTAAAACTTTCTTTTTTCTTTCTTCAAGGGTGTAGTGGTATTGCACTCACCTCTGGGGTCCCGTATTCGATTCCTGTACTCAGTATTATACGTGAGTAGAGTTTGTTTGTTCTTTCCCTTGATTTGAGGGGTTTTCCCAGGGTTCTCTAGTTTTTCTTTCCCTTGATTTGAGGGGTTTTCCTAGGGTTCTCTAGTTTTTCTTTCCCTTGATTTGAGGGGTTTTCCCAGGGATCTCTATTTTTCTTTCCCTTGATTTGAGGGGTTTTCCCAGGGTTCTCTAGTTTTTCTTTCCCTTGATTTGAGGGGTTTTCCCAGGGTTCTCTAGTTTTTCTTTCCCTTGATTTGAGGGGTTTTCCCAGGGTTCTCTAGTTCTTTCCCTTGATTTGAGGGGGTTTCCCAGGGTTCTCTAGTTTCTCTCCCTCTGCAAAACCTAACATGCTAAATTTCAATTTCTTATCCATGCCCTGACTTGGATCAGAGGCTGTTTCAGGGTATCAATGCAATTTGAAGCATTTATCTGCCTTCACATGTACACTGCCTCTATTCTAATTACTAAGGGTACATAGTGTGCCATTCTAACCATGCATAGCATCACCTGAAATGTGAATACTAACAGATAAAACGGTTTTACGCTCTACTGAATAGCATACCTTCAGTTGCAGCTTGAGTGTCTTCACCAGACATCGACCAGTGATTCTACTAGTGTTGGATACAGTTGGTGTTGGGGGGACAGATTCAGGTTCTAGTCTGACAGGGGGACCAGCTTGTGCTGTAAAGGTTAGCTGCAATAACACAATTATTATTATTATTATATAATAACCTTCTTCTTCATGACTACTGCAAATTACTCTCAGAAAATGAGACAACAAACTAATAAATAAATTAATCCTTTGAAATTAAGAACAAGCAACTAGTGAATGAATTGCAAAATTAATTTATTACTGTTACCATTTTGCTTGTCAAGGAAAGAGCACCTCCAGGGCCATACTGGACCACCATGCAGTGAGGACCAGACACATCAGGAACCTTTAGATCCCTAAGAAAACCACACAGCCAGAAATAGGTTTGAATACATTGAATATTATAGAGGAATACAAAAGGGAATAATTGTGACAGTTTTATTAGAAAGTGTGTTGCTTGCATAGAAGGAAGAGCCAAAGTTAGGACACAACTGACACACTTTTAACAAATGGATTTTTGTGAAGGGAATATATTACTGACAGTAGAGAGGCTGCACTCAGCTCTTGTGATGGAAGGTCTAAACAATGAACCCACAAACCCAATAATTATTATTGATCTAAAGCTTCCCACTATGTGTTCATATTTTGAAACTATTCAAACATACCTGAAGTAGAATTCTCCTTCTTTATCTCCTGCTGCCTTCCGTGATGGATACAAGGTGGTAGCCTGAGAATATATCAGAATATATCAAATAAATGAGTACTGTATTTAGAGCACAGGATAGAAAGGGAGTGGAACAGTTGGAAGGGAAATTATTTCATTTATTTTATTCATTGCCCAAGATAGATGACAAATTTTTGGATTTTTCACTAAACAAGAGATAATAGGTTGTGTAAAAGGATTAATATGCCTACTAACAGTAAATGGAAATTAGCACCACCACTGAAGAAGGTGTTTATTGGTTTCCCCAGTTGTTACTAGGGGCAGATTTGACCTTGTTGTCCAATAATTTTGAAAAGTAGGAAACTCCTAGGAAATGGTTTCACCAGAGGGATTTCCATCAATCCCTTCTTTCATTCACTCGTTCCTTTAATTTTAGTGATATGGAAATGTAATAAAGTCCTACCCTTGGAGGTGGTTTTTCAGAGGGTGGTCCATCCTTGGTATGCCATATCTTGAGCACGATATCCTTTGCACTAGCTGCCTTTAGAATTTTGTCATCTTCAGCAACAACATGAGCTGACACAACTGCAACAAACAATCAATCATAATAATTAATTGTAACTTGAACATTATTTTGAGATAAAATAATCAATCATTTGGTATATAATCCAAAACCGTTTTTCAAAATCACAAACCTGGTTTACCAAAACCAAAGACCAGTTTTTGAAATGATAGAAAGCCTTTCACTTAAAAACGTCATGATGAATAAGAATGTTATCAATACAAATGATAAACTGGCTTGAAAACAAGGGCAGAACTGGGGGGAGGGGGCTGAGTGGTGACTGGCCATGCCTCAATGGATTTTAAAAAATAATGAGAAATAAGTACATGTAATGTCATATAATAGTAATTAATGTAAAATCCAAAGACGCTGTACATGTTTATTTGTCTGGCTTTCTTGGTGCTAACCCCCTTGATGATGCATCCCAGGTGTTAGTATTGGAATCTCAACATTTCTCATAATATTCAATACCTGGTAACAATTCTCCCACTTGACAAGGTGCATTGCTGTTGAAGGTAACAATAAGTTTGACAGGCTTTGCTGGATCAGGCTCCAATCTGTTAAGAAAAGGAAATAATCAGATTTATCCCTTCATTTACCAACTCCCCACCCCTCACATGCTTACAGTCAATAACCCACTTCTGAGATGTGCTTCATTTGTCACACATAAGGATTTCAATATGAGGTTCCGTGCTAAATGCTAAGTGATTCGTGATTGGAGAAAAGAATTAACTTAATTTAGCACGGAGCCTCATACTGAAACCTTTGTGTGTGACAAGTGAAGCATATCTCGGAAGTGAGCTATTTAAAAAAAAGTTGTTGTTGATGGACTCAAGCCTATGCGACTGGTCAACTCACTTGCAACTGAAAAAGTGACGATCAGAAGTAGACACTTTACCTGATACTAACAACAGGAGCTTCAAGAGTAGATCTGCCTTGACACAATGCTTTGATACGGATACCATACATACCCCTATAATGAGAACAACAGTACATGATTTATACACGATCTGAAATCAGACAGACTGAGGTCATCGCTCAGAGATGGTGGCATATTTAGACATTAACTTGATGCAAACTACTAATTAAAAAGACAAATATGATTTTCAGCTGACAGCTCACAATTCATTTTGATCTCAGATTTCAGATCTCCAACTTTTTGAAACAGGTATATACAGCTTTTTTAAAGAGACAACTTAGAAAAACAAAAGTGATAATTATCAGATAAAAGTGATGACGTGTCATTCTCATGAGAATAAGATTCTTTGTTTGAGTTGTATCCATATTCATGTGTCTTCTCATGTGCAACAGTTTAACAAAGAAATGGTACTGAAATGATAGGGAATCACACATGTTCTGAAGTGGGAAAACATTATAACCAAGGTAAAGAGGTATATTGTATCAAAAGTGAATGATACCTGGGAGCACTAATCACTGGCTGACCAAAGCTTGCTTGTCCTTTGGCATTAGTCTTTTGTTGCACAGGATTTGGTGTCAGCTGTTGATAGAAAATAACAATCATAATAATTATGGTAACTTTTGATTACTGTCTCTCTTGGTTCTAACTTTAAGCTTCAGTTGGATCTGGGTTTTTCAGATGCCATGCCAGAAGGAAGAGCTTACAAAAATGATGCAGTAGTTTATGATGAATGTGTGGGGAATCTAGATGCCTTCAGAGCCAAAGTTTATGCCTTGTTTCTAGACATAGTAAAAAAACACTTCCTGGTAGGTTCAGACAGCAAGATTACCTTGACACCCTTGTCTGTGTTTATTACAACTTTAATGTCTGCTTCAGCAGCAGCATTCCCCATTTCATCACATAACTGGACTACCAGTGGTACTGGGAGAGCTGTGTTGTTGTAAACAGAGAGAGGCTGGGGAAAAAAGACAAATTACATAATATTAATAACAGTTACTAAGGCTTTGACAGATGTGCCTGCAGTCATAGTGCTGGGAATTTTGGCTGTGACATTTATACAGTAATAGACCCTTTTCCAAAATGGTGGCCACAAATCTAAATGAGTTAAAAGTATTTAGTAACCTTACAAACTACAAAGATTCATGACACCGTCCCCCCAAACCATACATTTTTCTCACCTCAGTTGTATTGACATTTACAAGGGCTAGTTTTGCAGGGGGTCCAGCAATGACCTTTTGAGAAAGAAAAACAATCAAAGATTATTAGATTTATACAATATTATCATGATGGCAAAATTTCATAACAAAAACAGAAAACTTCAAAATGAAGACACTTTCACTTTCAAAAAATATCTTGACATGTGTATTATCAAGACCATGAATTAGATACCAGATGTGGGCTTATATTTGGAAGGTTATTTGCATTAGAAGACTAATAGGCCTAGGGGGAAAAGGGAAAAAGGGGTGGAGGAGGGTGGGGTGGGGGCTATAGCCCTCCCAACCCCCACCTCCTCCCTTCTTCATAGTTCCTGTAATATTTTCATGCCCAATTGTAACATGGTCTTGTAGTTTGCTTACCTCTAATCTCTGGTAGTATTTGAGTTTCTCCCATTGTATGGTCAGTTCTTTAGGTCCAAGAGGGCCACTTTCAAACTGGATGTTCTTGATCACTATTGAACCATTCTATTATAAAAACAAAAGTGTCACTTTCATGTATTATTCATTCATTTATTTTTCGTTCACACATTAGTTCACAAGTCTTTGATTCATTTAATCATTCCTGTCATCTTATCTTATTCATTCTCTCAGTAACTCATCCATTTTAACACACATTCATTTAATATTCACTCATAAATTTATTCTTTTTCAAATTGAATTCATTCATTCATTCATTCATTCATTCATTCATTCATTCATTCATTCATTCATTCATTCATTCATTCATTCATTCATTCTTACCTGAGAGAGACCTATCCCAACGTCTTTTTCCTTCAAGCCTGGTGCAGAGATATGGAACAGCTTGAGGGCCCCTGGAGGGAGCTGAAAGATATCAAATATTAATAGATATTAATAGATAAACAATTAAAAAAATAGCATAAATAAATTAAGATTGTATGCAGGAGAAAAAATATTGGCTGATCAGATGCTGGTCATGATGACAAGCCAAATTAGACAAGCCATATCTCATTTCTGGCTCAATGACTGGCAATGCAAAGATTTGACTGGACAAGTTCCAAATATGGCTGGACGTTGTTCAATGACCAGTCATTATTCTAAGCCCTGAGTATGCTAATGCTCCATCACTCACACATATCTGATTCAGGTGAATGGACGATTGGAAAGAATTAGAAAGACAATGAGTAGCTCAATGACAAATAATTAGGAAATAATGCCTGAACATAACGACCACATAAGCATGGAATACAGAAGAGGAGGGCAAGAAAAAGATATACACCTGTCACATATTTTACCAACCTTGGTAATCTTGTTGCCGTATCTGTCAGTTATCAGTGCAGTGATTTCTGATTCTAATGGTTCACCAAACTTCAGCTTAGGGTTGCCACAGCTACACTTTAAAATGAAGGGTACATCAGGCGTTGGTCTGTATAGTAAACAAAATGAAAAATGGAGACATCAGTAAACTAGATGTGGAAGAAATTGTCAAGGATAACAGAAAATATTGGCAAAGAAAAAAGAAAAGAAGAAAAAAGAAAAGTGAAGGAATGAATTAAATTGCCCACTTTTGTTATTCTGGTTGTCTGAGTAGCAATTTTTGACTTCCCCTCCCCTGGGTGAGTACCAAATTTGCCTCCCACTGAATGAAATTGAGGTGAGCCTATATATGAAATCAATCAGCTTGTCCTATGCTATCATTGTGCCAAGTTTGGTGCCTTTAACCAACACATCATATTGCTGGACTACTTACTTTAATGTGAAAGAGAAGTCTAAGCCAACAGAACCAATTAAATTCACTTGACAGTATTTGGACTCAGATGCAGATGTTGGGGCCTGAAGAATGAAAATTACCGAATGAATGTCAACGTGAGGAGATTTATGTTACTGGTAATGTTTAAATCAAATTTAAAATTAGCAATTCTTTTGTACACTAACCTTAACTTCAGGTAGATTCCCCTGCTTGAGCATGTCTTTACTTGTTTTTTGAACCCAATTGACCTGAACAAAAACACATGCAAAACACAGTGATGACCATTAGTTATACATACTTACTTAAGGTGAGGACACACTATCTGATTCTTCATGCAAAGCATGCATGGGATGTCACAAAAACTAGATCCCACTGTGAACCACCCATGTGATGTTGCTCGTACATGGTGAGATTTGTCATGCGTGAAGTTACAAATTAAAGTAGAACTTGTATCTACTTTTTGTGACATGGTGTGATCTCTATTTTTTCAACGTCACATGCAACATCGCATACAAAATCAATTTGTGTGTCTACACTTTTATGTACACCTTCACTTCCCATTCCATACAGACTTTATTAACAGTAGTATTACTTACTTTTAATTTACTAACTACAGCATTGTCTATGGGGAGTTCTCTGTCTCCCTCATCTAAGATCTTGAAACCTATGAATTTGAGATATATATTAATACTAGTTACTAGGCAAACCCATTCAAAACACACACCAATCATACTTTTACTTACTTAACCCTGTGATAGTGCTTCCAGCAACACATGACACATCTTGTCCATCTTCTAGCTTCACCTTCTGTTTAGAGCCAGGTGCTTGGTGGAAGACCAGTATTTTTCCAGCATTTGTACTGGGTGTTACGATGACTGTTTTCTCTATTGGGGCCACCTCTTTGTGGTGCTGTAGTTCAATCCTAGCTTTGATTTTCAGGGCTTTGTTGTTGTGAAGTTTGAGGGAGATTTCAGATCCAGTCAGAGAACATTTGCCAGAAGAACTGCAATCACCAGTGTATGTAGGAAGATTGGGTAGTGAACTTAGCTAATGGAAAATAGTAAAATATATAAATGAATGGGAAGGAATGGAAGTTAGTCAATAGTGATTACCTTGGGTACTTAACTATATCAGATGGGAAAAAGAATACGAAATGAATGGATGGATGAATGGATGAGAAGGAATGGAAGTTAGTCAGTAGTGATTACCTTGGGTACTTAGCTGAATCAGATGGGAAAAAGAATATGAAATAAATGGATGGATGAATGGGAAGGAATGGAAGTTAGTCAGTAGTGATTACCTTGAGTACTTAGCTGAATCAGATGGGAAAAAGAATATGAAATAAATGGATGGATGAATGGGAAGGAATGGAAGTTAGTCAGTAGTGATTACCTTGAGTACTTAGCTGAATCAGATGGGAAAAAGAATATGAAATAAATGGATGGATGAATGGGAAGGAATGGAAGTTAGTCAGTAGTGATTACCTTGAGTACTTAGCTGAATCAGATGGGAAAAAGAATATGAAATAAATGGATGGATGAATGGGAAGGAATGGAAGTTAGTCAGTAGTGATTACCTTGGGTACTTAGCTGAATCAGATGGGAAAGTGGAAAGCAATGAGTAGTTATTATCATAGGCAGCTAGGTGAATCACATAGTGTAAAGAAAATGGCATGGATTGATAAATAAATGAACAAACTAACAAACACCTAACGAATGAAAGAATGAACAATAAATCAAATGAATGAACGGACGCATGGCAAGGAATGGAAGTTAAGGAGTCATTTTTACCTTGCATACAACATTGAGTCTTGGGTTAACTGTGACATTACCAGCCTTATCCTGCACTTGGACATTAAGTTGCAGTTGACTACCATTTTCTATAGTGATCTCAGGTGCTGTTGGTGTTGCGACCAATTTGTGTGGAGGACCTGAACATAAACCATTCACTGTGTTAGACTATTTTGGATTATTTGCACTTTAATAGTACAATTCTATGCAAATTCTATTGTTTTCAATCCACCTTTTTGGTGATAGGCTTTCACGTGATGCTGAAGTGTTACGGTCACCAAAACATTTGGACATTGTGGTTGAATAACCATAATATGATCATACTAACTTTCATACAATTTATTGACTTGATTTGTTTATTCTGTTCTCAAAATCTTAGCGAAACTATCTACTAACACTTTATTTTTAAAGAAGTTTTGCTAAGTCATGCAATCATACAATAATACATTTTTGTGAAATTACCAGGAAGAAGTCTAATTTTCAAGCTTTGAGAATCTTCTTCAAGTCCAGGTAAGGTCACCTTCAGATTGAAATCCTATGAAAAATTACAATAATATTGTATTATTATAATAATCATAGTTAATTTATTCATTGTTTAGAAGCATAACTGGAAAAAAATTAGAATGGAAGGGAAGAGGGAAGGATAAGAAGAGGAGAAAGAAAGAAAGAAAGGAGAGGGGAAAAACACAAATTCATTTTCCATTGAAGAGCAAAAGAAGATATAAAATGTTAACTATTTGAGAACATATCCTAAGAAGGAATTGGAATGTTGATTTGATGAGTTGATTTGTTGAGTTGATGTTGAAAGGAAGGGAGAAAGTCAACAACAAACTTCACTGACATATGATACAGTAGTACTGGACCACCCACGAGGGAATAGATAGCAAGGATGAGAAGTTGGGTACATGATTGAAAAAGAAACTAGTAGGATAGGATTGGGAAAACATTGCTTGTTTTACATCTATTCTTGTCAGTCAATCACAACCCTATTGCTGTATCCTACCTTGCCTGCATGTGAAGGAATGGTTCCCATGGCAACCACACCTTTGATTATCAGACTGTTGCCTTTAGAAGAAGTACCATTAAAACTCAAATCAAGGCCACTGAAATGACAAAGAATGAAAAACATCAAGTTCAATGATTAGGAAGTTAAGAGGTACCAGCCTCTCACTAGCTAAATGATGGGCAACCTGTGGTAGTCTTTGGCACAGGAAGCCCATCTATAACAATTTAGAAGTATATTGATAACAAACCTTGCATTGAGCACTGGTAAAATATCCTCAGAGAACTTTGAAGGGTTGCTAAATTCATCGAAGAGATTCAAAGGGATCTTGAAAAAAGATATTGGGTATCAGCCACATTGAATATAAAAATATTGAAGAATCCTAGTCAACTACAATGCACTGCGTGTCTATGTTATTGTTTACATAATATTCATTGCCAAAATTTATACAATCTCATAAAAAGCCTAAAATAACTACTTTTCATATTAAGTGTTATTTATATCTTGATGGTTTTAAAACTTCTAGCTTGAATAGCAAGACCGATGGATAAGTGGATTCCCAAACTTCACCTACAAGACAACCATTGTGCCTGGCAGAGAAAAATGGCAGGTTCATTGTTTTCGGCTTGCAGTACATCGTAGTTGACTAGGATTATTCTTTAATGTCTACTCTTCATTTATAGGTTTCATACCTGAAATGGTAATCCAACTCTCAATGGAATGTCCAGCATACCGAATGTAAACTTGTCTGGCTTTGCCTCTGATGATGAAAACATTTAAATACATTTTGAAAATGACACTAAGTATGATGCCATGTTTCTTCTGATGAAGAATAATTGTAAAATCCTGGATTTAGGCCAACCAGGTATAAGCCTAGCTTCCTGGTTTTAACCCCACTGGTCTGCTAAATGCAAATAGTAATGATTTCACTGAATGGTGGACACTAGACATTTGCAACTATGCTGACAAACATAAACATTTTAGTATGCATTCCTTTCTTCACATGTTGGCATCCTTTTGATAATAATTATTATCCTCCCCAACAATTATTAAAAGGATGCTGACCCATAGACTGAAGGTAATACCTGTGACAGTGAACTTGATGCGGAGGGATGGTAATCCTTTCATTGCTTGGACTGTTGAACTCTCACTCACAATGACTTGTAGTGCTAAGGTATGTGGACCAAGCTGGGTGATATTTTCTGTACAAAACAACAAGAATCACTCAATACAATAATTATTTTGCATGTGACATCATTGCTGCCATGTTGGAAGAATTTAACAAAATATTTTTCAATGAATTCTTTTGTTATTTCCTTCAAGGTGGTCACAGCTTTTGTTATTTTATTCCCTTGGGAATGATTGCAAACAAAAAATAACAAAGATGGCATTTGAGAGCCTGTTGAAACATATTAATAGCAGACTGTTTTCAAAATCATGCAAACTAGCGGTTGTATGCTGAATTTTTTTGCTGCTGCGAATCAAAATATTAATCAGTCAGTACTTTGGGTTGGTGGCAGTGGAAAACCAATTTAAAACAGGCAACTCACAACTACTGAGTTTACATAATAGAGCTGTTTTCATATGAGTGAGAAACATATGGGACTGACTTGGAGTACGCGTTACAATATGCTGCAAATCCCACAACCTGTAGTTATGGTTATGGTAACTATACATCATGGTTGGAAGTGTAGTTATTACAGCATAGCTATGGCATGGCTACAAATCTTCTGAATAGTTTTCCACTCATACAAAACAAAAAACAAGAAAAAAAACACCTTATTGAAAATTGCAGTAATTTTAATATTCTAAAAGACAGTTAGAATTATAGATACTTACCCATCTTTCTGAACCAGTATGGCCAGTTTTTGCCTCCATGTTGACAAACAAGGTTAGTTATCACTTTATCACCTTCTTTATCTGAACCTATAAATAGTAATAGAGAAAGTCTATAACTATTTGTTATAAGTATCATGTCTCTACACAACACCATTTACTATCAAAATATCACTAAAGCTGGTTTGATCATCACTAGAATCCTTTAAATTGGGAAGCATGGGTGGTGTAGCAGTGAGAACGCTCATCTCTCACCAATGCGACCCAGACTTGAATCCCAGCAGGCTCTGTATTGTATGTGAGTAGAGTTGTTTGTTGGTTCTCTCATGTGCTTTGAGGATTTTTCTCTGGGTTCTCTGATTAATTTGCTCCCTCTGCAAAAATCAACTCACTTCTAAATTCCAATTGGAATTTCAGTGGATGACTAGCTAGCTATTCTGTAGAGATGCCACTGCTAAATCCATCCCATTTATTCATGTATTTATTTACTATGGTAGTGTACATTACCATGCCAGATGACTTTTAGTTCCACAAGCAGTTTTCTCCTATCTCCAGGCAGTTTGTTGATTGGTTCATTCCTGCCATTTACAATATCTACCTTCATTGCACCTATGAGCAGAAAGTAAGTATGCCTGTTAACAAAATTATGAACCCGTTTTTAAAATTCATCAATAGTTTTTATTCAATATTTCCAGAGCTTCTTATATTTCTGCATCCTAACTAACTCCAGACATCTGGCATTTTGGCTTCCATCAACCAAACTTACTATGGGCTGCAGGGGTTTCAATATTATTTGAAGTAGATGGATGGGATTCAAATGTAGGCGTCTGTTTCCAATAATTTTACTTCTTATTTATTGAGACTGATTCGTACAATAGCCAGCGGTATAAGGTACCCAGCAATTGACCGCCGGTAACTGCCTTCTATTGAAACCCCTGGGCCGAGTTCATTCCCATCGAGGGAAAAGGAAATTCCTGTGACTAGACAACATTTTCATACAGGAATTTCTTTATCGCTAGTGATCGGAATGAACTCAGACTGTTGTAAATTTGATTGATAGGAACTGAAACACCAGAGGTCTGGAGTCCATTAGGTAGCAGAAATATGAAAAGCGATGTAATACTTACCTATCGTCGTTCCTGCAGGAATTTTTGAATTACTTTCTAGTTTGTTTCCTTCTGGCCAGGCAATTGTTAAACGACTTGGTAATCTGTTTTAAAATGTCAAATGAAAATAATTTATACTAAATCACTTAAAAGAAAAAAAGCATACTGAGGTCTAGGTTTTGATAGTTCTATAAAAGAATAATTATATTTCCATGGTTTTCATTGCTATACTGATTGGAACAACAATGGTGTCAGGGAAATTGGGCAATAGACTATCGTCAATCAAATAAATTGTTTGGTACCTTTACATATTCTTATTGACAACAGTGTTTTGCCTGATTTCCATGTTGCCACTTTTGTTGTAGCAATGAAAACAGTGGCAATAATAATAATAATAATAATAATAATAATAATAATTTTTTTTAAATAATTTTAATAATCTTTATTTCACATCCAACAATAATAATAATAATAATGAAAATTACAAAAAATGCTATAAAAATTGCTATGACTATTTACAAAGTTATATGTATTAAAAATCTAAAGTACTGAAAGTAATATTAAGGTAAAAAAAAAACTGAGTTCAAATATTAAATTAAGAAAATAGCAATGTAGGTACAAAATATCAATAAAATATGCACATACAAAGAAAAATTAAAAATCTAATTAAAATTAGCGATGGCATTGTCAATAGAAAAATCTGTGTTATAAATGTCATGAGTTCTTCTTTTTACTCTAGTGCCTCTGAGGCATAATAGAGCAGAGTGGAGAAGGGCAAATGAAACTTTCGCCCGCAACAATAATAATAATAATAATAATAATAATAAATTTTTGTCAATCAACTTACTTGCTCTCTTCCTCTTCTACAAATTTCTTCACCTGTGCAGTTGTCAAAGTTCTATCTAGCTTGGCTAAGGGGAAAACTTTGTTCTCTCCATACAAAGACACTGGTTCCTAGTTAGGAAGTAGAAATAACATGAACAACTGAAGATGGATAGGGGTTCAGGACACAAGCGACCAGCAATCTCCGAACACCAATGAAAACCTAAAAGTTTACTACAATAATATTATAATTGAAAATTAAAATCAATACAAATAATAGATTGAAGATAAGCAGTAGGAGTACTTTACCTGTACAATCTCCATCTCTCCTCCTGTAGCAAAGACATCTCCTTCATAGTCCCCAAATAACAAGAACCTTTTAACTGTACCACAGATATAAGGAATGGTCCTTATGGTTCTTATCTGCCAAGAAAAACATCAATTATTATAACTTTATAGGGCATTGTGGCGCATTTTGCGGGCTAAAATACGAAAATCAGCGGGCTAAAATAGATTTTAGCCCGCTGCCATCAGCCAATAAGACGTGATGTCGTATTTTTCAAAATATGTAGTCGTTTATTCCTTTTGTAAATGCCCTAAAAAGTTATAATAATAGTAATAGAGGCGATGTTCTCTGGCATAAATATGTTTTTGGCCCTTCTCAGTGCTCATTTTAACCCTCTCTTCGCTCGGGCTAAAATGAGCCTGAGTCGGGCCAAAAACACATTTATGCCCTCGAACATCGCCTCTATTGTTATATTGTCATAAATTGATTAAATTTTTGAACTGACTGGGAAGGCTAAGTGACCAATTGACTGGCAGGATTGCTAGCTGACTGATTGACACTGACTGACTGACAGACAGAATGACTGACGGGATGAATACTGACTGACTGACTGACAGACAGAATGACTGACTGACTGATTGACTGACTGATTGACTGACTGACTGATTGATTGACTGACTGACAGACAGAATGACTGATTGATTGACTGACTGATGGACTGTCTAACTGATTGGGATGACTGACTGACTGACTGACTGACTGACTGACTGACTGACTGACTGACTGACTGACTGACTGACTGACTGACTGACTGACAGACTGACTGACAGACTGACTGACAGACTGACTGACAGACTGACTGACAGACTGACTGACAGACTGACTGACAGACTTGATGGATGACTAACGGACTGGATAAGGTTCTGTGCAACTCTCATAATACGCTACACACTTGCACTTCTGCTGGTCTCTATTGACAATTACTATGGTTAAACCAGAATCAATAATCCACTAGGAACTAACCAGTTGTCCAGCCTTGAACACTTTACCATCCCACTCAATGGCATTGAACACTGACCATGGGCTTTGGTTTTTCTTCTGGGTCAGCTCTGGTCTCTTAACTTGTCCTTGGAAGTTTGAGAACTTTATCTAAGAACATCAAACAAAATGATGTATTTAAATAATGTGGAGAAAAGAAGTGTTCTGTGGACGGTGTGGGTTAGTGATAGAGGGGTTGAATTTCAGTGGCATAGCCAGGGTCCCATTTTAGCACACTTAAGTATAGGCATGAGCAACCAAGCAAAGCATTGACAGTTCTCTTCATTCATGTAGGCACATGCCTAAAGGCAGAGGAAGCTATGCCACTGACTTCATATTCTAAGTCAACAGTGACATCAATGAAGAGAGATATATTTGTCATAAAAATTATAGAGAAAAAATTAATAATTTTCATTGGAGTATGAGTGAAAGCTGACCTGTTTATCATGGTTTTCATGGCATTCCTTGATCCAGTCCTGGAAGGCTTTTGAAATCTGAACCCTTTGTTCCTATAAAGTCAAACAAATAAATCAATAATTAACTACAGAATAATACTTGGTATGTTTGAGCTCAAGAAAAAGTAAGGAAAAAGACTGTTATACTGGCAATAACTAGTTATACACCCCTTGCTGTTCATCAAAGCAGTTCAATTTGGAGCCGGACAGAACAATAGAATTTTAATTTCCTGAGAATTGTAAACCTAATAAATTCTTTTGTTCTCTAAATTCAGCTGCTTTCGGACGTGCTGGGGACTATGTTTGTCGGAAAAATATGTCTATGTATCATAATTATGTACTATGAAAAATTGAATGCCACAGAACTAAATAGTTTGAAAGAAATGAAATAGAATTTTTTTAGAAATGAATAAAAAAAAGTGCTCTAAGATTGAATAGGTACAAAGAGTAAGTGCTGGTGCTGGTTCTACAGAGATTTTGAATGTTAAATAACTCTTTCCATATGTATTGTCCTTGCAGTGAGCAATATTCTCTTCTAATACCACATGTTAAAATGCAGTACCTTGAGCCCATTACGATAAGGAGAACTTGATGAATAACACCCATTTGGTTTGGCCTTTGTGTTTGTTCAATGAGAAGAAAGTTAAATATTATGTAATACTAAAACCCTTTGATGCTGATATGTGCCGACTGTTGGTTAGGTGAAGAACATAAATAATGGGATGAAAGTTGGATGGATGAGGTGATGTGATGGGATGGGATAGATGGATGGAATGATGGGATAGAATAGCTGAATGGAATGATGGAATGAATGACTGGATAGAAAGAAGAAATGGATGGATGTACCAATGATTTGATGGGATGGAAGGATGGATGAATGGTTAATTTATCATTATTATTATATTTAACAAGGAAGCCACTCTCATCGATGATGATTTTCAGGAGGGTCCTCTAAAATTTGAAGTGAGAGAAGGATAAATGGAAGATTTAATGAAATGGATAGGATAGTGGAATGGATGTTTGGATGGGAGGGGATAGAAGAAAGGACTGGATGGTTAAATGAATGATAGGATGGGATAGAATGGATAAATGCAAGGATGATCAAAAGAGTGACCTTTTTTAAATTTTGACATGTTTTTCTAATCATTACTGTAAGCATTCTCTTTCTTTCCAGGCAATGCCTATAGATGCATTACTAAAAGATTTGGCGGATCCAAGGCAACAAACCTTGTTTCTAAATCAAAATAACCTGTGACTGAATGCATGGCAGAGTTTGAATGAATAAACTTATATTATATATATATTACTATGTAAGTTTCAATTATTATGGAAGCCAAAATCATCTTCAGAATTACAAGTACCTGTCCCATCACAACCCGGTTAAAAATTGTATTTTTGTCCTTGAGCTTGACTTCAAGATCCATAAAAGTGAGTTTGTTGGTACTGACTTGGAAAGCATCATTAGTCCAAAGGACACCAGAAAACCTGTGAAAAAAAAAATACCAGTGGTAGTAAGAATGAAGTTCAATCACAAGAAAAATATACTTTAGAAAGTTATATAGAAAATCTAGTTCTCCTGGATCAATAAAATTGGGTGAAAAAGATTGGACAAAATTCTGCAAAAATCAGGCAAACAATCAATTCAACGAGTCTGCAAACTGCAAGCATATCAGTACTGTATCTTGTATGGGAGAGTGAAGCATGTATACTGCCCATACCCCTTCAAATGCCCCACCCCTCTCCTTGGCAAAAACACAGTACGTTGACAAGATTTGTTTACCTATTATAGCACTCTGAAGGTATGATGGTCCTTTTCTTGGGTGGCTGACACCATTCCAACCTGATAGTTGAAAATTCACATAATCAAGTTATATTCAGACTAGACGCTCTTGGAGCGTTCACTGGGTTGCCTGTGCGAGAGCTCCCCCACTCACCAATCCTCATACTCTATTATTTCTTACCAAAGTGTTCCTTTTGGGTTCAAAGTCCCCCTTTATTAAAAACATTTTAAATTCTAGTAAGACATTAGTGTTGCGTTACTGACTTGTCAACGCATATTATATTTCTACTTGACCTACTAGAGTACCTTTCAAGACTAGCTGATGAAATAAACATATCTATTTCAGTATCGAAACTGTTCGCTGCAAAACAAACGTTTTATCAATGTAAATACTCTTAGCCAAAATGTGTTTAACTGGTCATTTGTTTTTCCCTCAGTTTTTGTTTTCTGTATTTTCATAAATGAAAATATTCAACAAGGAGTCTTGGCAGTTCGCTTTCTTGTAGATCACTATCAGCTCGTCTGACTTCTACAAGTTCTTGGAGTCAGCTTTCATCAAAGCTTTGTTTGTCACTCGTTTTGTAGTTTGTCTCTCGTTCTGTAGTTTGTCTCAGTATATTTTTTTGTATCTGAGATCTGGTAAGATCTAGTTTGATCATAGCTAGGTAGTTTATAGATTATCTTAGTCTATTTTGACTAGTTTGTCTAGATCTACGATTCTCATACCGTAGTATGCTCATAGATTCTCAAAGATAGCTCATAGATTCTCAGACTTCTCTCTTTGAGTATGTGGACCAACCCGTTCCAAATTAAAATCGCTCAATAACATCTTTTAGTTTG
This sequence comes from Anthopleura sola, assembly GCA_023349425.1. Classification (NCBI taxonomy): domain Eukaryota; kingdom Metazoa; phylum Cnidaria; class Anthozoa; order Actiniaria; family Actiniidae; genus Anthopleura; species Anthopleura sola. Next base: position 3,638,985 of record JALHLI010000008.1, read on the forward strand.
TGTCTACCACGTACGGCGTGTGTGTTTGTAAGTAGTTTAAGCGTAGCGTTAAAAAACCTAAAGCCAAAAGTACGCAACGTGCCTACAGACAAAATAGTACTTCACGAACCCTGAACGAATGAATTTATAGTGACACAACACTAAAAGCTATAAATACATCGTCCTCGATGTCGTGTGGCAACTTCATTGGACATTGGACATTGTTTACAAGTTCTCGACCAATCATGACGTGTGAAATTATGGTCTACCTGACCACGGAAAAACGGATCTCATTTTAAGACTGGTTTGCTACCATAGCAACCCAGTAAATATTCATTAATTTAAAGTTTGGGTTGCCTGTGGTGACTAATTCACAGGTAGCCCACAGAAAAAATATTTACTTTATCATTTACTGTATTGAGAACAAAAAACAACAACAATGTTTTAATCCATTCAAAGCATTCCTTTAATAAAATCACTGTTTACTTAGCATATCCAATCTGTAGTAATTTGGGTTGCCTGTTGTATCTCATCTACAGGAAACCCACATACACAATGTATACATTGCTGCACAAACCTGAGATTAAACTTAATAGCCCATTTCCGAGATGTGCTTTACTCATCACACACAAAGGTTTCAATGTGAGGCTCTGTGCTAAATGCTCATTGATTCGTGACAGGAGAAACAAATACATTCAATTTAGCATGGAGCCTCATACTGAAACCTTTGTGCATGATGAGTAAAGCATATGTTGGGAGTGGGCTATTTAAGGTAACTGTTTGCAGAGTTTGGATTTGTCTCAGGAAACGAAAGTGCCCTCAAATTTGATCCTGGTGGCCAATGGTGATAAGTGCAAACAAGTTCCCTCAAAATTCAGAATACCATAACATACATGCCATGGTTACTACTTCTAAGGTTCAAAGCATATCACAATAGTATTACTTACAAATCGACAGCTGTGTATGGGATAAGTCTACCATTCCAGTAACATTCAAATATAGGCCTGTAACCTCTTGGTGCATGGCTGTCTTTTTCTAATGTATCCATTGCCTCATCTGCTGCCAGGCTTGCATTCATTTCTTCAACTGGAAAAACAATTAACTGGGTTATTATTACTTCTTATAGCAGAAAAAGCTTTCTTTTCTTTTTCATTGATAATCATAATATAATAAACAGAATATTACATGGGCACGTGGAGATACAAATTTTATCTTCTTTTGTTGAAAAAAATTCACTTGTTCCCTGCACTCACTCGTGAGAGATCTTTTCAATACTTGAAGATAAATTTTGTATCTCCGCACGCCCATGTAACATCCTCTATAATATGGAAAACAATTGTATTGTTCCTGCCATCTATCATGGCTGCGGTCAGGTGATGGTGGCAAAACCTCTATTACTGGAGTCCTACCTTTCACTTCAGACTCATTCATCGGGTATGTCTCTCTGTCATAAAGAAAAGGATGATACCGCAGCATTCCTTCTATACAGCCTGCATTTTCCACATGAGCTCGGAATTCAAAAGCTGATGCTGATGTTCTGATGTACTGGGTTTGTAAATCATCATCCACAGTATGTAGTTCCTTTATTTTGGGCTGTTTTCCCTTTTCTTGGAGTACAATCTTAAATCAAATGCATATTGAATAGAAAACAGTCTGTTTAGAATACTACTTGTACATGCGATCGTGTGGAATTTTCCCTGGTACATAAAAATAAATGGCCTACTTTGACGTTATGGGGGCCATGTTGGTGGCGGGAAAATATACAAAGCTTTGTTACAGATACCATTGATTAACATTTAACGATTCACCATAAGACAATTTGACAACAGACGAATTAAGAAGATGGGCAATTAAACAACACCCTATGTATTATCTGTAATCTTCATTTTGTTTTAACCACTGGATACCCATAATGCCCTGTGATTTAAGATGGTCCATTCTTCTAATACTAGTGATGTAAATTTTTTTTTTTGTTAAATAAAAGTAGACTTCCTTCTCAGAATAGGATTTGTGCAAAGCACATATATTTATCTAAATCAATCAGATAAATTGATTGATACTTACATTGATATCAATGTTCTTGAATTTCTCAGCATTTCTTTCTGAATTGACCTCATTTCCCTTGGGACCATGCAGGTAATAGTGATAGATATGCCTGAAATAAAGCATTTAATAAGCAACTTTAATGGTTAACAAAGAAATATATATACTCATATATATTTCTTCTAGGTGATGATTTCTATCATGTTTTTCCCCCTGATTAATTATTCATTATAATACTTACGCTAGTTGCTTGCACCACTGATTAAACTGTGTCTTGAGATAGTGGCTGTGCTGAGAGGATACACCTGTAATAACCACAGCAGTAAAACATTCTCTATCACCCTCTTCTTTTATTAGTCTTCTCACACTTTCCTCTTCCTCTGGTATATGGCTATTGTCTCCTGGCTATTAAAACAAGCACAAAAAGGAACATTATAACATAGCCGAGATATAATGCATGCTCTGATTGGTTAGATATCTATGAACAAGAAATGGATTGTGCATGCTTGCAGGCTTGATCAGTTTGCATCATATTTAAGGTATGTTTTAGGTAAGATGTGCGTCTTATCCCCCCCCCCCCCCCACCCTTATAAATGGCCCTATTGTGTACTTACTCTTCTGTTTCTAATTGTACCACTGTAAATGGATTCTTTGTTCTTTTCCTTTCTTTCAAATTCTTCTTTTGAGATGGACAACTCATGTACATCATTGCAGTCTTTGGTTTTTGTGACCATCTAATGACAAAATAAAATATTGTAAACTTAAGATAAAAATCCCAATACACTGATCCAGAGTTCATTGTTCTGCCTCCCTAGTTACTGTTGCTATGTCTGACAAGCTAAAATGTTTTTTTGATATTTGATAAATATCTGTCTTAGAATAGATGCATTCTAAAGGTACATTAAGAAAATAAATTGACAACTACTAAAAATCCTTCCAAATTCAAGTTTGTTTGTCAGACATTCTATTCGGAAAACTACCCATTGTTTGGTGATCATTCAAGCAAAGCCAGGATCAGCATATTATCCATGTCAAGTGGCTCAACAAGTATGTTTACTAAAGATTTAATTTTATCAACAAGACTTCACTTACCCTTGTTGCACTGCCAATAAAAAAGATGGCCTGCTTTCCACCAACACCAAAGTATGATATATCACTATTCAGTGAACGAGGGACCTCATTATCTACTGGAGGTCTTTTGTTTGTTTTGGCACTATTAAAGAAATATACAAGTAAGCAGTGTTAAGCAAGTATGTTATGATCATCATCAGTTATGACTATCATGGATCAATGCCAGTTTTTTTTATGCATGTTGGTTTTGATACACTGTATTTAGGTCGTTTTGATACACATATGGTCATTACAATAAACATGTATATTCGATTCGATACTAGGGCTTGATATAAAAGCCAGTCAACGGACAATGTTCTGGACAGAACTGTAACTTGTACGGCCAAATATTTGCCATGCAGGTCATTTTGACTTGTAGCATTAAGCCAGAAATGGGGTATGACCAAGCTAAAACTAATTTGGCCGGTCATCATGACTGGCAACTGACTAGCCGTCATTTCAAGCCCAATGATACATATTAGTATGAAAGTCAAAGTCATGAATAAAGAAATAAAGGTTGAGAAATGGTGATCTTGTCATTAAAAATTGAATTTTACATAAACTGAAACTTATCAAAATGCCCAGTTACCAAAATTAATGTATAGGTCAAAGTGATACCTGTTGAATTTAGACAAGCGATAGATTGCCCAGTTATTAAGCTCACGTGGGGTCATACCACCTCCATTATCCATGACACATACCGCATGCCTACCAGTGGCATCATCAAACATCTGAAGGAGAAAATATGAATGATAAGCAGAAGAAATGCTTTTTATTTTACTGTTATTACCACTGTTATCATTGATATGCACTGATAGAGACAAAAGTCAAAGCCAGTTAATTAGGATTAGACTATTAAAACTTGCTAATGGTCTATCACAAATCCTGCGCTATGATTGGCTGAGCTTCTAATGGTCTATTAGTAGTAGACCACAAGTATTAAGAAGTGCTGGTTTTGAAAATAATGGATAATTTCTTAGGATACCAGAGTGGAAAATATATAATGATCTTACTAGTCTGACTTCTATGGATCTGGCTCCTTCATTGCCAGCTGTAGCTGCTAAGGCATTGTCTACAAGCTCTGCAAATGCAAATGCTGGAACAAAACAAACAATGCCATGGTTAGCCTAAAAATCTTCAATCTATCTTAAAAATTGATTTCCATCCTTATATCTAAAGTTACGGATATGTATGTCTGGAATGGGGTTGGAGGGGGGGGGGGGGGGGGTTGAATGAGGAAGGGAAAAACTTGAAACTATACAAGCCATGTGAGCAATATGAGGCCTTATATCCATTTTGACCCAGATGACTAGCTATAATATTAGAGTTGTCTGGGTTTTTAGCTTCTGTCAATCAAATTTTTAACAGTCTGAGATAGGAAATTTTTATATCAACTGCAGCCAAAAACCTAGATGTCTTGGGCTGTGTTGGTCGTGTCTTCAAAATAGGCAGTTCACTCATCATAGGAGGACTGAAATTCACAAATCACAGACTTTTTTGAATTTCACGAATCATAGTCCAAAAAAGGTGGAATCACATGTCACAGGTAACCCCTAGCTGTGCCACCCTGTTGAACAAATAAATCTGTTCTAAAATCAGTGACTTTCACTTATGCTTTTTCAAACATTTGTAGTATACAAAGAAAAATACCCAAGGTAATAACATATGGTCTAATATTGGAAAACATTACACCCAAACTCAATGGCTTATTACAACGGTCTAAATTAGGGTAATTTTGATTCATGCTTCCTCGCAAAACTTGATGCTAGGAGTCATAGAGATTGCAGAAATAAGGCTATAAAAAGTAAACAGCCTCTTCAGATGTGTAGACAGTGTCTTACTTTATTACCATACATAATCAATTCTGTAGACTGGCAGGAAGCTACCAAAGCCTTTAAAAGCTTGTACTTACGGAGTGGATTCTGGCCTTCACTAGCATAGTACTCATACATGCCACTCTTAACCAGAGTATCATAATGTGGAATAAATACAACTCGTTCTTGTGTAGGAGCTGTGAGCTCTTGATCAATAGATTTGAGCAGATAGATGGTATCATTGGCATTGATAAGGCTCTCTGCAAAAAAAAATCATAGTTTTACCAAAGAAATTGTAATTATGTTTCTAAATACGTCTTCCAAAACCTCTTTTAAAGATCTCGGAAGAGATGAATAAGCGTAGAAGGTCATTTAACAATCATTTTCGTATCAAAATGTGTATTTTTTTACCGTAAGTTTTATCATCTTCAATAGGTTGTCTGTTCGTATTGACAAAAATAAACTTTTCTTCTGAAGATATTCCAAGGACCTAGAATTCAAAAACCAATAAAATATAAGGACTAAATTCCAATTAACTTATCAGTATGTTAAACTGTTCTCAAAACTTTCAAAAATGTTGATATTTTTAAAACTCACTTGGCAAACTTTCTCTCTGAAGGCGGCAAAATTGAAAATACCCCCAAGCTGGACACGATGTTCAGGATTATTTCCTTCTCTGCGGTCAAAAACGTAGACTATTGACTCGTCCTCTTCGTTTTCTAAAGTGCTGCCTTCTTTCTTGGTGTCCTTCATTTTATTTTGTAGAGAAAATAGTATATTTTTTTTCGTCAAATAAAATGGTAAACCAAAGCCAAGCCAAGCCAACACGCGCGCTTTGACAACATTGTGAATGAGGAAAGATGTATGATCGATATTACGCGAGCTCTGATTGGTTGGCTCATAAAATGCAACCAATCAAAAGCGCGCTTACAAATCTGAGAGCAAAGTTTCGACACAGGGATCCCAATAGTTGATTAACCATTGATTTATCATGTTAAGGTAGCAGTAACCATAAATTCCAATACCCAACTCTCAACATGTATTTTGATAGAGTAATGACTATCAAAGTGGGCAGTAGCAAAACTAACTCTAGGGAAACAAAAATATCATTATTACTTCAACATTCCCCAAAGCCTCGCTTTCAATCTTATTTATTCGTGTATTACTAACTGGAATACTGAAAGCATCCCATCCATGAATAACACAACACCTAGATTAAATAACTAAGTGAAATGTTTTATTTCATCTTTCTTAAATACGTTCTTCAGTGTTTTTGTGATCTGTCGACCACCTGCATGACACCAAAGCAGCTCAACTTTGATTATTACTATTACTATTATTATTATTACTCATATTGTATATAACAAAAAAAATATTGCAAATATACCAGCACTTTAAATAAAATGTAAACTAGTAGGTATACTTTTGTGGGTCTTGCTTTGCAACACAGAGAGGTCCACACTGAAGTAAAGTTTATCTTAGTAAGCAGGCTGCTGTACCTTTGGTAAAATTAATTTTCTTATAAAGGAAATGAAAATAGCAAGGAGGTTGACGTAAGGGTTCATGTTGGTGGTACTTACTGCCTTATTTTTGGTGCAGTTTCAGTAATTTTAATTTTAACCTGCATTATTGCAGTTTTACAAGACCACATGGTTTGGGGTTATCATAAATCTAAGCTGACCACAGTAATCAAGGGAAAAAGATTCTATGTGTTCTGTTTTAGTAAATGCAAGGCCAAGGCAAGTGTTGCAGTATTGTGGTTTTTTACTTTTTTCTGTGCGGTTTTGTGGCATTTGCATGAACTCCCCTTATGCCCCCCTCATTAAGCCTCATGAGTGAGTTGGACTAAATGGTGGACTATGAGCAGATAAATTATGAAACAAAATTGAACAGAAATCACAGCTCAATGCGATGCTTTTTTTCTTTGTCTTCCTCGTCTTCACTTTCATTATAGTCATACATGCTTTTTCGTATATCCAAGTCATTGTCCAAAAGTTCCTTTTCTTTTTTAGGTCCGTGGGGAGGATCCATGACTCTGGCCAACTCTTTGAGAGCATCCCTTGGAATTTTTTTGAGATCTTCTTTGGTCAAATAATCTGTTTTATCCACTGACTTCAAAAGCTTTTCGAATGCCACTTTCGGACCAGGTCCTTGATTCTCATCTTCATCCATTGAAAGGGACCAAAAACTTTTAAACTCTTCCAATGTGAGTTTATCTGTCTTAAATCTTTTGAAACCTGATAAGATAGTCTCCCGGAGCATTTCTACATTCATGTAACCCATCTCTATAAAGTCATCTCCTTTTTTGTAAGTCCAATGGACATTGACCTTGTCCAGTGTAACATCAGAGTCTAGATCAGCTTTGTCGCATCCTTTGGGATCAAAGGTGTTGTTTGTATCAGTAGTGAAGAGCATTGTCACTGAGATGCTTCTGATGTATGATCTCACTTGATGAATATATTCTGAAAAATACAAGCATCACATGTACAGTGGGTTATCAAGACAATCAAGCAAGACATCAAGATAGTAAAGCAATCCTGATGGATTATCAAATTTATAGTAAAATGGATGGACGGATGGATGGATGGGTGGATGTGATTTAGCAGTGACATTTCCTTAGAGTGGCTCTTCATCCTGATCTGGTCCAAAGGCGGAGGGAGGGAGGGAGGCGTGGGGAGGACGAAGGCTTAAATATCTATTACCAAAGAGGAGTTCCAAAACCCTTGGATAAATGTCACATAATGTTCATAGTTGTGGAACTAATATTTAGAGTACAAGAAATAGAAACCTTACTCCAAACAATGTTCATTGTTAAAATACTTTTTACTAACAAATTCTTGTTCTCAGAGTGTTAATGATGAGATTAATAATTAATAATTATCACATTGTCAGCTTGTATTCTGTTAATTATTAACAGAATACAAGCTGACAATGTGATAATTTCTCTTTAAGTACCAGATGGCAGAAACACACAGTCACCAGGTTGTAAGGTAGTATACTGCCAAGAGACATTAGCTACACTTGGATACTCCAGCATATCTACTTTGTCAGGATCAATCAATGTGAAGCCAGAACCAGAAAACTTTGACTGTATGAAAAAAAAAACAATCACAAGAATTACTAAATATGTTATGTACACATTTTTTTGGCTGTGAAATAAATTTAAATTGCTAATTTATTTTATCAATGGCATATTTCTGTACATTGTTGGTAAGCTAGGTTACCGAAGTATATAAATCTATTATTAACATATAGTCTAGCCATTATAAATATAATTTATTATTATAGTATAGGAAATTAATATAAAATCTTTATTTTTTCGGGAAAAAATTGATAAGATTTTTCTATTTTATTAAAGATTTAGAAATAATTATATTTTTATAATTTTTGCATGGTGGGTATAATTAGACTATTATTAACAATACCATGTCAAAATTCATTAAATTTGTTGTTTGCATGTGACGTCATAACGGCCATATTGGACGAATTTAACAAAAGATTTTTCAATGTATTCTTTTGTTATATCATCCAACATAAGGCTGCCATGTCTTTTGTTATTTTATTCTCTTGGGAATGATCATAAACCATCAATAATGAAATGATATCGTGAACCTAAATTTCAATGGGATTGTTAATTCAAAGTATCATTTCAAAAAATTACCCTTCTTTCCATATAAAGATCATCAACATGCCGCTGATTAATCAACATCCAATCTTTTTGCCCAGCAACAAGACAGTGCAAGATGTGATCTGCATCAAAGTGAATAACAGACCGTGTTCCTCCTGAACTCATCCAGAAGTTTGTCTCATGAATATAATCCACAAACGAACCACACAATAAACATGATGGCACCTGGGAAAAAGAAGTAAAATTCTCACCTTAATTACTTAACAATTAGAAAATTTATAAAAAGGATATGGTGTTGATGTTATCCCACAAAAGCAAAAAAATACAATATGAAGCCATAACATGAAAGTGAGGCTAGTAGGGCAGGTAATGTTTTAATGATATTTTCCCCTCATTTCAAAACAAAATTACTTTTCATTTTTTTGTATATTTCACTAAATATCCTGATTCTATCTAATTTCCAATATCAAAAATTCTTCTTTAATTCTTAGGGAAAATTTTGGTTTCCCAGATAGTTACCTAGTACAGGCATAGCATGACGAGACAGCTGGGCATTAGTTTTTTTTTGCTTAGAGCGGTTCTCACAAACCCGTGAAATACCCGTGAAATTTAGCGTATTACACTCTACTTCACTCTGATTCTTTCTTCTTTTTTTTTCTAATGTATTTTTAGACTATTACACCTTACTAAGCACACTTTGTTTCACGGGATAATGAGAACAACTCTATATCAAGAAAAAACAAGTTTAATTTTCCTGTTCAACTTACCTGAATTTCTTTTCTCATCGGATCAGGCAAAACCGTCACAACATACACATCTTTTTCGTTATAATTATCAATAAAAGTCCCCAACGTTGTCCTCTGAGCTGAAAAACTTCGGTTTTCTTTCTTTAATTCAATCAAAACGTCCAAGTCTCCATAGTGATCTTTGAGATATTGATCGACCCAGTTTGAAATTGCTGAAGATTTTGAGATTGCCTGTCGGAAAACTGCCGGCTTATTTTGGCTAACATGGTTATTCCAAAACTCTTTGGGATGTAGTACAGTCTTGTATTCTTTTACAGGGCCATCTGGAGGTCTTTGGTATCCAAAAGGCTTGAGATGTCCTGTTGGGATCGAAGGGTTGTCACTTGGAATGATTTTTGGAGGAAATTCAGGGAATTCCACACTTTTAGTCTGACTATTGACTGTAGTTATGTAAAGAAAAACGACTAAAATAGTGTAAGAATTCGTCAGTAAGGTTAAAAATGCTTTGAACACGGACATTTGGCTTCTGTTTTTGACTCTTTAGATGATCACTTCCTGCATAATGCTGGCCAAGTTGCACCTGGCTATAGTCTGGCTATGCTATATAAGAAGAGTGACAGAGAGTGACAACAAATCACTCTCCGAACATATACCGAAATTAGGCCGAAGATCATCGTAAAGGATTCGCTACCTTTCCGACAATAGCGCGAAGTTGTGGATCGTTTAGTCAGTCGTATTATTTGTTTTCTTTGCGTGACTCTCTACTACCTTTCCAAAAAGGCGTAAAAATGAATCAAGACTTAGCTCGTGAGAGATCAAAAGCGTCTTTCAATGTCGAAGAACTCACAAACCTCCTGGACGACGGACCGGCTAAAACTGCTAGACGACGATATCTCGGTAAAATTTTTGTTTTTCTAACAATTATTAAGTAGCAGATTGCACAATCATTTAGAGGGTTTTAAAGGGTTTGCCCTTGCTAACTCCTCTCCTCCTTGGATTGAAAAAGGAAACTTTAAAACTTTTTCTAGGAAAGATAACAACTGTTTCTTCATTGTTACGCGATGATCGAGACAAACAACAGTTGCGAGATGGAAATTCGGGCAATACACCATCAATCAGAGCATGTAAAGACACTGAACAATTTGTTAGATTGACGGTAGTCTATTGCCCGATTAACCTGTCCCAGCCGAGTTTACCTTCAGAACAAACTCACGATCAACCAATCAGAATGGAGGATTCAACATCATATTTTGAATTAGCATTTCCCATTATTCTGCCAAGAGAATTTATGAAATACAAGTTCTTCATTCTTTGAATTAATCGTAAGCACGAGTCAAACTCATGGCGGAATTCTATGTCAATCAACAAAAAATGTCAACAATATATCCTCGGAAAATGCTGACCAAAATTAGCGACCCATAATTCCTTTCAGGGATTTAACGACGGTGATCAACTTGTGATTGCTGTCTCGACCAGTGCCTAGCAATGATAACAGCAGTAGTAGTTTATATATCCTAGTCTAGCTATAATATAGAGTGCTCACATTAATTGACCAAACCTGTGAAACAAATAGTACTATAGAACGCTTTTTTTATGACTGTGAAAAACTTACAGCACAAACACGGTCACATCACAAAGTCAGCCAATCAAAAATCTAGAAATCATCATGTTTGCAGCAAGGTCACGGCAAGGTCACAGTACTGACAGAGTGCACCAGACCAATCACATTGCACAAGAAAAAAATCAGCCAATCAAATTTCGGGAAAACAACACCATTGTGGCAAGGCACGCAAATGGCACTTAACTTTTCACAGTCATATGAAATAATTATAGTACTAAAAGCACAAACAATAGAAAACAATAGAATTAGAATAATTTAGTACTATTTAGCACTATTTAGGTGGCAAACTTTTAGCGTTTGTACTCTACCAAGCAGTGGATATGATCAGTTCCAAAAAACATCCCCAAAGATCTGAATTATGCCTAAATGAACTCAAATATAAAAGAACCACTTGAATTCTGTGTTTTCTCATTTCTCTACAGAAAGCATCATCATCAATGATCCAGAGTTTGACAATGCAGATAATTTTTTTGATAGTCGAGAGGAATCCTATGAGAGATCTTTAAAGAGAGGATTACATTTCTTGGAGATCAAAAAGAAGCACAACATTGTTGACCCTGAAGAACTTTTTATTTTGAAGAAGTAAATAGACCCCGGCCCTTGCAGCTCAATTTGTAAAGCAAAACAATAAAATCCTACTCTCCTGTACGTGATCGAGCAAATACACCCCTCTGAGACAATTCCCAGAGCTGCTCAAAATTTTCAGATGACAGAAGAATTAATTTCAATTGTTCATTGGAGTAAACTTTTTATTGTTTTGTCCCTTGAATAAAGCTGATTTTGGGATATCCTGCAAGGGTTCCATTGTATGATATAGACCCCTAGCAGCAAGTTGGAATGCAGCTCAATTTTGAGGGCAGAACAATTATAGGTTCCAATTTTCAGGAGATTAAAATTCTTTTGTTCTGCCCTCCAAATTGAGCTGTTCTGATGTCGCGTGCAAGAGGTCTATTGCATAAAGGCTTTGCACCATCACTTGATGGCAGCCATGACAATAATGCCTTATCTGTGCTGTTGAGCTTCAAAAATATGGGAGAGGGTTAAAACTCTAAAACTCACTCAAAAGGTTCAGTTTGACATTCATTGAAGAAAACTCAAGAGTTGGTCCTAGAACCCCTCCCCTCCCCACCCCCCAAAGACTCCCCTGTGAAATGAGAAAATATGTGCAAACATAGCTCAGTCTACTATATTTAACACTTGGTGTTTGTTTATTATTAGAGCTATTGGATCACCATTACCCACTGGTTTGAATGATACTATGTTTATTCCTGCAATCAAGGTACACTAGCTGTAGTACATATGTATGTAATTATTGTCTATCTGTAAATCAACAAAAAATCAAACACTATTTTACTTTTTTATTAGAATATTGGAACAAAAGAACAAATGGATAAATGGTTACCATTGGCAGAAAAAAACGATATTCTTGGCACATATGCGCAAACAGAACTTGGACATGGTAAACTACATGATGTTATGCATCCTTCAGTAATTATATGTTACATATATCATGGTCCACAAAGCAGAGTTCAGTACCATCACTTTAACACTTTTTAGGGTGCTCTGTGCCCCCTGTGTAAAAAGCATATACAGTTTTTCAGCCTCTTTATCATATATTTTCTTATACTCTTCTTTTCTCTTCCCTCTCTCTCTCTCTCTCTCTCTCTCTCTCTCTCTCTCTTGATTTGTCTCTTGCTTTTCAGCTTCTCTATCCCTTCCACTCTTTTACCTTTTTCTTCTCTCCTTTCTTTCTTTCTTCCTTCCTTCCTTCCTTTGTTTGTTTGTTTATCTTTCTTTCTGACTGTCTGTCTGTGATCTCTGCCCAATCAAAGATATACTGCTCTCTTAGTAAACTAATTTGTATTTCTAAACCAGGAACCAATGTCAGAGGACTAGAAACAACAGCTACATATGACAAGAGAACACAGGAGTTTGTTATACACAGTCCTACTCCCACTGCCTGCAAGTGGTGGCCTGGCTGCCGTAAGTAATAAAAGATATTTTCTTCAGCATCTCAAGCATTCATTATTTACTCTACTTATTGGAATGTGATCATGTCAGCACATAAATTGTATTGGCACAAAATGGCACATGTTTGACATGATCACAGTTGACTTTTACTTTGAAATATCTGTAGCCAACTTGCTGAATCTCTATTGTCAGTGTTAATATGTACTGTTGTCTTTTCTATTTTTCTTCTAGTGGGCCATTCATCCACACATGGTATTGTTGTTGCAAGGCTGATCATAGATGGTCAAGATCATGGAATACACTTCTTTATTGTGCCGTTGAGAGACTTGAAGACTCATAAGCCTCTTCCAGGTCACTAGCTTTCTAAAGATAATTTAAATTAATTTAGTGAAATGAAATGCGTTCGGTGTGAATAATCGAAATCAATAAAGAATTAAGAGAAAAATATCAAATGCCCTTGGCAGGACTCGAACCCACAGTTTCGGTATACTAGTCCGACGTGTTAACCATGACACTACAAGGACCAACCACGCTGGTTACGCAGCCAGGCAATGTTCTATATGTGGCAACTGTGGGGGTCCAGGGCGATATTAATCTCTGAACAAAATCCTGGATCCACTCCTACATTGGTTTTATAAAAATACTTTTTTCACAACTATAGGCATAAGAATTGGAGACATTGGTCCAAAACTCTCCATTTTCTTCAATGGGACAGATAATGGCTATCTTATGCTTGATCATGTCCGTATACCAAGAGAAAATATGCTGATGGGGTCAGCCAAGGTAATAATAACTTGCCTGCCGATTGCTTGAATCACTGACAGCACCTTATAGTCCTATTCTCGAAACAAAATGAAACTCATTGGAGATTTGACATGTCCAAAGATATACATTTAGATTGGTGGATGTATTTCAAAAAATGTAGGTCAGAAATCTGAAATCTGAGACATATAGGAATTGTAGGCTGTGAGATGTGAATTGAAATAATGAAGAAAAGTGATAATTGTTTCGTCTTTTTTAATAAGTAGTTCACAACAAGTTGATATCTATAAATATGCCACCACCTTCAAGTTGTGACATGCACTGGCTCTCAGTCTCAGATTTTAGATGTCCGACCAACAAGGTTGTCATAATAGGTGTAGTATACCATGATGATGATAATTATTTGCTTATATTTTACATAATAAAGGTATCTCCAGATGGAAAATTCACCAAACCCAAAAACTCCAAAGTTCTTTATGGAACAATGATGTTTGTGAGAGCAGTCATTCCCAAAGATACATTTGGCTTGTTGTCAAGTGCTGTTACCATAGCAATACGCTACAGTGCTGTCAGAAGACAAAGTGAACTCAAGGAAGGGTAATATATATATGGTGATTTGTTGGCATGTCCCACATAAAGTTGAGAATCAAAGGGGACATAGGGTTAGTGCACTTAACTTTCCCCATTGGGGTCTTGGATTAAATTCCTGGGCTCATTATCACGCATGAGTAGAGTTTGTTAGGGCTCTGTTAGAGTTACACAGAGTAATAATTACTAATTAGTAATAATTAGAATTTAGAAGTTGATTTTTGTTGAGGGAGGAAACCGGAGAACCCAGAGAAAAACCCTCAAAGCACAGGGGAGAACCAACAACTACTCACCCCTTGGTGTGAGGCAAGCTCTCTCACCACTACGATAAGTTCTGGCAAAACATTCTTGTTACTAATTATTGCTTTTTATCAACTTTTAGAGAAGGCGAACTTCAAGTAATAGACTTCAAGACTCAACAGTACAGGCTGTTGCCTGCGTTAGCCACTTCTTATGCCTATAAATTTGCTTCTGCTCGAGTGATAAGTGAATATTTCACATTGAAGAATAAGATGTCGGTAGGGGACTATTCTTCTCTCCCTGAGGTAAGCTTGACAATGATCTTTTGGGAACCAATACTATTATGAAAGACAAAGACAGTGAACAAAAGAGGGGCATGAATGTACTCCTTCATTTAAACTTGTTCTGTTTCTCATGTGACTTATTGCCATTTTTGTAATCTCTCTCCTGTCAGATTCTCTTCTGCTCTGCTTTTCTTTCCTGTCCTTTTCTGTCCTCTTCTCTCCTCTTCTCTCCTTTGCTCTCCTAAGTTGCTCTCCTCTCTTCTTCTCTAATCTCCAACAACATTGCATATCTTTTTAACTTATCTTTTACTCTTTTTTTAGATGCATTCCATCACTAGCAGTTTAAAGGCATTCATTACTGGACAGGCCCTTAAGTATTCAGACATTTGTCGACTTTGTTGTGGAGGGCATGGATTCTCTGCTTTTAGTATGCTGCCTGACATCTACATGATGATAAATGCTTCTTGTACGTATGAAGGAGATAATGTCGTGCTCTTTCTCCAAGTTGCAAGGTAAAGATGTCTATATGCTTGATTATTGGGTAGATGGTACTGCAGTAAGGTATTGGAGTGTCTCAATGATCAATTCTTGGTCCCTTTTTGGCAATCTAAATATTGTTTCGTTAGATATGTGGGCATTAGGGTAAGTTATCGGAGTGCCTCAATGATCAGTTTTTGGTCCCTTTTTGGCAATCTAAATATTGTTTCGTTAGATATGTGGGCATTAGGGTAAGTTATTGTAGTGCCTCAATGATCAGTTTTTGGTCCCCTTTTATTAGATATAGGGCACTAGAGTAGGTTATTAATCAGTTCTTTATACTAAAGTGACCTGTTTCATCGGCTGAGAGAATCAAGCCATTGCATGAAAAATTGCAAATTGAGCTAAATGCTTCAGAAGTAGATCTTGATTCAAATGCTTCTGTAATGCTCCATGCAGCTTTAAACGCAAGTTTTGCTCAAAATTTGTTTTCTTCTGCAATTGCAGACACCTCTTAGTCATTTTGTTGCATTCGTGATCTAATCTCAAATATTTTCTTTCAGGTACTTGTTGAAATGCGTGACTGCAGCTCGATCTGGTCAAGAATTACCCTCTACAGTATCGTATCTCAATAACCATGATAACGGCATGGTCAGTAGTGCCACTACGATGGAACAGTTCTTAGATTCAAGTGTTCAGCTAAAACTCTACAGTAACAGATCAAAAAGGTAAATATTTAGTAAAGTCTTTTACTTGAAACTCGTAGAGAGGGGAAAATGCGTGGAAATGTTAACAAGACATCAACTCACGCATACTCTGATTTTTTTAATAGAATGATCACTGCTGTAGCAGAGAAGATGCATTCTAAAGTAATGAATGGAATGGACTCCATGGACGCCTGGAATGCATTTTCTGCAGATCTGTTACAGTGCGCAATTGTAAGTTAATTAGAACGTGTTTCATTTCTGGTTAAGAAAGTAACCCATTGAAACGTGCAATGCCATTTGATTGACAGGTCCATAGTTACTATCTATTGGCATGTGCAATACCATTTGATTGACAGGTCCATAGTTACTATCTATTGACACATGCAATACCATTTGATTGACAGGCCCATAGTTACTATCTATTGACACGTGTAATACCATTGATTGACAGGTCCATAGTTACTATCTATTGACACGTGGAATACCATTTGTTTGACAGGCCCATAGTTACTATCTATTGACACGTGTAATACCATTTGATTGACAGGTCCATAGTTACTATCTATTGACACGTGCAATACCATTTGATTGACAGGTCCATAGTTACTATCTATTGACACGTGTAATACGATTTGATTGACAGGTCCATAGTTACTATCTATTGACACGTGCAATACCATTTCATTGACAGGTCCATAGTTACTATCTATTGACACGTGTAATACCATTGATTGACAGGTCCATAGTTACTATCTATTGACACGTGCAATACCATTTGATTGACAGGTCCATAGTTACTATCTATTGACACGTGTAATACCATTGATTGACAGGTCCATAGTTACTATCTATTGACACGTGCAATACCATTTGATTGACAGGCCCATAGTTACTATCTATTGACACGTGTAATACCATTTGATTGACAGGTCCATAGTTACTATCTATTGACATGTGCAATATCATTTGATTGACAGGTCCATAGTTACTATCTATTGACATGTGCAATATCATTTGATTGACAGGCCCATAGTTACTATCTATTGACATGTGCAATATCATTTGATTGACAGGCCCATAGTTACTATCTATTGACATGTGCAATATCATTTGATTGACAGGCCCATAGTTACTATCTATTGACACGTGCAATACCATTTGATTGACAGGCCCATAGTTACTATCTATTGACATGTGCAATACCATTTGATTGACAGGCCCATAGTTACTATCTATTGACACGTGCAATATCATTTGATTGACAGGCCCATAGTTACTACCTGACAGTGCTGTATTATACAGACTTTCTTCGCACTGGTCTTGCCAACGTCAGCCGACCAATAGCTCGAGTCCTCAAACTCATGTCAGATATCTACGCACTGCATGGAATAGTTGAAAACTCTGGCAGCTTTTTAGAGGTGAGTACAGTAGTTCTTATAAGTTATACACTAGAGAGCACGAGGATATGGTGACCAGCTACTTCAAAAAAAGATTGGTGAAGATTTTGTTGCATGTTGCATGTTGCATGTTGCATGTTGCATGTTGTATGTTACATGTTGCATGTTGCATGCTGCTTACCAACCTTGAAATGTATTATATTCATATGTAAATAATGTCAGCACAGAAGAAAATATGACATATTAGAGAACGTACAGACAATGTTTGGGAAAATTCCATATTGTTGTGACCTTTCACTGATTGCGTTCACATCACCCATACTGCATGCACAACAAAGAAACCAGCAAAGTTTTCAAAGTCTTGTTTCTTTCTTTTCTCTAGCCCAGAGCTAGACCCACTTTTATCGATGCGCGCGCGGTGGAGGTGAACGGAGTAGCGCGCGCTGTTTTCCTTTTATTTTTGCGATACCAGTTCTGGACCGGTTCTGGACCACCCTTTTTCCATCTTCCTTTGTAACAGTTTATGCTCAGTTATATTTCTGACATATCAATATATTTGATATTTCTACAGACTAGTGTGTTGAATGTAACTCAAGTGGGTTTGATAAGAGAGCAGCTGAAATTACTTCTAGAGCAACTCAGGTTAGTCAGGATTTGTCTTTGTTGATGGTCTGACCTGGTCTGACCTCGCCCCTTCCTCCCTCCTGCTCCCTGCGAGAGAAGAGCGGGAAGAGTGCGCAGTAGGGACAAGAAGTTACTGTACTAGTACTCCTTTTCCTTTCCATCCTATACATAGTGACCTTATAATCAGTTTCTCATCTAATAATTTTCGTGGGATCTTGCCAGTTCACTAGACACACCGTGCTGACGAGGCCCAATACAGGTCGAAACAGCTGTCCACGGTTTCTAGTTGAACTGGCTCATTTTTCAGTCGACTTGAAGTTGTCAAAGGCCTAACAGCAGTCTTCTTCAGTCTCTCATATTAAGGCTCGCAACTTAGCCATTACGCATATTGTAATCAGTATTTGGTCGTCCCATGTTTTCTAGGCCTGATGCTGTGTCACTAGTAGATGCCTTTGACTACTCTGATCGTCACCTCAACTCTGCCCTGGGAAGATACGATGGGAATGTCTACAAACAGCTCTTCGAATTGGCACAGAGATCTAATCTAAACAGACAACCGGTGAGTTGAACTCAGTGTAGACTTTCTCCAAGTGATTTCGACTTACTGCAAGTCTCTAAGTTCAATGTTTCTTTGTCTTAGTATTAACTTTTCTTGTGAAGTTCCTAACCTGACAACACACGACCAATTTGAGACTTCTCTACTTTATACCCTTTTTTCCTTGGTTTTCAGGTACTTCCAGCATATGAAAAGTATCTTAAACCATTGCTACAGAAAACAAAAGCCAAGTTATAGAAAACGTCACGGGAAATTCTCGATCTTATTTTGAAACGATCCGCTTTTTAAAATATGTATATCTTAATACCAATTTCGTGTTTCCGATCAATAATGATCTAAAAACAATGTCGAGCTTTGATTAACAGAAACATTCTAAAAATATAATTATTTTTAATAGTAGATGAACAAATTTAGTGCAAATACTGGTTTCCAATTTGCCCACTTTCACTCACACTACCACTCAGGGCCGTAGCCAGACTGAAATGTTTACCGAGGCAATCGACTGCTGTAGTGGGAGCAACTAGGGGGTTGGGGGCATGCTTCCCCGAAAAAGTTTGAAATTCAGACCCTCGGAAATGGGATTTCCAGCGTCTTGAGAGGCATCTGCGACATATTCATTGTATTAAAGTTATGTCAATTTTGCACATTCTGGCAAAGAAAAAGAAGAGAATTTGTTTTCGTTCTTTAAGAATTAAAGAAAACTAAACAAATAATGATATCTGAAATTTTACCGAGGCAAATTTAACCGCTTGTCTCATCGTACCTACGGCCCTGCCACTACATTCAATATTCTAGAAAACCCAGGGTAAAACTCGTAGCGGAAAGGCACTGAATTTTAGCCCACTTTTACTCACACACACACACACACACTACCACTACATTCAATATTCTATACGTACAACTCTCAACTCACATGTTGATATTCTTACAGGATGGTAGTAATGTAGTCATGCTACATGATACAATACATGTTGATGTTGATAATGATAGAATAGATCACTTAACACGTTCTTCTCCTAAACTAGAATTTTGAAGAAGTCGGCGGGCGAAGCCAGAAGTCGATATACTCCTATTTCGAAAATAGGCTGTGCGTGATAGGTCATTTCAAGACGAAAAGGAATTATGGGCATACACCCGCATAACCGAGGTGTTTAAAATGGCTTCATTCTTGACGAGAATAGTAATAACAAACACCAGTCATCCCAGCTATTCTTTGATCTTGGAATGACCTTTCGCCTTTCTTCTTTGACTCAGAGAATGTTTTATGAAATAGGTGTATATGTCAGAAGAAGCACTATCGTAGATTATCATTAAATCATTATTAACACACTATTTACTAACTACATAATCAAATACACGCAGGCTCGTGTTTCATATCTAAGCAAGCAATAAAAATCTGTTTTCAACATCTTGTCTTACGTGATTAATTTTTTAACGAGGATCGTCGTCGCGACGAAGTAGGAGTTGGTGGAGAGACGTCAATCAAGGTGTTTCCATTGCAATGTCGAGAAGCGCAAACTTAATTTCAAGGGGCACGTCCCTATGGGATATCATGGAAGCGAAAGTTAGCTTTTTCGTGTACTGACCTTGAGTCGCAAAAAAAGATTCAATTTAATTTGCGCAAACCTGCAGAAGATATGGGATGAAAAGCTGAAAGCCAAACAATAAGAACGAAAGAAAAAAATTAACAAAGCCTTAAGCGCGCCCCGTTGTTTTGAATGTTAAGCCTTTTTCGTGTACTTATCCGGCGTGATTTGCAAACAACTTTCAATTTACGCAATTAATCTGAGGAAACGTGATGAAAAGCTGAAAGCCAAACAAAAACAATGAAAAAAATAAAAAATTCAACAGAACCGTAAAGCGCGGCCAGTTGTGTCGTAGACTACCTTTTTCTAAATTTGATTTACGGGCTAGTTTCAATTTGCGCAAATCTGAGAAAACGTGATGAAAAGCTAAACTGAAGCAAAACAAAAAAGAAAGAAAAATAAAGAACAAAGAGTAAAAACCACGTGTAAGATCAGTTGCACTAAAAGGTATATTCCCTAATTAAAAATAATCGATTTGCCCTCTAGACAGTATTGACATTAAAACAAGGTTGTTTCCACGTGTGGCGCGAGATACCCTGGTAACCAATGAAATTAAATCAACGCATTGGTCGTAGCCATGGTAACAGAGAAATCGAAATGGCTAACTCAGCCGTCCTGTTGATTGTATCAAGCTTTATCTTTGATTTCTTTTGTTATATCAAACAGGATATCGAAGGTACCATTCTATTCGGAATGATTGAAAACATGCAAAGAAAATAACCTACTTTTGTCAACGTTCACACATAGTGAAAGTAGATGGGCACCTCAGGGCTTATGATTCTTGTAGAGTCTTTTGTTGTCTTCTTATACATTTTAACGTAAACACGTCTTCGACTCATACCCCATTCACACCGGACTTTAAACATGTTTAAAGGTTGTTTAGTTGAACTAGTGCCCTTCCATCAGCCTGTACGCCTATCTAAACAACTTTCAAACCTTCTTTAACTAAACTACTTTGGGGAAGTTTTAATTCTGTATAAAGATGGCAGCCAAACGACGAAGGAAATGAGATAGATAAATTAATAAATACCAAGGTTAGTTGGTGTGAATGGGGCTTCAGTGTGAAACTGGGGCTTCAGTATTAGCTCACGCTCGTTGAGGTTAAAAACTGGTTAAAAAAAGGACGATAGGGGAGTGGATGGCTGGACTGAGCACAGGCACTAGACCTCTTTACCTTGGGCGTAATGTTTCCTCATTTCAGACCACGTGCCATTGATTCTCTTGAGGAGATGTTTTAGTTGTATCCATATTCATGTGTCTTCTCATGTACAACCGTCAAACAAAGAAATGATACTCTAGGGAATAAATGAGTGTGAAAACATTAGATAAAGATCTATAGAGGATTTGAAACTGTTCAAGTTTTATCTAGTGACTGGTTACACTTATAAATGTTATTCATGGTGGTCAGGGGGGATGAAGGCTTTTGATCGTTTCTCCCATCGGTAATGCAGTATCTCATCATGAATAACAATTCTCAAAACACCCCAGATACTGGAATACAACCATTCATCTCAGACATCAATTTTCCCATTTCAAGCGGCACTTGGATGAAAAAAGATGAAAATTGGAAATGCCTTGAAATTTGGTTCAACTTATCTATATGGCCCCAACAGTAGCCAAGCAACATATTTTTTCACAATCAAAAGGAGGTGGATAGAAATTATCGGTAATTATTGTAGTATCGAAATTATGAGTAACAGACGTCATTTACTAGCTCAAGTGTATTGTTCTTTTTGCTTTTAAACTAAAATTTCTTGTTGATAATGTGCTTAATGAAAGGCAGAATGCTTGGGAGAGTCGTTGTTGAAAGTCTACTCAACTAGGAATATCAGTTTCCTATTTTGATGTGACCCTTTCAGTCCAGCTGTCATTCCCTTAGGGATTGTTTACTTGTTCAACAGAATGCTTAGTAAGACAAATTAAATCAGAAAAAGTAATCTTTTTACCAAGGGAACCACATGGAATAGGAAAACATTATGCCCTTGTGGTCTAACGTACCTCCCGGCTAAAATCAATGATGATATCGATGTTTTTCTGGTTCCTCACAAAAGAAGTATTGATAAAAAAAGAAAACAAGATTCATTGATTTTCTATAGGCGAGGAAGTGATAAGAATGAGAATTAACAGTGGAATCCACAGAGTAGCTCTTCCTCCACTACATTCCAATTGGAATTTGGAAGTTGATTTTTGAGGAGGGAGGAAAAACCGGAGAACCCGGAAAACCCGTCGAAGCACAGCAGAAAACCAACAAACAAGTTTAATGAAAGTATCCATATGTATAGATTTCAAAAAGGTTCATGTGGTATATACGATGTGGATTATAAATCAATATTAGAAGAGGAGAAAAATTTTAAGATCTTCGTCTTCACATGCACGCGTTGTTGGGGTGATTTTGAAGGAGTAGGGGAAAAGAAGGGAGCGAGAAAAAAAGCTTTCTTTCTTTCTTTCTTGCTCCGTCACCTCAGAAAAGCAGACCGCACTTGAAGTGATCGAAAAAATAATGCATATCGATAGTCCTATAAAGACCTATGAAGTATATTGTTCTTTTACCGTGATTCGTATCTAGAAATCGTTAAATGGATCGTCCAATCGTTTTTATAATTTTTCTTTTGTTTATAATGATGAAAAGAATAATGAAAAGTTGAGTCAGTATAATTCTTAGAATCTTTAATATTTCAGCCGGCATCCATAGTTCATCATCAGTAACTGAATGAATATGGTAACAATTCTTAAAGGTATTAGTTTTGTTATCTTACAAAAACATATGAAAGGAAGGAAGAAAAGAACGAAGGAAGGAAGGAAGGAAGGAAGGAAGGAAGGAAGGAAGGAAGGAAGGAAGGAAGGAAGGAAGGAAGGAAGGAAGGAAGGAAGGAAGGAAGGAAGGGAGGAAATACAATACAATACAAAAAAAGAATAATGTTTTATAACGCGCAAATTCCATGGCATGATGATCAAATGCGCGGGAAAAATAGAGAACCTTGCGTCTTGCTTTAGCACTGCTTGAGAGACTTTTCAAATCATGGGACGGAATCGCTTACTTACGATATCTTTATTACAATAGATCCTCAGGCAAAGTCGCGGCAATAAAGCGATGATTATGACATCTCTCAATACTAATTTCAAGTTATATTTGATTAAAGTTGTAATCAAAGACGAGAAACCTATTAAAAGGTGTTGAAAAACCAATAAAAACAAATCTCTTCTAACTATTATCTCATTGAATGTTATGAAAATATTATACAGACTATAGTTATAATATGAATGAGTAATTGGGAGATCGTATCTATTGCATTAAGATGGATATCAGCGAATGGCCAAATCCTGAAAAGGCTCGTTTACACTGGCGATTTTTGAGGCGATTTTTGCGGTGATTTGGTTCATAATCAAAAATGGTAAAGGATTAACTTAAAGTTTAATCCAGGACACAAACCAAGATAAGATGAACAAATGTCTCTTTAAAACACAAGACAAACTGTATTATATTTTCAAAAATCGTTGCAAAAATTGCCGCAATGTAAACGGCAACGATAGAAGTCAGTCCTACCAATAATCACTTTGTATAATCAAAAAAATTTAAATTCTGCAAATAAAGTAAAGATGATGGAAGTTTTTTTAAAACTTAGAAATTAAACTTTCATCACCTTAATTTTTTACTTAAAAAGTCGTTAACATCAGGATCAGTGATTTGTCTTTGTTTATTCAGAATATTTCTTAATTTCCCTTTTCTTATATCATTAACAGCTCGATTATTTGTCGTATTTTTTCTTTAAATAATTTCGCCGCGGGGTCGGCATTATTTTTGATCGTTAACACAGGTGGCATAAACACAATTTAATCAAAGAAAAATTATTCATTTGTATTTGAGAAATACTTTTTAAATAAGTTTTAATAAATATGTAAATAGACCACGAGTATAAGTTAGCAGGAGGCTACTAAAGACTAAACAGTGCAGCGAAAGTTGACGGTATAACGATCTTTGTTGATCAAGAAGGAAACAACGTTGATACGTCGAGGCAAGGTAAGGTGGTTTGAATGTTTTTTTTTTTAACTACTGAAAAAAGTGTTGGAATGATTTTAAAACGATGGGGGGGAAAAGAGGAAGAAAAAGGAGTAAAGAAACTGAAAAAAGAAACAAAAAAGTAAAACCTCGCAGTTTCAAAAATAGGTTTGCGTCGTTGTGCTCAATAGCTAATATTCTTCTAGAAAAAAAAAAGAAATGGAGAGAAAAGGGGGGAAAAGAAAGAAAGGAAGAAAACAAACAAACAAACGAAATAATATTTTTTTAAATATTTTCTACTTTTTGTTCGATCCTCCCGATTTTTTATTAATAAAAGAAAAATAGATCATCCGCCAAGGTTATTGATATATAAAAAATATTTTACGATGTTACGATACATGTACAAATTTTAGCTAGTGCAAAGAAAGTTTTCTATACTTCCAAGTGAACAGGTAAATCCCCTTATTCTGTCCCCGTTTCGGGTCGGTTCTTGTAGTCAGCAGATTTCTAAATGTATTCTATAGCGGATTGCGTTGCTCGGATTGGAACATTGGCCATTAATTCTCGATAGAAGGCCGTCCGTTCCCCCGGGCTCAGTGTGTATGTGAGAAGAGCTGTTTGTTGGTTCTCTCCTGTGCTTCAAGGGTTTTTCTCCGGGTTCTCCGGTTTTCCTCCCTCCACAAAAATCAACTTCTTAATTCCAATTCGTTCATGGAATGAGGGCCACAGGTTTGTTAGCCACTGGTTATTAAGTGCTACCCTCGTAACACAAGGTCTTGCTAATTATAGCGGTATCAGGGTAATCAACGTTGTAGTTAACAAGCGACTTGAATAAACAGAAGAACGATCCCTCTTCGGTTGTCGTAGCTGCCTCGCACCTACAATTAATCTTCTAAAGGCTTCGACACACGGTGCAACATTGCGTGCAACATCACACTAAAATATAAAAATTTGAATGTCTATATTATTTTATTTTGTTTATTCTGTTATTTGTGTTATCCTCGTAAATTAAACGGAAAAATCGAGACTTTCTCTGATTTGGCTGCTGAAATAGTACTGTAATCATAATGTTGCAAGCAATGATGCATCGTGTAGCTGAGCCTTAATGCTTAATTCTTTTTTGTCAAGCAAACAAAAAATAAATGAATAAAACAACAACAAAATAACAATAACAACGACCAAAAAAACCCTAAGCGATATAAGACTAATTTAGATGGGAGTTGAATATCAATTAGGATGGTAGATATCTCACTTCATCTAATTAAAACTAAACAACCGAATTAAGCTATCGTCGAAAAACAGAAACTGATTACCCGGGGGGGGGGGGGGGGGGGGGCTGATTGCTTAGCTGAACTCGAGCCAGAGGCTCATAACCTGAAGCACTCGCCGACAGATCGAAGAGGAATTTAGAAGTTAATTTTTGCGGAGGCAGGAAAAAAACTTTTAAAAACTGGTATTTCAGTCATTAAAAAATAGCTTTGGTAGTAGTGGACCAGAAAAAAATATCAGTGAAAGTATCCTATAATTTATATATATATTTTTTCTATTTATTTTTCTTGAGAGGGTCAATGAAATTTTTCTTAATTTAAATTTATCTTACATGTTCAATAAATGTAAATAAATGAAAAATAAGGAATGAAAAACAAACAAACTCCACTAAAGTTTTAAAAACGAAGAGTCGCGATATAAAATATTTCACAGTAAGGGGGGGGGCTTTCATTTATTAGTGTATGGGGGGGGGGGGGGAGTCGGGAAAATCACTTGTGTTTTCCAAATATTACTGTATTTTGTGCAGTTTATTTGACATATAAAACAGCTTTTTCCGTGCTCCGTTCAGTAAGCACGCAGGAAGTGAGGTAAGCACGAAAGAAGTTTGAAGAGAAGCACTAGCCGTAGGCACACTTCTTGAGTGCTTTCGACGCTTTCTAAGTGCTTTACTACTGAACGGAGCACGGAAAAAGCTGTTTTATTATCTAGAAAGAAAAAAATCGTTGTAGTTTTCAATGCTGTTTTCTTGAAATTCTTTGCGGCAAAGTTTGCAGCGCGCGTGGATGGCGTCAGTAACCGTGCTCCGTACTATCGAAACTATATAATAATACTAATTAAAGCTGCAATCAATCAGTGAAAAAATAACTAGTATTTATATTTATGAATATAATTAAACCAGATTATCAGGTACTAGCTGTCTGTAGTAACCATATGGGCTAACAAAGACAGACAGCTAAGCAGATGAGTATTCAGTACAAATCAGGGGCGTAGCGAGGACCTACAGTAAAAATCGAAATGTGTTGATACACTACTCCTATAATGCTACCAAAATTGGCTGTGTGAAATGACTGATGTCGACTGTACACTCCCCCTCCCCCCTTGCAATGTTGTCTAAATGGCCAAAGTTGGGTACCGTGAGCTAGCCACATTCTCAAGGAACAACATTGAGTGGAGGAGGGGGGGGGGGGGGGGTTTCGTTTATATACGATTTTTAAAGCGCTTTTTCTTACACTTCATGCTAAATTTTTCTAACATTATAAGGTAGTGTATCGACACTTTTGATTTTTTTTACTGTAGCATTAGATAGGGATAGATTAAAGAATAGTAGAGATTTCAGTTAGGATTCCTAGATTGACATAGTGTCGAGCCTTTGATATCATTCCAATCCCACGTTTCATTTTGCTTGAACAATTAAGATGGCTGTACGTCGATCATAACCCTAAATATTTAATTTCATACTTACGTTGAAGAGGTTGATAATTAATCTATATTTGAACGTCGTAAGATATTTTCTTTTGGAATGGACGAAAAATGACAAAATTTGATTTTTCTACATTTAAGGAAAGCTTGTTTGCACAAAGCCAGGTGTTCACATGAGAAAGGTGTTCATTGATAATTAGTTTAAATGAAATTAGACTTTTAATGGCACAAGAAAGATTACTTTCATCAGCAAATAGGCGGAAGGATAATTTATTTAATTTATACAAAATAAAGAGAATAGGTCCGAGGACTGAGCCTTGAGGCACACCACAACATATAGGTAAACTATCTGAGCAGACACTGCCATGAGAAGTAAATTGTTGTCACCCATTAAGGTAAGATGAAAAACATTTCCTTGCCAGGCTACATATTCCATAATGGTCTATTTTTTGAGTAAGAGTTGATGGTTGACAGAGTCAAATGTTTTCCTGAGATCAAGAAAGATACAACATGAACAGGTGTTGTCTTCAATAGAATTTCGTATATTATTAGTTATAGAAAGGATAGCTTGTAGCGTGGAATAGTTTGATCGATAACCAAATTGGTAAACAGATAGAATACAATTCTTATTCAGTGATAAACTATTAAACATTACATAAATTTTTCAAAATTTAAGATTTTGTTAAGACAGACAAAAGGGAAATTGGACGGAAATTGTTAACACTGAGTCTATTAAACCTATAACCTATAAGCCTATTAAACATTACATAAATTTTTCAAAGATTTTGAAAAAGGGAAATAGGACGGTATACTTTTTAATACTGAATTGGGAACCTTTTTTGAATACTGGTATAACATTGGCTAACTTAAAACTCTCAGGTACAATTCCTTTAGGAAAATAGTCATTTGAGATACATTTAAGTCAAACGTGACCCACCCCTCCCACGCACGATTTTGGTCACCCCCACCTCCACACACTAATTAATGAAAGCCCCCTAAAAAGGTTCTTTGATTTTGCCTGTTCTGATTTGTAGATAACTTTGATTCGAGATGGCACGTCACCAAGGGCAACCTGACCTACGTCTGCTTGTTTGGATACTCTTGGTCAGCGTACTTGTACAATACGTCACGTGTAAAAGTAAGCGTAACCCACTTTGTCATTTGCAAGTCTAAGAAAGAGAAGTTCATGCTTTGGGCTCCCTGTTGTCTAGCGGAACCTTTTGAGCTTGCATTTTAAGGAGGCTCGTAACGGCTTTTATATTGAGTGTCGTTTTGGAACCATTTCCTAGTGAGTTAACAGTTCAGGTTAAAAAACAAACGGGCAAAAAATCGAACAGTTTAGGTTAAAAAACGAATGGTAAAAAAAAGAACAGTTCAGGTTAAAGAACGAACGAAGTTCATTTTCTTCACAAATTTTTCATGTTGCCAAAATATTTTTACTGAGTTTCAAATAACGGTGGTTGCCATAGCAACGCTAGCGCATCTACAATTATTTATTAATATTTGTCTTCTCAAAAGTTCGAGCTTGTTTCAAGTCAGATCTAGACTTCCTGGTGTCTGGAAGTCAGAGTTCTTGCACATTTATTGCTACGATTCTGAGGTACATGAAAATATTTTTTCAAGGTCCAAATGTGAAGCGGACGTCCAGTGGTTGCCATTGTCATAAAGACAACGGGAAATGTATTACCAAGTTCGATGGCGGTAAAGAATGTCAATGTAAAGAAGGATATGAAGGCCGCATGTGCGAATGTAAGTATGGAACACCAATATAGCAGATCAGGAATATAGTTAGAATTCTACCTTGGTATCGTTCAGGACTGTGATGATATAAGGTTCGCTTAATGTAAGGCGTGTATATATTGTGTCCATAATAGGGTGCGCATCATGTAGGGTGCGCGTAGTGTCCATAATAGGGTGCGCATCATGTAGGGTCTGCATATGTGTCCATAATAGAGTGCGCATCACCCAAGGTCTGCATATGTGTCTATAATAGGGTGCGCATCATCCAAGGTCTGCATATGTGTCCATAATAGAGTGCGCATCATCCAAGGTCTGCATATGTGTCCATAATAGGGTGCGCATCATCCAAGGTCTGCATATGTGTCCATTATAGGGTGTGCATCATGTAGGGTCTGCATATGTGTCCATAATAGAGTGCGCATCATCCAAGGTCTGCATATGTGTCCATAATAGAGTGCGCATCATGCAAGGTCTGCATACGTGTCCATAATAGAGTGCGCATCATCCAAGGTCTGCATATGTGTCCATAATAGAGTGCGCATCATCCAAGGTCTGCATATGTGTCCATAATAGGGTGTGCATCATGGAAGGTCTGCATATGTGTCCATAATAGGGTGCGCATCATCCAAGGTCTGCATATGTGTCCATAATAGGGTGCGCATCATCCAAGGTCTGCATATGTGTCCATAATAGAGTGCGCATCATGCAAGGTCTGCATATGTGTCCATAATAGAGTGCGCTTCATGTAGGTCTGCATATGTGTCCATAATAGAGTGCGCATCATCCAAGGTCTGCATATGTGTCCATAATAGGGTGTGCATCATGGAAGGTCTGCATGTGTCCATAATAGGGTGCGCATCATCCAAGGTCTGCATATGTGTCCATAATTGAGTGCGCATCATCCAAGGTCTGCATATGTGTCCATAATAGGGTGCACATCATGTAGGGTCTGCATATGTGTCCATAATAGAGTGCGCATCATGCAAGGTCTGCATATGTGTCCATAATAGAGTGCGCATCACGTAGGGTCTGCATATGTGTCCATAATAGAGTGCGCATCATGTAGGGAGGCGTTTATGTACTTCCTTCTTAAGCTATCATCTTACAAAAATAAGTTTGTGTTTTTTAGACGACTGCCGTCAAGCGACAGAAAACAAATGCAAAAGTTTACGCACCTGGTCAATCTGTGGAAAACATTGGAATTGGATGCAAGCGTGCTGCAAGGAAACTTGCGAAGGTACAAAAAGACAATTAAGAGAGGGGGTGCCGACTACTCACCCCTCTCCCTCCCTGGATCTATCCCTGGTTTCATTCTCGTTCCCAGACACTACTCATTAGCCAAATCGTAGGCTCTGGTTATGATTTGATTTAAGATTCGAAGATGTATCAACCGTTTTAGTCGATTTGGCTTGCTTGGCTTCCATTATGTTTGTTCATCCTATTGACAAATCAGAGCTCGTTGCTATTTTGTTTTCAACAGACAATGAAATTCGATAGAACTTTAGGGTTGCCCAGATCATACGATTTTCTTTGTTAGAAAGCTGAGAAGGCTTCAACACTTCAACACTAATATCTAGTAATTCTGTTAGGTATTGACAACACTTGTCTCAGTGCTAATCCTTTGGAATGCAAAAGATGGGAATCACGTGGTGAATGCAAAAGGAATCCAAAATATATGACAACTTGCTGCGGGTTATGTTTTGGTAGGTAGAGTCAACAGGGACGGCGGAGCCGGCTTTAGCCCCTCCTTTTTGTACTAGGACTATGTCTTATCTTCTCTCACTCTTGATCTCCGTATCAAAAAAAGAAATTCTCCCCCCCCCCCCCCCCCCCCACACACACACCCCACCCCAATTTTAAAATGTGCTCCGCAGTCCCTTGGTCGATAGCAACCTTCCGATTCGACTACGAGTACTAGTTATGCAATCGTATTCCATTTCCTATTTTTAACAATCTAAAGTTTCAATCTACGTACTCCATCACGACTACGAAATTATAGTGCCAACTTGGAGAGTTTAAATCTCGTACTCGTACTCGTAGTCGAATCTGAAGTTGGCTAATGACAAGTAATGTATGGCTTGTTCAACAAAGAATCAAGGGTGGTATAGCAGTAGCCCACTCGCCTCTCATCTGTGGTCTCGGATCCAATTCCTAGAATCGAGGTCACATGTGAGTAGAGTTCATACGGATAAGAAGGTTTTTTTCCCCAGTTTCTTCTTTTTTTCCTCACTCAGTAAAACGTATACAGCTAAATTTCCCCTCGATCTTAGAGTTAGCCATGCCCTGACTTAGATCAGCCCAGAGATTGTAGCTGAAAACATTACCGAAAAAAGCACTATTTTTTTTTCTTCAGGCAAAAATCCAAAATGCAAAGACTAAAATCCCGTCCACTGATGTCCTCTCGGGAAAAAAAAAAACCGCGGCGAATGCAAAAAGAATAAAGTGTAGATGTACAACAACTGCTTGGAAAGCTGCCTCGGATGCTAAATGGGGCGCAGGTAGACCAGGAACATCTTTTAGATAACACGCCGTAACAACGTACAGTAACAAAATGTAGTAACCTCTAATGATATTAAACCGCTTTCAAAACTGTGTATCAGTTTCTTCTTTTTTTTTTTTTTTTTGTTGTTGTTGTTGTTTTTTTTGTACGATCCGGTTGATAAACAGGTTTTAAAAAGAGCAGGTCAAGGATTCCTTTTCGACCTGTTTGTGCCAAATTAATATTTTATTTTTGTTCTTATTTTCTGCGTCCAGTTCAAACGTCGAACTTTACATGAGCCGAACGTATTGAAAACAATGAATAATAAGGCGATCTTCTTTGATGTCATTAAGTTCGGCTCATGAGAAGATTGACGTTAGAACTGAGGGTGCGGTAATACGAGCAACAAAATCGTGTAACTCGTCGCGCAACATTGTTGCGTTGCAAGTTGCAGAGCAAATGTTGCTCGTATTACCAGCCCGCGCGCAGCAAATTTTCATTGTTACAGAGAGTAGAAAGCGCTTCTACTTCTCCAAACAAAGTCGCGCAACAACATTTTTGTTGTTGCACGGGGTCAGTGGTGCAGCATATCTGTCATAACGTTTGTCTACCACATTTTTTTTAATTTCAAAAAGGCAGAATCGTCATGTATGACGTTGTGCTGTGTTTATAACAGTAAATCAATTTGGTGATCGTATTTCTGTACCCTACATGAAGTACCATGCTATTACTAAATCTGTTCATTTTAGTTGAACAACTCTGATAAACACCAACTAAAATTGCTTTATTCGTTACCTTATTCTAAAAATGTATTTATAAGCTAGTGTAAGATAATTGTTAGCATTTTTAGTGTCCTTATAGTGTTACTCCGTCAAAGCAAGGATATTTTTCATTTACACTCGGCGTGACGCCAGCTGTCACGTAAGGTTATTATCAAGTTGTGTCACGCAACTTTGTCATTTTAATTATTTTAGTGCGCAATTATTTAAATTGGATTTTGTATAACTGTGGAAAGTCATGGTACAAGTCACAGTCACAGTCACGGATTGACGTTGAACCAATCACAACACGCAAAACCCTGTTCAGCCAATCAAAATACTCGGATATCGCACCGTCACTGTCACGCAATCGTACCGTAAGGTTTTCACAGTTATACGAAATGCCTTATCTTCTGTAGTGTCACAAAAGCTATAATTCATAATTCAGTTTACGTGACTTATTAAGACTGTGGTCACAAATCAATCGAATCATTAAGCTTGGTTCATGCAAACGAGCTGTCAGAAGGTTTATATAAGTGATGGCCCATGCAAAGACTGTTTACTCGTGAAACACAAAACATTCAAAGTTCTGTCCATGGTTTTTATACCCTAACAGGGGCAACATAATGCTAAATAAATAGTAATTTTATTTAGGAGCATAATAATCCCCTTGCAGCACGCCGGAATGCAGCTCAATTTGGAGGACAAAACAAGAGATTGAAATTCTTTTGTTTTGTCCTCCAAATTGAGTTGCTTTGACGTCACGTGCAAGGGGTCTATTTTAACTTAATATCTAGGGGCAACATAACGCTTAGTAATAGTAACTTTAAATATAACTTCTTTAAAATAATAATGAGCATAAATGAGTTTTCAGCCTTGGAGTCATTCCATGTCCCAGATAAATGTTTATGGTCGACCTAACCCCCGCCGCGGACTAACCATGACACAGGCAACCCAGTCAATTCAAAAGGGTTCATTTGTGCAACCGTGTTGTTTTGTGGGACATTAAATAAACCAAAGCTTGAAAATTGTTCGTCAATAAGACATCGATCTTTTAAAGATCTAATATATTAATAATAATGATGATATCGATGATAAAGATGGTAATAATAATACGAACGCGGGATAACTTATATAGAATGTTTCTAGGAACACCGAAATAAACGAATGGATAAAATATCTGCTTGTTAACATAAATATAAAACTGCTATTAATACGAATAAATGAAAATATTAAAAACGGGCTCCCTGTGGGTTAAAATAACGCGTGTTATTTACTCTACTCAATTTGTTTCGAGGGTCCTGAAGGGGAAATATGGGTGCTCGGATTCGTCTTTTGGGGGGTAGGAAAATGGGATTTCATGCACTGGGACTGGGATTTAGGCATTACTGGTACTGGGATTTTGGAAAACTTTGGTCTGGAAAATGGGATTAGACCCCCCTCCCCCCTCCCTTCAGGACCCTCTGTTTACTTGTAATGTTATTTCTTCGTGCCTGTCTTTTTGCCGCCATTTTGTCAATAAACATGGAGAGTACAGCAAGTACAATTCGCTATTTATAGGTACGAGTGATGTTTATAAAGTTCGTGTAATTGCACGAGGCTTTTAGCTTACAGCTTCCAAACCAATATTAAAGACAAGAAAAGAGATAGATAGAGATAGAGATAAAGATAACAAGACTGTCATTAGACATTCCAAGGTTGAGAAAAAACTGGGTCGAGTTGACATTGCAGTGCATTGTGGGAGTGTTTTTGGGGAAGAAATAGCCGCTTGGAGTTATTTCCCTAAAACAGTCCCACAATGCACTGCAATGACAACTCGACCCAGTTTTTCCCTCAACTTCAGAATGGCTAATACCAATAAGAGAAATACATAGATCGGAACTTCGAAACATTTTCATAAAGTTTACAGCCTTTAAGAATTTTTTTGTCTTTAGATACTTAATATTCTTCATGAATGGCCTTTTGTTGGATAGCAAAAACGATGCATTCTGGTATAGATTGAGTACAAAATTTCCTTTTCCTCATGTTATCTTAATAGAATACACTTCATTTTGCATCTCAATAAAAGACCGAGAGAACAACTGTAGTAAAACTGGAGAGGTTTTCGTATGAGTGGGGAACATACGGTACTGACTTACAGAACGTACACGGTACGACATGCCGTAACAATGAAATGGCTTCCCATAAGAATGGTTATAGTATGAGTGGGGAACATACGGTACTGACTTACAGAACGTACACGGTACGACATGTCGTAACATTGAAATGGCTTCCCATAAGAATGGTTATAGTATGAGTGGGGAACATACGGTACTGACTTACAGAACGTACACGGTACGACATGCCGTAACATTGGAATGGCTTCCCATGAGAATGGTTATAGTATGAGTGGGAAACATACAATACTGACTTATAGCATGTAAATGGTACGACATGTGTAACATTGAAATAGCTTCCCATTGTTTTCCAGTAATTTATCCAATCACAGCGCGTACTAGTTACGGCTACGGTACTAAGATACAGTACAACTACAGTACTGCTATGAATTTGCCGTATCGTTTCCCACTCATACAAAAACCGCTCTCGTGCATTGAATACTTACATTACTTTCTCAAATTACTACTAGCGCTTTCTAGCTTTCGTTCTTCTATCCGGGCCATAGCAGCGTGTACTCGAAAACTGAGCCGGTTCTCAAAGTCGTACCCACTGAAATGATCCTGAAAATAGGACAAAGGAAGTTGAGATACGAAAGAAAAAGATTAGATTGGTATCAGAACATTCACACTGGTTAAAACAGACTGTAGGATTGATGAACGAAGTCTGGAGATTTAAGGTGCTGTTGTATGCAATGGTTTCTCGTTAAATTTGTCTCACGAAAGAAGGTGTTGTGGGACGCAAAAACCTGTTAGACGCGCAAATTTCACTGCAACTTGTGTTGCACAGAAAGCAGACGTTTTGTAAGAAAGTAGAGCATTGTTCAACGTTGGACGACACTGAAATGGAAACGTTAGATGTATCAATAATACCTTAACACGCCGGAGTAGTTCTTCCCCTTTGTCACTCGTCTGATTGAATAAGAAAATAGAAACACGTTAAGAGAATAAGGATGTCTACTCTGGGTGTCCGAGGCCCTCTCGCTCCAGTGCCCCAGGACCGTGTGACGTGAGACTTGGACAACCATGAAGTTTGCGAGAAGAACTTTGACACAGGTTCAACCTATAGCCTCCTCCGTATTCAGTGTTTATGGGGTTCCTGTGTAATGCAAAGAGGAAGAATAGGTCCTGGTCCCTCTACGTCTGCTAAATCTTCCCTCTTCCACCGCTCTTCATGTTGATAAAATAATCAACGTAACACTGATATTGGCCTTTTCAAGGTTGCGCTGGAAACTGGTAACGAGTAGGATGCGCGCTGAATCATGGGGTGTTTTAGGGGACGCCATTTGTCTTCGTTTTACAAGTTTTAGTTTTTGAATCGAGTCACATTTAACTTGGTTTTCGGTCTATTTTTCAAAAGGGTTTGCTTAGCTTTACGCCATGACAGCCCCATGATTCAGCGCAACGTCCTACTCGTTACCAGTTATAATATCAATACGTACCCGCGTATCCTGTGCGTACAACACTCCTAGTTCATAAGTAGCGAATGGCGGTACATGGGAATCAGGTGGCGATCTACCAGACTTGTAGATTGCTTCCTGGAAATACTAGAACGAGAGAGAATGAATATTAGAGTAGTAGAAATAGAAAAAATAGAAAACAGGAGATTGGATGAAGTCAAGAAATAACAGTTGTAGATCAGACCGCGAATGATGCTCGTGTTACCATAACCACCATGAACTAACCTTAACAGCCAAGTCATTGTTCTTCAATATTTGAAAAACGGATCCTTGCATCAGTGTTTTAAGAGGTATTAGATTAGAGCTAGGCCTACATCCTTCTAGATCTATAGACAAACAAACAAACAACAATTAGATACAATAAATAACTAACAAATTCAATTTTTGATTGAATCAAAGAAAGTTGATTTACCTCTAGCCATTCTGTGTAGAACATCCTGACTACAAGTGTAGAATGCCCTCCATACATATAACAATTCTAATGCCATCAGTAGACAATCATCTTCTGATGGTTCACATTTCTTGTACTGTGAGGCCTGAAAGAGAAGCAATTAAATGTAGGTTACACCCAAGAGTTCTTTGTAGGTCAGTGTCTCATTAGAGTCTGGGATTTGAAGCATGGAGAGGGGGAGGGGAGGGGAGGGGAGGAGAGGGGAAGGAAGATGAGAAAGATGAAAGGTTCTTCCTTCCATCATCCTCTCTCCCCTTATCCTCACTCCCCCCAAATTGCCTGTTCAAAGGGTGTCACAATGAAGCCAGTGTGGTCACTTAAAAACGCCCTCCAAATTGAGCTGCTCTGATGTCACCTGCAAGAGGTCTATAGTCCCCTTTATCTTGGGCATAATGTTTTCCCATTTCAGACCATGTGTCATTCTCTTGAGAATAAGATTCTTTGTTTGAGTTGTATCCATATTCAAGTATCCTCTTGTGCGCAACCATTAAAACAAAGAAATAATATTTTAGAAAATTACAAGTGGTCTGAAATGGGAAAACATTATGACCAAGCTAAAGGGATCTATAAATTGCATGAGCGATGATTTCATGCACTGTCATTTGTTTAAAGGATTTTTTCAATTCTGCGCCATGCCAGTTTTGCAATTTTGCAATATCTGCTCAAAATGCTTGGGACTGAAAATAACCAGGTGAATAATAAACATAACTTACCCTTCTGAATAGAAATTCTTCCAAAGGTGTTTTCTTTTTGACTAATTTCAAGACAGATTTGAACTGAGTTTGGGCTTCACTGGTACTGCCTAGCAATCCAATGGTCACTGAAACAATATGCACACAAGCCTTTTTAATCATTTGATTAATTATTATTATTATCAATAATCAATGTAGTAGCTATAAAAATTGTTTGTTCATAATTCATTTTCAACATCATAACATTATTATATTATATGTTATTATTATTACCACAGTTACCAACACCAACATCAGCAGTAACATTACCACTATTATCGACACCACCCAGGGGTAATAGGGGTGGTTCAGTGATAGGGATGATCTGCTTGGATCCAAATTAAAGACCCAGCTTACACTATCTAAGACAAGAATATCTGGAAAAATATATTGTGTTCAAGACACAACAATGTAGCTTATAACCTTACAACAATAATCCTTTCTTTTCACAATTAGGTTTTGGTACATCTGATCTACTGTAACTCCTAGATTAGATTAGCCCTTCTCATACCTCCACACAGATACGCATAGTATCCTTGAGACCATTTGGATTCTTCTTTCAGTCTGGAACACATAAAATCAAAAACTCAATCAGGAGAAAAATATTACATACTAGATACTAGATATAAATTGCAATTACTGCTTTGAGACTTAGGAAAGCATGATGATTATGTCTGACTAAATTTGGAATCTATTAATGAAGTGAAGATACAGGATGTAGCTGTCTTTTGGGTAACCACAGCTCATGTTTTTTTTACCATAAAATTATTCCTTTTACTAGTGTCCAATAAATCAATTATTGATTTAACTGTCACATTTTGAAAAGCTGTGTTTTACTCTATTAACTATGCTTTTATTCAATGTCTGTAGTATGAAGTTTTACCTGAAAAATGATGGAAGTGCATACTCCCATTCTAACTGTAGTAAGTGACACCAACCTATAAACAAATATCAGTCAACAACAGCTCTGTAATTGGTATAACAAAGGGTCAGTCTGAACAGTCTGATGATGCATGTCATCATGTCCTACCACTGAGCTGTGATTGTTGTTAGCCTTTAAGTCACAAGTTGGCAGCCAAGATGTCACTTGAACCAGAAGAATTTAGGATAAAATATATTACCATTAATAACTGTATACTGTACCTATTTCATATTGACAAATAAGTGCTATTTCTGTTTGCTCTGCAGCAGCTTGCATAGCTTGATGGAACTCCTGTAAAGCTAGGGGAACACTACCCTGAAATAAAATTGAAATATATAAACAATATATTAGGGTCGTAGCAAGGCCAAAAATATTGTATGTAGGGGGGCCTAGGTCAAAAATAATGGGGTGTTATATTCTAAAACGCCCTAATATGTATTAGTAACAGACCTAAAATTTTCAGTGTTCAATACACAGTACATCCGAAATTATTGGGGGCCCTGGCCCCTTCCCCTGCTGTTTAAGAATCGTTTTCAGTGCGCATGCGATTTTATCCTGAATTTCTCACCTTCTTTTGTTTAAACCTTCTTTTGTTTTTAATCAAACAAAAGAAGGTGAGAAATTTGGGATAAAATCACATGTGTAACTTTGAAAACGATTATTAAACTTTGAACTGGCTTATATATAAAGGTCTATTAGATTCAGTGGAGGATTATTGAATTGGTCCATTGCAAGTTCATTCTGACTAAATTTTGCCTTGAAGTTATTGAAGGAGTGATGGTAATAACTTTAGAAAAACACACCTTTAATCTGGACACTAGACCTCTAAAAAACAAGAACACAGCTGATGAAGGATAGTCTTGAGATGACTCTTCTAGCATCTGAGTAGCCTTTAATAGACCTGAAAAATAACATGTGCAAATTATTCTATACTAGCTGTACAAATTTCATTATTAAAAGAAAAAAGAGAATGAAAAAATAATGAGAAAAGGGATGAAGGGTGGAAGGAAGAAAGAAAGGGATGAAGGGTGGAAGGAAGAAAGGGAGGGAGGGATGAATGGAAGGAAGAAGAGGAAATTTGTTGATGGTGCACTGTGTAAGGCAAAATATTTTATAAGTTTTTCTGCTTTTCATCTGTTAAGCAGCATTGAGGCCTCATTCATAATATTGGAATGAGTTGGATCCTATAATGCACTAAAAGTTTGTTGAATTCAATTTTTGCTTTCTCTTTGATTAAGAATACATAATTTCCACATTATCAAAACCTAGTACAGTAGGTAGTGTATTGACATGCAATTTTTTTTTCAAAAATCAAAACAAGTCATGCTCCAACGCTACAGCATGCTAATAACTGTTGAAGGTTGTGTATCATCATGCTATGCAAAAACCAACAAAATGTGCCCCAAGAGCACTAGATTACTAACAAGTTGTAGTAGTAAGCCTGGAAGCATTGGGATAATAAAAGCCAACTGATAGACTACCTTCTTCATTATTGCCCTCATCAAGGGCTATGAATGGACGTATAACTGAATGATACCATAGCAAAGTTAACCTGTAATGAAAAAATATGAATGAAAGAATGAATACATGGGAGAACATATCACACTGGCTTTGCAAAGATGTTTAAGAGAACCACCTCCCAGTTGGGCCAGTTTGTTGAGCACTAGCCTGCTGTATGAGAGGTTGTGGGTTTAAGTCTGTGGCCAGACCAACACTGAGGGTCTTAAAAAATCTGAATTAAAGGTGCTGCCTTTAATCTAGAATTATCTTAAAATCCACCTCAGTACTGCTGACAGCACTGATGGTGGTCAGTGTTTGATCACCATTTGGGGCAGGTAATGAGATTTGAAGAATTTTATCAGCTGATTGAAACCAAGCAATATACCATTTCATGGTTGTCGTAGCTCAACCTCAGCCTCGATAGTGTGTAATATATT
Organism: Anthopleura sola; assembly: GCA_023349425.1. Lineage (NCBI taxonomy): Eukaryota > Metazoa > Cnidaria > Anthozoa > Actiniaria > Actiniidae > Anthopleura > Anthopleura sola. The sequence continues at coordinate 3,678,434 of JALHLI010000008.1, forward strand.
TTTTTAGAATTTGACTACAGTTCACTGTAATTTAAGGAATGTACACATTATTTATCAAACAATAGACCATTTTCGAGATGCACAAATATCTATTGAAATACTTAAAACTTTCATGGGCTTTAGTCAAATTTTAAAGAATAAATTACATGCTATTGAGGCTGAGGTTGGGCGAAAACAACCGTGAAATGGTCTATTGCAGAATCAATGATTGTAATGACTATGAATAAATTTCACAGAATGAACTTGATATGAGAAACAACATAAAGCTAAAAATGAAAAAAAAACAACACTTATACACAAGTAGACCCTTTCAGCAAACCCTACAATGCTTTATTGCTAAAAATGAAGAAAAAACCCCTTATACACAAGCAGACCCTTTCAATAAACCCTACAATGCTTTATTTCCACATTTGACATCAAATTTATTCTTTTGAATTTTTTTTATTTTTTTAATAATATTTAAACAGGTTGCCCAATTCAGTAAAACTGGTTAAAATGGGGACCTGAAATTTGCATTTTTGAATGAGTTTGAATAAATTTGACATCAAACAGAGAAAATCATCAGTCTAGATTTAATACCTTGCTACTGGAGCTTTCATGTCTTCACTCTTACTAGCTATGTCCAATGCTTGAAGACCAACATCTCTATTACCAGAAAAACCAAGCAAATGACAGAACTTGAGGAGTTTTGGAGGAACCAAAGATATAGCAAGATGAAACAGCCCATAGCCACAGGACACAGCTGCCTGAAGGTGTCGCAGTGTGTCAGGGCCTATCTCTTTAGAAGCCTTTCTTAATGACGATGGGCTACCAGCACTTGAAGGTTCTTCTAATACCGTTAACATATCCTCTTCCTCAGCCTACATGATTATTAAAATGGAAAACAATTAAGAGCAAGTTAACAAAAAAAATTATAACACCCTCCCCAATCCCAGATAAGACAATTTATTGCAATATTCTCTCATTAAAAAACCCATTTTGTTTGAAAATGATGCACAAACTCCTCCTTATTTTACCCTTCTGTTGAAAATAACCTCTTCAACTCCCTCCCCCCCCCCCCCCCTCCCCAAGGGAAAAACCCAATGTTGATCAACTTAAAGGCCTCTTTAGCTTGGGCATAATTATTTCCCATTTCAAATCATTCTCTTGGGAATAAAATTCTGTGAGTCTTTTACATATTCACATGTCTTCTAATGCACAATCATTAAACAAAGAAATGATACTTTAGGGAATGACAAGTGGTGTGAAATGGGAAAGCATTACACCCCAGCTAGAAAGGTTTCTCCAAATATATACTTGCAAGCTACTTACCTCTGTTGACTCCAGGTCTGGCACTTCCTCAGGATCTGCATCAGAAGAGCCATTTTCTTGAACAGTTATCTCTGGCGACCAGTTGAGGAATGGTCCACCAATCTCACTTATCTCCCTATAGCACTTGTCGTACAGTTTCCATGCACGCCGCATTAAATACCCTCCCTTGATATAATCTGTTAGACCTACAAAAAATAAAAATAATTAATCAATAATAATTGAATCTGACAGAGAATGGTTAATAAACCCACAAAAGAGAGACCAACCAGGTACAATAATAATAATGATAATAATGATAATAATAATAATAATAATAATAATAATAATAATAATAAAAATAATAATAAAAATAATAATAATAATAATCTCCAGCCATTTTGGCACACGCCCACGATACTCTCCCAGGCATACACAAAACCCTGACAGCTGGAAATCTGAGCCTAATGATACCCGCGTAGATATTGTCATTGATACTAATATCATTGCTAAGAGGGATTGACAGCCAAAATCCAAGAGCAAAAGGAAAGATTGATAAAGCCATATGCTCTAACAATTCATCTGACAATTTTTCCTTCAATACAGCATTTTCATTTTCATACATTTTCAATACAAATGATAGTATTTCAACAGATGAAAATAACAGAGTATTTTTTTTCTTATATTTCCTTTGATTTTTCTTTTCACATTCTTGCAGGACTCCCAGAGTTTCCCAGAGTGCATTTTGGGTTTGATGCACATTGCCAATCAGATCCCACTTTTTTCTCTCCTCCCCTTTTCTCAGGCTCCCTCTTCTTTCACCTCACACAGGATACCCATAAAAGAAAAGACAGAAAGATAGACATCATTGGGGGAGGCCAGAAAATAATACACTACCTTGTTTTAGAAAAGTAAGCAATGCCATGTACAGTTCAGAGTCTGCATATAGGATTTGTCTCATCAGACGTTCATCCATAGCAATACTAGACTTCTTGCTGCTCTCGATATAGCAGACTCTCTGGGATTTCTTTAAATTCTCTAGTGCTCTGTCTAGCTGGTCATCTTCAAAGGTCAGGATGGCTTGCTAAAAAGTATGAATTCAAAAACGATTAGCTGTGTGAAAATAAACGGATGGAGATAGATGGACTGATGAATGGATAAATGGATGAATGCAAGGCAGCATGGATGGATGGATAAATAGATGGATGCATAGACTGTCTGATATACAGATGATGGATGCATGTATAGCAGCATAGATTGATGATACATAGATGGATGGTTACCATGGATACCTAGTCACTCTAGGTAACCAATACCATAATTTTGTAAAATAATATAGATATATAATTATTACTAATTTTTTGTAAAGCTTTTTTGGTATAAATAAATATTATTGTATTGTAATGTATTGATAGATGGGTTGTAGTTGTGGTGGGTGGATAGATGGAAGGATGATGATGTGTCAACAGATGGATGGATGGACATGAGTGGATGAATAGACAGATGGGTGGGTTGTTACACAGTTCAATCATGGTGGATTGGGCCAGGTGATGGATTGGATATGATCATTGTGTAGATAGATGAAAGGGGATGAACGGGATAGGATGAGATTGGTGTGATAGATATACTGTAGATTAATGGTTCTTTTCATCAAATACTCACAACAAAGTCAACCATTCCTGACCCAGCACTCATCAAAGGGTTGCCATCACTACGACAAAGAAAGACAAGAATGTTCAAACTGTTGCTGCATATTGAAACTGTTATTATCCATTTACTAAAACTCGTTTTTAATGGCATTATTCTTGAAAACATTCACTATATCTGTTTGTGTATTCACTATAAAATTATTAAATTAATACTAGTTGTCTCTTTAACCGTATAGTGGGAAATGTTCAATTCTGCATAATTGGCCAATAACTTATTCATTTAATGCCTGTATATAAAAGGTACACCATTATTTTCAGCATTTCATATCACTTTATAACTTCTTAATTTTTTGCTTACAATTCTGAACATGTGTGGAACAGGCTACAAAATCATAAATAAGAAAGCTTTTTAAGAACAGAACAGTGGCGGATCCAGGGTTTTTCAAAACGGGGTCCAGATCAGGGAATAGATTGCTATGACGTCATATTGACGTCATATGATGTCAAAGTAAGAAAGAAAAAAATGGCGTTGAAAAAAAAAACGGGTGCAGCGGACCCTGTCGAACTACCCCTAGATCCGCCACTGCAGAATGCTCCCACTTCCATATTCCATATTCCAAAGAATTAAACCAGTAACCCAATCCACATTTGTAATCAGAGGCTTTATTACCCAGGAGCCAGTTGTACGAAGCTTGAACAGTGCTATCCACCAGATAAATCATCCTTATCCAGAGGATAAAACCTATACAAATTCTATTCACTGGATAACTCTTATCCGGTGGATAACTTTATTCAGGCTTTAATTTGTACAACCAGATTAAGGTTATTATAGAAAATCACATACGTTGTTGGTCGAGAACTTCAGAATATTTCTCTATAATATCTAAAGTGAACATAAGATTTATGTGCGCTTCGGTTGTTGATACAACCCTCCTTCAAAATACAAAAAATCTTCTTTGTAGAAATAAGTTGATGCTTTTGAATAATCACCTGTTAATGATCACTAAAACAATAATCATTCAGTGAAATTGAGGTGATCATTAGTGAATAATTGTTAAATATATCAGACTCTTCACAATTATGCCACCCTTGTCGTCTACAAAATGGTGCCAACCCTTAGGATTTCTGAATTAATGATACACCTAATAATAAGCTTTATTAATCTACCTTAGATAAAAAATTTATTATATGGAAGATTTACAATAAAAAGAAATTAGGAAAAAAAGATAGTTCAACTAAATGTTTTTGAGTTCCTGATTCAGGGACAACTATATTTGATAACTAGAGTTTGATCTTAATTGTAAGTGCGACTTACATTTGATTTAATAAATACTTGGTTTGGATGATTCGGATCACTGATAATCATTATTCTTTCAATTTCACGTTTAGTATCTTCGACTCACCGTTTTTCTAGAAAAACCTATTGAAGATCAGAAGTTTATACTCATTGAACAATATAGTGTAAGTTAAAAATTTTGTGAAGGAGATAGAAGCATATCAATTTATAAATAATGGCATTTATAGGGAGGAAATGAGCAGAGGGCTTTTATTTTAAAAAATTCTTGCAAAACTTCTACACATTCATTATTTTTCATGGTATTGGCAATGAATAACTTTAAAAGGCTATAAGAATATTGATAATAAAAAAGCAAAAGTGATACTGGAGAATAGATCAGCTACATTATACAACATAAATCGGCGCATAGCTCCACCCACTTAATATATTATACCAAGTGACAGTCTATAATTGAAATATATTCCTATAGATACACATTACCAGACAGTTTATCATTAATATCAGATTGCTATCTTAATTTTCCAGACGTCATAATGACATTAATTTTGTAAGGTTACATATCAAAATAAATGGCAAATACTGGTATGTTCTTGCTGGGGCAAAACATTTACTTTAGTGGCAAATATACTGGTACTGTGTACACCTTCAGTATTTGTATTGAAGCTATAATTCCTATTTTATGCTCATTAACTGAAATATAGTGATGAGATGTTTAGACTCAACCCAGTATGTTTATACTGATTTTATAACCTAAGGCAGATGTAATGAGACTAAGAGTGTTTGTACTGGTATCCACTTTGACTGACGTTATCCTATTGAAAAGCAATCCTTCTAGTATGATATACATTATCAGAGATTGTCTTTTGCTTAGAATGATTTATGTCTTTATTGTATTGCTCTAAGAAAAAGAAAGGTTAAGTCACAACTTTTCATAGACTTTAAGAAAAAAAATTAAAATAGGCAATAAGAGAGAGGCTTGCAACTTTTGATTGAATATGAAAAAACGAAAAAAAGGGAAAAAGAGGAGAGAAGAATGCTTATCAGCTTATGTACTTGAAGGGGATGATACATGAAAAAATGAGAAATGAGAAAGAAAAAGAGAAACATGGAAATTAAAACTTAGACCTTTTGCAGCACGTTGGAATGCAGCTCAATTTGGAGGGCAAAACAATAGTTTCCAATTCTCAGGAGATTTAATTTTTTGTTTGTTTTGCCCTCCAAATTGAGTTGCTCTGACGTCACATGCAAGGGGTCTATTCCTGACTGAGGATGAAAAAGGAAAACAACCTAGCGAAGGAGAAAAATGGAAACACTCAATGGATATATGGATGTTCAGTCCTTGATGGGGAATGGAAAATGAAAAATTTGAAAAAGAACGAATGAAAATGGAAAAATAAGAAGCCAGTTCAATACATAGTAACCTGTGAAAAAACCTTATAAGGATTAGCATTTAAGGATAAGCATTTAAGATAGATATTTTGGGCTGTTTTGAGTTCGAATTGCCTTTGTAATGAAAATCCAGACAACTGTATCTAGAGATTATATGTTTTCCACTAAATAAATAATACTTGTGGTCTATGACTTCTTTGGTCTCAATTTTGGAAAATCACCTGAAATATCTTCCATACATAATTATCCCCAATGAATTCGTTAAATTATTTTATCAAATTCATAATTTTCCAGGACTCTAAAACGGAAAATTTAATTTTGGGAAGAAAATTTCACAAAGTAAAGAAATACCAGCTTTGTCATTCTTAGAAGAATTACCAACTTAGTTAATGTAAACAAAGTGAATAAGAAATGTAGAGCTATAAGGACAAAAAGGTCGGGTACTTGAACGTAGAAAATATCGGAAAGATCTTATGGGTATGAGTTTATTTTAATGGCAGATGTTTTTTCTGGTTTTCTTCTTCTTTTTGGGACATCGCCCGTGAGTGATGAATATTTCATCGAGCCTTGACTTTCGAATTATAAGAATAAAAACTAAACATCATTATCTCTACTAAAACACCAACAAAACTCAACTCTCTGGGGTTTAGAAATAAAGATAAGGAAAACAATAAATCTGGATTTCAAAGCAATAAATGAAGACAAAATAGAAAAACTTTACAAGCGAATGTTGCTCATAAGCGAAAAAAATATATCTTGAAAAATAAATGAATTCCGTTAATTTGGGTTCAACCCCAAGCGTTTAAAGAAACCAAATGACTTCGACATATTAAAATACATAAGATATTATAAATATAGGGATTTAAAAATCCTTGCAGTTGTAGGTATATATTTTGGTATTCTATACACGTATTCACTTTAGGGGGGTCGAACAGGTTAGTACTTTACGCATTTCTTAACCGGTACCAGAGTAAACGAGAATAAACGACAATAATTCAACTAAGTATCGAGGTAATGATAAAGATCACTGCTTCACTAACCTGTGGTTCTTGAATAGTTTTTGCGACTCTTCAAAGCCATTGTTGAGTAGAAGGTTAATTCCGTCGCGAGCAAGACTGTGGTATTCCCAAAATCCTGGCGACTTTTTTGCATTTTTTCCTGCAAAAGAGCCACCTCGAGAGACTCCTTTGGAGGAACTCATGAAGCGAGAAACCTTCCCTGAGCTTGCTGCAGCTCCTTACTAGGAAGATTCTCAGAAAAATGAACTTAAATAAGAAAGAAAAGAGTGAGTCCTTTTATTTCTGGATACTTCGCGCCATGTTTTGATTTGGAAGCTCACCTTGTGTTCTTAGCAAAGCTTCAGGGCAAATTCTCATTGGCTGAATCCAATCGGAAAAGTATCGATGAAAACGATCAATTATCGATCTAGAAATATTTGGAATACCATTGATACGAAGGCGACCCGAAATGGTTACGAAACTAATACGACGTATTCACGAAAGCTACGAAAATGACTATTATGGTCCGTCTTGTCCTCTCAACAAAATGGCGTCTGTAGGTAGTCGTGGAGTGCGAAGTCTGTCCTTAGGACAACGCGTTTTTACGGCTTTTAGAGAGTGGTATGTCTACGCTTGTGGATACAGACAAATAGGTGTGTTAATTTTGCATGTTTTGCTTTATCATATAGTTAAAATACCTTATGGAAATTATGTAAAATGCTGCATAAAGTTTCACTTAAATTTCACTTGAAATATTGCATAAGCAACGTACTTGATAGAACTACGTTACTGAAAAAGATATTATTGTCAATCTACTATTTTTAATCTAGTGAAAAAGATATTGCAGCTTGGTGTTATATTTTCGTTTATTTGAAAAAATATTTCGAGTGGGAGAGTGAAAATAATCTTCGTTTGTCGTTGTTCTAGCTCAGGTTAATGAATTGGCCCCCTTTTTTCTAAAATCTAAAAACACAGCTTTCACCTCTGCCCAATTTTAGCTTGCTCAAAGAATCGTAAACTTCGTTTAATCAATATTCTTCCTGGATTTCAAGTACTTGAGTACATATCAGCTGATTTAGCTTTACATTTGTACACTACTGACTTGAGCATATGTTCTAGGGTACTCTTAAAAATTTACCGGTTTTATGGAATTAATCTTTGAAGCCTTTGACTTGGCCATAGTTAAGGTTGATATGTACTGCAAGGTAATTTTATAATTGATACGCATTAAATATTTTCAGGTTTATACAAAGAAGATCTTCTTATAGAAGATGATCCTGATGTTACTGAAGCTCTGAAGAGAATACCAGAAGATACCTTAAACATGAGGAACTTCCGTATCAAAAGAGCCATTGACGTCACGATGAAACAAACAATATTGCCAGAGGAACTGTGGACAAAACCTAGTGAGGTGAGTATTTATGACTGGATATACTATGGTATTAGCCATTCTGAGGTTGAGGAAAAAACTGGGTAAAGTTGGCATTGCAGTGCATTGTGGGACTGTTAGTGGATGAAACATACTCCATCTTGGAAATATATCTCCTATGCTACAGGTACCCCACAATCAACTGCAATGCCAACTTGCCCCAGTTTTTCCTTAACCTAAGAATGGCCTGTACCAGAGTTCTTGTACTGTCAAAGATGACTTGATGGACACTCACTTATTATGGATACTCTGTTATCATGTAGACACCCACACTGATTGGTGACCAGCGTGCTATATATAGACCCCTTTCATGTGATGTCAATGCAGCTCAATTTGGAGGGCAAAACAAAAGAACATCAATCTCCTTAGAATTGGAACCTATTCTTTTGTCCTCCAAATTGAGCTGCATTCTGACGTGCTGCAAGGGGTCTATATAATTGTGCAGGTTTTTCTGTTTCACAACTAGACTGCATATACTGTATGTGCTTTCCAGAAGTCTTACAGGTTGAACATGGTCATCACTATACTGGCATATAATAATATTGCTGTACCATGAAAATAACTTACCATATTCTAACATCTTTGTTTTTGAAACATTGGTCAACACAGAAATTCACTGGTTGGGATTTTATGCTTACAACTCAGCCAGTGAATTTGCCCTGTGCAATATTTAAAAAACAATTGTCTCCTGGTTGTTAATAACAAAGTATTGTTTCTTAGAGGAATGGATGTCTAATATCAAAATCCTCATCATCATATAACATTATTTTATTGCAGGATGTTCCATTTCTGGACCCAATAATCCAGCAAGTCAAAGCCGAACGCAAGGAAAGAGAGCTGTGGGACAAACAGTAGTACCCTAGTCTCACTATTTAAATGGAGTGAATTGGAAATACTGAGATTAAGTAACAGCATTTTTTTCTTCAATTGATACTTTCTGCATGTAAATTATGTTGACTTCTAATCTGCTGTTTCAACTGTTTGTTTTTAATCAAATAGATTTGAGTATTTGAATGAAGTGTGGCTGTAAGATAAATAAAGTGGTTTTATGAGAAAGTTCTTGACGTTTGTTCTTTGGAGTGTCACAAAACAAATAAACCATTGTACAACCCACCTTAAAAAAAATCCTTCAAATTTAAGGATACCCTTCAACAACCTCTGGGCTGATCAAAGTCAGGGCATGGTTAACTCACAGATTGAACCCTGAAACAATGTGTGTGCTGATCTAAGTCAGGGCACAGCTAACTCAAAGATTGAACCCTGAAACAACATCTGGGCTGAATTAAGTCTTTTGAGGTGCTGAGGCCATCCAGTGACAGTCCAACTGTGAGGTGCAATTTAAAAAAACCGGCTTATTTCAACAAATTTTATTTATATTTTTACAATTATTGTTGTATTCTATATTATCTAACTGCTTTGGGCACAATGAATTATAAATCAAACACTAAAAGTAATAACTGTATTGTTAAAAGATAAAAACAATCCTTTTTTTGAAATCAAACAGCATTCCATATTTACTTTTTTAAGCACCCCCTCGATTAAGCACTGTCCTCGATTAAGCACTGCATATGAGAGCAAAATATCAGTGGCACCTCAAATAAGTGCCTCCCTCCCAATAAGTGTCAAAACTGTAAAACTAAAAATCTAAAGAGCACCGTGGCGCTTAAATGAGTAAATACAGTATTATGTTAGTGGATAAAAATGTGAGTCAGAAGTGCATTAGAAGGATCCCTTTTTCACACATAAACTGCTTCTGAATCTGACTCTGGTTCCATTGCAAGTGCAGATAAAACCAGGCTTAATATGTTTGTCAAAAGGAAAATTCCCAAGCCATTGCTTTTCTCTTGTCAAAACAAATAATGTGATGGGTGCAAAGTAATATCTAATCATGGCTCCTCATAACTAGTCAAACATTTCATAGCTAGGGACTATAAGGCAAAAAGGTCCAGCTATGCTTGATAATCTTGATACTTTACTAGATGTAATTCTTAATCATTGCAATAAATTTTGTGGTGCACTGAATTCAAACTTCAACATCGAGAATACTGTAATGAATTAATAATAATAATAATATACATAAGGTAAAAAAGAAAAAAGCCTCTCAAGCTGTTCTAGCCTCTTTGCTATTTTTTTACCATTGTCTACACATACCTCAAGCACACAAAAAATAGAAATCTTAATCCGTAGAATAGGTCAAATATATCTAGTACTATATTTTATAATTAAAAAGCACCCTTGAAGAGCATTGGAGGCAAATTTGATTAATAAAATATAATCAATGAATATATAGTGGTTAAAAAGAATGAGTCGTCATAAAATAAGTACTAAAGTAAGAAGTGTTAAAACCTATTGATCACAGCTGATGAAGAGCATTGGAGGCAAATTTGATTATTAAAATATCATCAATGAACATATAGTGGTTAAAAAGAATGAGTCGTCATAAAATAAGTACTAAAGTAAGAAGTGTTAAAACCTATTGATCACATCATTCAGATGATTAACAGCATCCACTTTTTTGAGGTTCAATTGACCCAGATTTCATTCCTTGTTTGTTCATTGCACCTGACATCATGTCAGATTTATTTGCAGTGAGTGAAATGGCTTCAGGATCTTTAGGGATGTCTTCAAAATTATGAGCCTTTTCATTTTCTAAAATCTGTTAAAATAAACAGAAATCCTGTTAATGTTCCTCATCAACAAAAATTACCTCAAAAATTTGGCTACAGATGTTCATAATAAACTAGGTATAGAGGGATTTTTGCTCAGGGGGGGGGGGATCCCTTATAAAAGGGGGCGGGGTCCTCATCGTCCCTTTTAGGGTTTGAAATCAGTGTTTTGGTCAGGCTTAGGGTGATAACGACGAGAATGCCCACCAGCTGAGTTTTGTGGTCCCGCTTAAGGTATAAGATCAACAACAATGCTTCTTTTCAAAGATTGATTCTGCATAAAGTCATACAAGGAGATGGCATTTGATGCTAGTACCAAAATACAAATAAAATCGAGAAACCGAACCAAAATGATACGTTATTCATTGGTCCCTCTTAGGGGTGAAATTTCATCACTGCCACACCCATCATCTCAAAATACAGGTCCCTTTTAGGGGTCATTTTCAGAATTTCCGATGATGACCCCGCCCCCTTTTATAAGGGAGTCCCCCCAGATTTTTGAGGTGTTTTCCAGGAGTATTCAACAACTTTTCTATTTTCAAGGGCTTGTTAAGGGATTATGAAAAGAATTTTGGTTGTGGTAACAAGACAAAAAGAGAAATGCATCCAAATGAAGTATAGTTTACCAATGTTTTCATTGCTATGCGCTGATAGAGACAACAGGCATGACATGGAAATCAGGCAATACTTTGCCGCCAATCAAAGTATGTAAAGGTACTGAACAATTTGATTGACAGCAGTCTATTACATGTATGGCATGTAGCAATGAAAATAGTGGCAATAATATAGATCAGACCAACATATATATATATATATATCAATAATATAGATAAAAAACTTATAGTATTGATGTATTTTTGGGATGGACAACCCATGGTTACCTTGGAAACAAGGAATGATGCAGCTTCGGCAACATTAATATCTTCTTTTGCAGAGGTTTCAAACCAGCCTATAAATCCTTTATCTGAACAATACTCATCCATCTGACTGCAGTTATTAACTAATCCTTCCTTGGCTTGATCACACTATGGATTTATTTGAAAACAGGCATCAATATTATCCAAATGGGTCATTGGCGCACATGTAGTTTAAAGGGAGACTTGGATGAAAACGCCCCCTTTTTTTGAAAGTCCGAATAATTCAAATATTTGGTGATAATTTTAGCCTGGGAACTTATTGCAGTTGAGAAATTTTGTTTAAAAACTAAAAGAACAATAGGGTTGAGTAATTGACGTCAATTACTCACAATTCAGATGCTGAAAAAAATCTGCCAATTTTGACTGTGAAGAAAATATGTTGTTTGGCTACTATTAGGGTCATATAGATAAGTTTAACCAAGTTTCAAATCATTTCCAATTTTCATCCAAGTGCCCCTTTAAAGAAAAAACTTGCTTTGCAAATCCATGCCTCTCTCTACAATAAATGCTAACAGAGAACCTGACAATCAATTGGACAAATACCAGGAGATCAGTTAGTAATATTCATTCTTCACTTCATTAGTAATGCTAAGAAAAACAGAAATAAACAGTAGTTGGCACTTCCAAATACGGATTCTAACTACAAAAAAGAAAGACCACCTCTGCCAATGTCCATTAAAGCTATTGGCCTGTCTGAGGTTGCAGGATAAACCAGTGGTAACAAGTAGAAGGAACACTGATTAATTATGAGCTGTTTTAGGGGACACCATTGTCTTTTTTGTTTTACAGGTTTTATATTTTGAATCAAGTTACATTAAATTATTTCCTTTGTTTTTTGTTCTGCTGTTCAAGAGAGTTAACTTTGCTAAGCTTTTGCATATCAAAAAAATGGTGTATCCTAAGCATGATCCTACTGCATCCAAACTCAGAAAGGCCAATACATGGATTAGCTTGAATAACCCTTTTTCAAATTATTCACACAATACTGCTGTGTTTATTGACTACAGATTCATTTATGCAGGGTTAGCCTCAGTTCAATGTTAAAACATTCACAAATACCAACGGTAAAGTAAAGAATGCAACACTTCAACAATACAAACACTTTGAAATTCTGTGTTTATTGACTACAGATTCATTTATGCAGGGTTAACCTCAGTTCAATGTTAAAACATTCACAAATACCAACGGTAAAGTAAAGAATGCACAACTTCAACAATACAAACATTTTGAAATTCCACAGATCTTCACTGGAACACATGAATATTCTATGCAAAATTGAGGCTAACCCTGCATAAATGAATCTGTAGTCATTGAACACAGCGGTATTTTATGAATTCAAAAAGGTCTATTGCATCAACCTTCCTCCAAATAATTAAGTCCAAACCCTTCCATAGAGCAAAATATACTGAAAAACTAAAAGTTTTTAGAATCTGGCATTATGCATATTGCTTATTACCTTGTTTGCTAATAAAACTGCTGGCACAGGTTCTCCTGTTGGTAAGGTAACTTTGTTGTCAAGATCATTCTTCCATTTTTGTACAGCTTCAAATGTTGATGCTCTAGTAACATCAAATACAATGAATGCACCAACTGCTTCTTTATAATACACCTAACAAGAAACAAGATTGATTTTAAGAGAGAAAGAAATGGAATAAACCAGAAAGGATTGTTGGCATATAACTATTACATGCAATCTAGGGCAAATTATGAGGTGGGTGACTGTTACTTAGAAACACATCATAAAGCCATCCTCTTTAGATTTTACCAATCTAATTATAATTATACCAATCCAATCATGAAATGAGGGCCACAGGTTTGTTAACTGCTTCATGGCTATTAAGTGCTACCCTTGTAAAACAAGAACAGTTTTTTTAAATCTAACCCCTGGATTCACTCTTTCAAAGACATGATTGAGTAAAGTGAACCACATAGCACTAGAAAGGAATAGTTAAAATATGGGAATAGAAGAGCAAAGATCAAATGCATTGTGAAGAGGTTTGTGGAGGTACTGTCTGCGGCTGCTGTCCTTAAAAGATGGAAATTAATTTATCAAGGGGTGTGAGGTGGGGAGGGGACTTAAACACCACTCCTATCAATTCCTCCACCTCTCCTATCTCAGCTGTCCCTGAAAAACCACTTAATTAAATGCCAAGCTATGCTATAACTTACTCTTGTCATATTTCCAAATCTTTCTTGCCCTAAAAAATGAAAAAAGTAGTAATACATGAATGATTTTATTCTGGAGTAAACTATATATTTAGTGCATTTATACCCTTTGATTCTAAAGCACTTTCTAGCTTCTTGTATGCATAATGTACACATATATAGGATATTACATGGTCGCGAAAAGATACGAATTTCATCTTCGAGTGTTGATATTATCTCTCATGAGTGAGTGCAGCGAACAAGTGAGAGATAATATCAGCACGAGAAGATAAAATTCGTATCTCCAAGCGGCCATGTAATGTTCTGCTTATTATATGAAATCTTCAATGAAAAATAATGGAGAATTTGAGAAGCTGAGCAAAAAGTTGAAATTTGACACCACCAGTGTTTACCACCAGATAAAAATTGTATCCCTACTGGCCACTGGTGGGAGTGGGGATATCAATTTTATTATTTTGATGTCACTCAATATCACACTCTATTTCATATAATAAGTTACTGTAGCTTACGTACATGCAATATCCTAGATATTGAGTTGTATTATTTTACTGCAGTGCAAAACTGAAAAATAGCCATACTCTATCTTCGTGATAATCATGTGACATAACAGATATTAAGACGTGGTGACACCACTCCAGTTTTACTGCTTCTAGAGATAATCTTTGTCTATAGTATCATATACCTGCTATATCCCAAAGTTGTAAACGGATAAGTGTGTCGTCATGTGACATAACAGATATTAAGACCTGGTGACACCACTCTAGTTTTACTGTCTCTAGATATAATCTTTGTCTATAGTATCATATACCTGCTATATCCCAAAGTTGTAAACGGATAAGTGTGTCTTCATCCCAGTTAATGACTTTGAGGGCAAAGTCAACACCAATCTTGACAAAGTTAAGGTATAACATAACATATGCATATCTCAATGCTTTTTGAACAATCATTGGGGCTACCTTCCCTGCTAGAAGAGTCTCCCATGTAGACGATTCCTGGCAGAGAAAATGGGAGACTCTGCTGGTCCAGGCTGTAAGTCACTTAGATTAACTGTTTAAATGTTGTATTTATCTCATTTTTTTTTACTTTTTTTACTTGTTGTAATTTGTTATTCTAAGTGGAAGCCTCTAAATAAATAAAATAAAATAATTAGTATTTATCACAATTAGATAGTCAAGTCCAATTTCTAGTGGCAAATTCCTGAAGAGGGTCGTACGTACAATTGCTGAGTGTTAGTTTAACTCCCCATGTTTCTTTATCCCAGACAACTTCAGAAATAGATTTTTTTGTTTGATTCAGTCAATCCATCGTTAATATTTTTTTTGGTTGACGGAAGTCAATGCAAAAATCTAGACGTCTAGTAGTTGTGAGAAGGTCAGTTCTTTCTAGCTATGGAGTAGTACGAAAAGTACTAAAATGCTGTTCAATTTTGCAATTAATTAAAACAAGAGTTGTTTGACAATTTCGAGGAAGTTAAGATATTGTCAGGACAACGTCAAAATCACTTAGAAAGAGGAACTACTTGTGGACTTTTTTATGTGCATGGATGCACAGCAGCTCACAGCAGTTTATAATCTTAAGTTTCGTTGTTTATAATCATTCCAGAACCAAACGCAGAAAACAGTTGTAAACACGTTCATCTACAAGCATGAGGAAGCTATAAAATCAAGGATACAGTAGCTCTATAATGCACTGAGAAGAATTGATGGACATATCTTTTGATGATACTTGTCTTTCCTACACCAAGATCACCAATAACAAGAACCTTGAACAAGTATTCCTTCTTTTCTCCTTCTGAACTCTGTGGAAAAAATAGACAATTTAGCTTCTTAGAAGATATATTTACAAATTAGGATTAAGGTGGAATGAATATTGTTAAAAATGCAGTCGACTTCTTACCATTTTTTTTCTTTAAACACTTTGCATATAATCATTCAAGAGCATGTTAGTATCATGTGATTAATCTAAATCTTCCAAGAAAAGTTGGGAGTATAGAACGACGCTTCTGATTGGATGATGGATTGGGAATGGAATCTACCTTACGGCAGCCTAAGGCTGTTTTGATTTACAGTGACGCAAAACTATTTCTATTTCTATTACGTTTTTCTTCTTTAAATTCTTCTGTTTCTTTTAAGCAATTTCATGCAAATTTTTGAAGGTTTTTTCATGCTATGCACAGATTGCGAAGGACTCTGTTCTTGAAACTTCTATCAAGTTTATTGGAAGTGGGTTCCCTGTGGTCTTGCTTGAATGGTACTGACACAGGGAGCCCGGCACAAAAGTCACTAGATAATTCTTGGGTAGTCGTGACTTTAATCAAACTCTCACCTCTTGGTAGACACCAGTTCAAATTTTAATTGAAGCAACGCATTCCCTAGTATATAGTGTTCTTCTGAGACCCATGCGCGTCAGCCTAGCGTCTGTTTTATATGGGAACATCACACAAATAAGTCCGCCATCTTAGAGCTAGTTCAAAGATTGAAGCGAGTACGTAGCTTGATTCTATATCTGGTCGAGGACAAACTTAACTAGTATGTTTGAATGAAGTTGCGTACAGTTTTTTCTCTCGCTCCCGAAATATAACTTTCTTTCACCTAGTGTCCGCTGACCTTTTCAGGACTTTTTTTTTTTCTTAAGGACTTTTTCATGAGAGGACGTTTTCATGAGTGAAAGGTCTGAAACAACCTGTTGTCATAGTTTCTTAAGTTCGAACAGTAGAAATCCATCATAATAGTGACAAAATCAGCAATTTTTGCCATTGGCCGCCATATTGGATTTGGTGGCGAAGACCCTGGGACGAGGTGCGCAATGAGATGCGCGTTGATGCGCGAGGTAAGCGATGCCCTCGCGATTGCCCAGTGTCTTTAATCGCATGAAAACAATATAATCTTTAGTTACATAGTATAAATATCACGGGGAATAAGTTGTTTTTAGTTTTTGGGATAAGAATTTGGCAGCACAGATTCATGATGAAACGACACATAAGTAAAACTGTCGAATTTTCGCTCTCATATCTTTTTAGCTTCGGTCCGATTCTCTTTTTTTGATTTTTCAGCGTTGCTTATTTATTCTTCCGAAAAACAAGTTGTAACCAGAACAACTGTATTGTTGAACTTTTTCTGAACGGGTACCCGAACGTAGGGTCAGGTTTTCTTGCTTGTACTGCACATGCGCGATTCCTCAACTCGTTCGACAACCATTGATCCATAACAGTCAGTCCACCAAACTGGTTTTTAAGTGGTTTTCTTCCATATATTTTACATAAATCCTATTGTTCGAGTAGAGGGAGGTTGGACAACGGCCATAAGCGATGGAATTTGATGGCGATACAGCTCAAGAGCGACACAAAGCGTCTCTTTTGTCTTGTACTTCTTCTTGGCGTTTATCTCTTTTGTGGAGCAGCTGTATTTCAGGTTTTAGAGAATGAAAATGAAGCTCATCAAGTTAATCATTTAAATGGAATAAGACAGACACTTCATAAAAAGTATAACATGTCTAAAGAGGAGTTTGAATTCTTCGTACGAAAGATAGAAATAGCCACGAAATATGGCTGTGGTGGTCCTCCTGAAAGCTGGTGTATATCAAGATGGTCTTATTATGCTTCGCTGTATTTTACTTGGAGTGTTGTAACCACGATAGGTAAGAATAAAATATTCTGAAAAAAAAGCAGCTATAAACTGATCCTAGCAGTGTGAGTATGGATTTGGTCATTCTTGAGTGAATCAAA
The DNA here is from genome assembly GCA_023349425.1 of Anthopleura sola. Taxonomy (NCBI): domain Eukaryota; kingdom Metazoa; phylum Cnidaria; class Anthozoa; order Actiniaria; family Actiniidae; genus Anthopleura; species Anthopleura sola. The sequence continues at coordinate 3,695,956 of JALHLI010000008.1, forward strand.
TCTCAACAAACATTTCTAAGAATAATAAACTGTGAGGAGAAATTCTATTCTTTCTTGGTAGAAAAATACAATGATTTCCGTGATATTTTCAGTCAAATGTTTCTACTCGACCCACTAAACTGTGGGTTGGAATTTGTGACTAAAGTTTTTTCACAGTGTTTTGTTTCCCCTTAATTGTAATTGCCTTTCAAGGTTAAAGAATCGATACTGTCATTTGCTCGACAAAATAATTTTTAAAAAGGCATACAAGCGTGTAGAATAAACAGGTTGAACAATGTAGGCCGCGTGTTAAAGACACCTTTCTTGAACTAATGAGCTACCAAACTTGGCACGGATTCTAGATAACCTTGCATTTCTCATTTTTGATTAAAAAAATCTCGATAGGAACTAAATATACTAAGGATAACAGGATCCCAAAAAATATATTTAGCTGTTTCAGTGCGCACGCTTTGCTTAGCGTTTGTATTAAGGCGCAGACACACGAGGCGATTTTTTATGCAACGTTTCATGCGACATCGGCACAAGAATTAGAGATCGCACCGTGTGACCGTGTGATCTAGGTTTTTGCGACGTAACAAAAGGGTTGAGTTTTCTAATCCGCAAATGAACGTTCTACACGTATTTCCCAAGAGTCTTGGGCGTTATAGGAGTAAAGTGTAAAGAGCGCGAACACGTGGAATATATATTAAGAAACGTTACTTGTACCTGTTATCGTTCTCTCGTTTCTTCAACTTGATGTAGCGTCACCCTAGATCAAAGTGGGTCAACAGTCCCGTCATGGAATAGAGTTGATTTGATAGTTATTGTTTCTTGCTTTCTTTGATTTTCTCGCTTTACGCACTGCGCGCGACATTTGTTAAGGCTGATCAGTTTACACGTTACAACTTTTGCTTACAACTGTCGCATGCAATCTGGTTACGCCACGCTTACAACACGAATTGTGTCGTGTAAATCAACCCTACAACTTGCTACAACTTTTATATTCTTATCGTACACGACAGTTGTGAGCAAGTTGTAGTTAAAATCGGCCTCTAGCGATTTTGTTTCCAAAGAAATTATTTTATATCCAGTTGAAGAAAAGTTTTGCCACCAAACCTCATGCCCGGTCATGCAGCCGCTGCGCAATTCTAATCTAGTTTAAAAAATCACTATCAATGCATAACATTATTGATTTTTTTTTATTTTTTATTTTTTTAAGGGTATGGTCATCTAGCTCCAGCAACTATGGAAGGACGAATATTCTGCATGATTTTTGCATTTTTTGGAATCCCGCTCAACCTAATGATTCTCAAGAACATCGGCGATCGCGTCAACGATCTTATACATTACATTCATTATCTGGTTATCGTAAAATTAAGTAAGAAAGACATTGAAATTCTTCGGACAAGAACACTTGTATGGACGCTTGGTTTTGTAGTTATTACGTTGTTGGTTGGAGCGACGCTTTATTCGCAGACAGAACACTGGAACTTCTTTGATGGGATATATTTTTGTTTTGTGACTTTCTCGACGATAGGATTTGGAGATTTGGTGCCAAATCAAGGTAAGTGGGTAAAAGGGGCTCAGAACAGATCTTTATTTCAAGTTCGTAAATTATCGCTGTGTTCCTGGATTACAGACACTCTTACTCAGGGATTAGTCTCATTTCAGCGTCAGAATATTCACAAATACCAACAGCTAAGTAAAGAATGTGCAAATTCAACAATACAAACACTTTGCGGAAATTCCACAGACCTTATCTTTAACATATGAATATTCTGCCCAAAATTGAGGCTAACCCTGAGCAACAGCGAATTCGAAACTGGAGAATTGATTGTGGTATGCCAGATATCACTCGGTGTGTGCGCGTTATTAGAACAAAAGAAAAAAAGACTACATAGATTACGAGTAAGAGTGGTATAAGCCAGTTCGGAGTTTCAGAATCGTTTTCAGTGCGCATGCGATTTTATCCCGAATTTCTTGCCTTCTTTTGTTTAAACCTTCTTTTGTTTTTAATTAAACAAAAGAATGTGAGAAATTCGAGATAAAATCGCATGCACACTGAAAACGATTCTGAAACTCCGAACTGGCTTATTGGTAGAATGCGCTGTTACGGCTCTGTCTCCCGCCGCTTGAGCAGTTCATGCTTAAGCTCATTGGTTCGATGGTGACTCAAATGGTTATTGGCCACCAATGAACCTCTATTTAACGACCACTATATATCGGTCGCTTTACGAAGGTTCTACTTCAATTGATTATTCCTATTGATTTTTCAGGGGGACCCCCAAGAGACTTCCTGCAAGTTTTATTAGAGGTATTGCGCGCTCTAGTGATAATCCTTGGTCTGTCCATGTTCTTCTCGATCATCTCGTCCATTCTTAGCGCATCAGAAGAGTTGCGTTTAACATTTCCGCTGACCAAAACGGGCTCAAGCAAAGAAAATGAAGAAAAAAGTCATGAAGGAACAACAAAGAATTCAGACGAAAAACAAAAAGATGAAAAGGACTTAGAAACTGCACAAAATATTAGAGAACAGTAAGACGTTTTGTGTATGAAGAGATACATATGGTTTGGGAGGAGTGTTTTAGTAAAAATTCTTACAACAATGAAGAAAAGCTTGGAAATAAGTTCCACAAATTTCAAACAGAATCGCCAAAACTCTACCGGGGTAATTCCAGGAGAAAATCTTTTGCACATGCGCCGAAAACAGACCTGAAACTGTGGCGAACATGCGCTTATCTACAAAGGTGTCTGGACTTGACTATAAGTCCATCCAATTATCAGATAGGTTCTTTTACTTCTCACAATAATGCTTTGGAAATTTTCTTCCTCATTCAAATTTTTATGCTATGGTAAGAAAAGTATACTCGTTTAAGCGCCGCCCCGATTAAGCGCCGCATATGAGAGCAAAATATCAAAAGGTCGCCCTCAAATAAACGCCGCAACCGAAACACTAAAAAAATAAAGAGAGGCGTGGAAGTTTATCGAGTAAATACGGTAGTATAGTACTGCATTATGCTAATTAATTTAGCAAAACAAAGTGCGCAATGCATTCTGGTAGCAGTAGTACTAATGCACATCAGTGGTCTATCGAATACGAAATAATATAATTTTTGTACTGCATTTCTATTGCTATGTTATATTTCTACTATATATGGGACAAGGTCAAAACAATTGTCCAAAATAGGGACCCGATTTTATTAATTTAGGTGGTGGGTACCGGTAAATACCCCCTCCCCCTCAGAGACCTGTTGAAATGCTCGATACTGGGTGTCTCCAGTGACTATTTCTATCCACAAATACGTTGTTTAGCATACATGTAAACAGACAGTACATTCATTTCTGTGATTTGACTTTTAGTTTTGGAGATATTTGAGTACAAAATCTAGGATTTCACTTCAGGAGGTGGTGGGTACCGGGTAACACCACCCCTCCCCCAGAATCGGGTACCGTAAGATGACAATTGTTTTGACCTTATCCCTAACTCATGACAAAACTGAGAACACATGAGAACACACATGAATCTCATCCTCAAGAGAATAACACGTGACCTTAGTGAAACGAAATAAAATTGAACCCAAGATAATACTTTGCTAATACAAATTTTCTCTCGTTCCATTTTACTCAGGGGCAAAATAGTGTTGCACGGCCACATTTTGTCTCATTAATTCAACAAATTTGCCCCCTGGGTAAACTGGAACGAGAGAAAATCTATATTATCAAAGTAGTGTATCTATAGACCCCTTGCAGCACGTCCGAGTTTAGCTCCATTGGGAAAACAAAACAATAGGTTCCAATTCTAAGGAGATTGATATTCTTTTGTTTTGCCCTCCAAATTGAGCTGCTTTGACGTCTCGTGAAAGGGAACCGGTCTATACTTGGTCATTTGCACCGAATTCTTCAGTCAGTTATCGATCCCTGTTCATAGACATTCATCAGTCTCGTCCTCTTGATAACGTCCCTAGTATTGTGAGGTGCGACTTTTATGTAAATGATCATCTGCTTCCCCCAAAAACGTTTGATATCAAACGTACACGTGGTTTAGATTTGTAAGACAATATTTAAAAACAAAATAAATCATTTTTACTGTACAACCGCGATTAATTTTTCTGCTCAAAACTTTCAAATTTTACCAATACCCTGAAACACCCTCTGCATGGGGACCCTCTGGGACCAAAGTCTTCTAACATGTGATGCTAAGTCCAGGAATCAAACCGAGAACCCAGAGGTGAGAATCGAATGCACTACCGCTAAGCCACCCTCGAATGATTCCCTGCTAGCTTCACAAATTCATATATTCTTTTTACGATATATTTTACAAATTTTAGCTTTATATACATTAGCCTAATTTATTTTTAATATTCATGCTCAGTTTTTTACTTCTGTTTTAATATATTGTCCTATTTTTCCGTTTATTTCATTTTAAGTTAATTCCAGGACCTCTCTAAAAATCACCAATGTGAGAGAGTTTTCCTGGAGCATATTTTTAATTCTTTGTGCAATAAAGATTATTATTACCTTACCATTACCTGTACCAGTACTTTCATTGGCATCTGCCATGGCTTTCCTTCATCTTACTTGCTACTGCCTGCATGAATTACTAACTCATTTGGGTTGACAAACACCAAAAATCACCAAACACCAAACATCAAGACGTCCGTCAAGGTGAAAAACACGCAAATTAATAAGATAAAAGGTTCAAATTATTGAATAACAAAGTGTTTTATATGGACTGAAATTGTGTCGAAAGCTGGTTGGCTGGTTGTGGAATCCAAATCATGCTTCGTTTCATTTCTTGTTATATCAAATACGGTTCTGAAAAAATATCTCAACGCATGAGAAATCTTATTCACCGGCAAAAATAATCAGTACCTACGGGTGACAAGAATAAAACGAGAAAACTGTGAATCGTAGAGCGAAAAAAAGCTGACAAAAAAGGTGTGACTGTGAATTGTTCTTCGTCACTTACCTAAAGAACTTCGCGCAACCCTGCCTCGACTCGCGTCATACTTGTTTTTAGTTTCGTTATTTTGTCAACAGATCCGGGATTTGTAAACACGTCTTATCACCTAACAACTCTCTCCTCTACGTTCACTGGCAATTTTTTAACACAACAACTGAGATGTGAGTTAAAAATAATCCACGCGAAAAAAACGCCATCGAGAAGATCCTTCATGAACGAGGACGAGAGACCATGACAAGCAATGAAAGTAGAATATTTATTAACATTAGCCTTCCTAACGGCTTACTCTTTGTTTGGGATATCTCATGGTCAGTACTACTACGGGTATAATTATCGACCTAAGAGTTATCTTGGTTTTCAGCGAGTTGCATCGCGCCCAAACCCGAAACGATATTTCTCGGCTGCGACATCCACCAACAATGGTTTGGCTGCTGGCTGGTACCGAAACAGAATGGATTATTGGAAAGCGCAAAAAAAGGTGGGACTGATCTTCTCATAACTCATTATTTAATCTGGTTTTTATTAGCGAAGAGGTTGTTAATCAATAACCTCTTGTACGTGTGTGTAACATGGCAGGTGGAATGGCTTGACAAAAAAAATCCTGCCAAACACTCATCAAACTACTCGATGTCAGGTACTAAAAAAAGATGATCGCCAAGAACTTACTAAAATTTTGCAAATATTTTCTAAGTATCCTTTGAGTGAAATATCTTCTGTTGAATATTATAACAACAGTCTTGACTATCAGAAGTGGGAATGACAGGGCTCTTCCTACCAGAAAGGTTACAGGTGGTAAAGCAGTGACAGGACCACATTTGTCAGGCTTGATAAAGTTTAATTTATCACCCAGTCAAGAACGTCTGAAAAAAATGCGATTTAAATATCTAAAAGCACAAAAAATCCTTCGTTTTTTTTCTGTTGCATAGAAAAATATCTTGACTATGTGTCTGGAATATCGTAGAAATAAGATCATAAGAGTAAAGTATCAGCAACAGTTTTGGGTTGGATTTTTCTTCCGTCGTATGGATCATCAATTGTTTTGAAACGCACCAGTTGGTTTTGTTAATTCTCTCTCAAAACAAACTCACTTAGAACCGCGTTTTTTTAATTATTTTTTACCAAAATAACGAGTTCTTTAAAATAAATATTGTTTTCGAATTTTAAGAAGATTTGATGAGAGTGGGACACATATGGTGCCGTGGTCGACTGGAGTCAAACTCTCAAATGGTTTTCTAATTCAAGCTTTGCATTGTGATTGGAAGTTGTCGGATTTTTCGATTTGTGATTGGTTCATAGTGGATACCCTTTCAGTGTCACGATACGCGTGTTTTTCCCACTCATACGAAAAGCGAGTACAGTTGTTATGGATGAAAGCGTCAACCAAGATTTGAAATGGAAAACCATTATTGATTATGGGGCCCAATATTGACGGGTCCATAAATACGTCATTTTGACCTTGGGCGTAACGTTTTCCCATTTCAGGCCAGGGGTCATTCCCGGCTTAGAGTATCTTTTCTTTGTTTAATGGTTGCGCACGAGAAGACACATGAATATGGATACAACTCAAACAAAGAATCTTATTCTCAAGGTAATGACACGTGGTCTAAAATGGGAAAACATTACGTCCAAGCTAAAAAGGGCTAATTTTGTAAAGTTGAAACCGGTCGACATGATTTTCTGTGTATAAATAAGTTATTTTTAGTGTCACCGACTGATTGATTGACTGCATAGCTTAGAAGGTGATCAGTATCAATTATGCCTCCATGGTTACGTTACCTTACAGATGTATGGTTACCAAGAAGGGATGGAAAGTACTACCATGATGACAACCACTGAGTCTCCTATCATCCCAACCACCCCCTACCCTACCCAGGACGGTATGGAAGTGGTCAGCTCTGACCAATCTTTCCCTTCCACCATGCAATCAGCTGTCACTCAAGAGGCCCAGCAGCCTTTTATACCAGGGTATCCTGAAACTAGTGTCATCCAATCACAGCCAACAACTCAAGATCTATCATCATCATCATCATCATCATCTGTCATGTCATTTCCACTGGCACCTGCCACTCAAGAAGTAACATCTACAGGAGCAGCCCCTGCTCCTGTGCAACCCCCTCCTGTGCAGTCTATCATACAACAGACCACGGCGAGCTCTCAGACCGAGCAGTTTGGGGGGACAAAGTTTTCACGACCCCATTCACATCTGCTTCCTTCTTCCTCTTCTGGTTCAAAGTAAGTTCTTTTCGATATCAAAAGTTAAGCTATCGGGGAAGCACGTACGGGTGGTGTGCGTTCGACTGTCTATGTACCGCTTAATTCTCATTTGGCTATGTTCATGTGTTTGATCCTCATACCCGCCTCCATTTTGTGGATATTCGCTTGTGGTTTTTTTTCCTGTGCTTTGGTTAAGCATTTCCTCCCATTTTTCCAGTTTTGAAAATCCCAGACATCTCGTGCTGCTTTGGTGCCGTAATTATAAAAATGTTATAAATTGTTGCACTGGAGGTTTATTTTGGGAATACAATCAGCCATTCATGAAGCGTTCATTGTTTTGTTTTTTAGATTGGTTACGAATGCAGAGATCAAAGAACACAATTCATCGCGCATATGCAATCCTGGTCCTCCATTAAAACCAAATCCGAGATTAAAGAACTGTCTTGTCATAGGAGACTCTATTGCTTTAGGGTAAGTAGCTGTCTGTCTGTATGCCCTCATCTAATCTGTCTTTCTTTATACGCATAATTATCAGTCAAGAGAGTATGAAGAAAGAGAGCACATCTTTCTGCCCTATGATGATTATTTAAAAATCTATTCTTAGCTCCACGCGCAGCCTTTGATTATTTTATCATGGATTCCGGATTCAGGCTTCGCGCGCGCGCAGCTAGCATTAACAATGCTCCTTTCCGTAGTCTTCCCACAATTCCTTATTATCCCAGCGCGAGCTCGAGGTCAGGGTAAAAGTTGCATATTTTTTATACATTCTTATGCAAATTTTACCCTGACCTCGAGCTCGCCTGGGATTATAAGGGATTGTGGGAAGACTACGGAAAGGAGCATAGATTTTTAAATAGTTTTCATAGAGATAGACCTATGTATGGGATATTTGCTCTCTTACTTCATACTATCTTGTTGTCAGTATATCTTACACCATTTCAGTTTCCACCACTCATCTCGTTTATCCTTTCCTCACAATGTATTTTTACACAACATTTTTCTAGATATCTAAAATCTGTGAAGTACCTACTCAGTAACAAATGTCAAGTCCAGCATGCTCCTTTCGCCCGCGGTTCAGGTGCGATTGATTCGCGCCATGGTTTAAAATGTCTTCCCCTTTTTCTCAAAACTACTGCCATGGAGCCAACGACCTACGACGCCATATTGTTCAACTTCGGTATGCATGACATCGACTACAGCAAACGCTTTCCTGAGGTAAGTCACGTGTGTGATTTTGAGTAGTGACGTATTTCCGGTCCTATCTCACTGCGAATGCGCTGACAGAAGGCTTCTTAACATTCATTTGAAAGGATTACTCGATGTCTGGTAGTATGGTCTTGGTCAGTATCTTTAGTCAATAACTTCATAGAAGAAATTTTAAACGGATCAATTTCGAAAAAGCAAGAGGAATCCAAAGTGCGCATGCGTATTAGGCTAGCATATCCCATATTTCACATTTTTTCATATTTTCTCCACTTTTTTTATCAACAGGAACATGTTCCTTTCCAGGAATACAAGGAAAATGTACTCAAACTAAAAGAATCTTTCTTGAAGACCGGAGCAAAGATAGCATTTGCTCTCACTACACCGTTCCCAAGCGACAAGACGAGAAACGATCGAATCGAAATGTTCAATGCAGAAGCCGTGAGGTAAACGAAAACTAACCCTTTGAATGAATTGCCTTCTGTAATACGTGAATTTACAAATATCTAATAACATTTTGGGCGTAGTGCTTTCCCATAGGTCTTTACTGAGTTAGATAAACAAGGTGCATTCTGGTCTAGCTTGGGTACGAACAGCATTTAAGACAAGAAGACAATGCACAATGACTACAATGCACCATGCTCGCTATTTCATAAAAGGCATATTTTAGACCAACGATCTGTCTTCTACAATATTGCGCGCAACTGTTGCAGATGGCTCACACTGTGACAATTTTGGTCATAGCGAAGAATGGCAAAGGATTAACTCATAAAGTCTTATCCAGGACTCCAAGATTACCCGTATAAATGTCTCTTTAGAAGCATAAAACAAAATTTATTATATTTTCAAAAATCGCCTTTGAAATCGCAGCAAAAATCGCCAATGTAAACGTGCCTTAAAGCAAGCACTGTGTCTCGCTTTCGACCCAATTCTTGATGTCTAGATATCAAACAAAGCACATGTACACTAGTTATCAATTCTGATCTATTCTTAAAACAGGATTATGGAAGGCGGTCGTCGCATTCCAGTTGTTGATCTTTACAGCCTCGTGGTCAAGAAATGCGGCAAACCACCATATGACTCCTGCTCGATCATGAAGGGACCACGTGACGTGGTAAGTCATGTGACAAACAACTGACAAAGCTGCCATATTAGTCTATCAACTTGTATTCTTTGTATTCCCTTTTTACCATTGGTGCAATTTCTTTTTTCTTTTATTGAGTACCGTTTCTTTTCTTTTCTTGTATCGATGAAGGAAGTTCGCGTGCAAATGAAGTTGCAAACAGAATTTCTTAAACTTGGCATAAACATACTCAAACGTATTCTTGTTCTAAAATAAAATTTAGAATGGGAATCCCCCCTTTATTTAGAGCTATGAGAGTATGAAGAAGTGAAAAACTTGTTTTGCTCATTCGAATGACGTAATCACGATGAGTACGAATTCATAAAGTCATGCTTCGTACAAACAATGCCCGCGAAAGTCCTTAAAGAAGATAAGAGTTAATTAAGATAAATTCTAAATAGGATTTTTAAACCCAAGGTAAAGGTATGTCCTTTTCTCTCCTACAGCATTATAACGAGGAAGGTAACCAACTACTGGGAGTCAGGGTGGCTGCGACATTTGCCGCACTTCTCGACCAACAACCTAAAAAAAGTAAGATATTTTGCCTTTTATAAAGACTAGAAAGAACCGCTATTTTGAAGTCATAATTTTTCAATTGTATGTTTCATGCACTCAATTATTGTCTTTTGATAGCACATTCCAGTAGTTAAGGCGCGATAACATGGTGCAATTTTCTCTGCAACGCTTGCGGCTCGTGTGCGCCGTGTAAACTTTCTTTCAACTTTCACCTTGCAGCTGCACAGAAAATGAGTACTTACTCTAAAAAAAGGAGAAGTCTGCTCTGACTACTGTTGCACCTTGTGAAATATTTCTTTCTTTCTTTCTCATACTGCTAATTCTATTTCGTTTCCAGGGCAACCTGCTCCCCGCAAAGCAATTGTTCGAAGATACTTCGAGCAGCGAGGCTACAGTGACTACTACATCCCAGATGATGCAATCACATGCCCAGATGCAGTTACCCGCTGTCCATTAGGATCGACGTGCTGCGAGAGCTTGATCTCTTTGACAGGTTATGGATGCTGCATGTTTCCTAATGCTGTCAATTGCCCTGACAACTGGCACTGCTGTCCAAGTGGATCGACTTGTTCACCAAATTGTACCATCCGTGAATGCAAATGCGTTACGTACACTTCGTCCAATAATGGAACCACCATTAGTCATAAGTCAAAGGCAAACGCAAAATATCTCGCAGAAACTAACTTGAACAGTGGAACTGACGAACACTTGAGGACGAATTTCAAGCCCATTACTGACCCACTTCTAAGGGTCTTGAAGAAGTTAGCTAATGCACACCAAACAAGTAAACACCACCCAAAGAAGAATGCCAACATGTGGACGAAGAAACTCTTCGAATCGAAGGGTAAACTTCAGTTTAAGAATGTGAAATTCAGCAAGTCTAAAACCAGGAAAACGAAACATAAGACTACTTTGAATCGGTTGCAAACACAGCATTCCATTAATGTGGAGTTAGGTCATTTGATTGAGCATCATCATAAACACAACTTGAAGGATCTCAAAAAGTTACTCAAAAAGGGTGTGAAATCGAAAGGAAGAGGCCCAATCCACGTTCAAAATAAAACAAAACTTTTGCACTTAAAGGAAAGGCATTTCAAAGTCAAATCAACACCAAGGAAACTTGCTAAACCTGTTTTCAACCAGAAAGGAAAATTGCATCCAAGAAAACATCAGAAATTGCTTAACAAAAAACAACATCATAATAGCTTGCATACCAACCCTGAATCTCATCATAAACATTTACATGCACTACATGAAGGACGGGGAGTAAGTCAGAATGATGTCAAAGATGGTCCTTCCAAACCTCATGTTGATCATGAGCATCAATGGAATCATGGCAGTGCCAATGAAAGCCTACCAAACACAGTTAATCATAGCGCAGCCAATCAAAGTCTTCATAGATTAGCCAATCACAATCAATCGTTTAGATACGAATTTGTCGCTGATAGAAAGATTTTAATGGACGAGTCAAATAATAACTCGCACGTTTCTAGACTGAAAGCTGACAAGGAACGAAAAGGGATCAAGAATGTTAGTGTGAAAAGCCAACAAGGACCTTTAAATATTAATCAACTTCATAGCTCCAGAGATGAAAATCTATATTCTGGTGACGACTCAGGGTCTGCTGAGGGAAGTGGATTGCGTGACATTGGTAGCGTTGGCTATGATTCTGATGAAGAATATGTGTCAGGTAGTGGAATGCGTGACAATACTCCCAGTCCAATCAACCCCATTGGACAATTACCTCAACATTCAACTATACAGTCTTCAAAGAAACCCGCACAAAACACATCACTCGAAAGCGAATATTCAGCAAGTGCAACGTCTGGGAGCGAGACTCTTCTAAATGTTCTTTTACCTAATTCTCAAGGTGAAAGTAACGCAATGCTTGACACCTACGATGACCTTAATCCAAGTGGTGATGGTCTCGCAACACGTGAATTAACCGAGGAAAGTGACATAACTAGTGCATCGGGAGAATCTCTTGATAAGACCTTGGGTAAGAGTGCAGATGATAACGATGATCATGGATTTGACTTAATGTCCAGTGCTTTGATGGAGAACGATGGTGCAAATAATGAAGTTATAAAGGAAGAACAAAGCGCTGAAAAGCGTCATGATGTTGCAAGTGGTACCAATAGCCAAAATGGACAACTTGCAGGAACTATTAAGAAAACCACAATACAAGTAAAAGTGGACAAAGGAAAGCCATCTTTGATTGATGGAAATGGTAGCGATGAGAATGAAGATGATGATATACGTGGCAAACATGATAAAACAGCTGCACTCAATGCTGATCATGGCATGGATAAAGAACCCGTCGAAGACAAAGAACGAGTTGAAGTTGACTTAGATGACAGTAATAATCTAATAAGCCTTGATAGTTTATTGGAAAACAACTCAGGATACAGCAATGAAACGCAATCAGAATCATCAGCAAAGTCATGGAACTCGAGTTCTAGTCCTGAAAGTCAAAATGATGTTCATAAAGAGGCTCCAATAGGGTCTGAGTCTGAGTCTAGTTTGATGAGCGAGCTCCCTTTAGAAAGCCTGGCTTCTGGATACTCAGATGATACACAGACATCAGAACGAAGCACGATAAAGGGATCCAATATAGATTCGGTGGAGAACCCGGGAGAAGGTTCGGCTTCTGGAAATTCATTGCTGGAGTCAAAAATAATGAGACCTAATCCTGCTTTGGTTGAGAGTCCTGAGAAAAATGTATCAACTTTATTGTTAAAAAACACAGCGAAAACGACAACGAACCTTGTTGACGATTCCAAAAGTAAATTAAGTGTAGCTAATACTATAGTACCGACTCCAAGAACTGAACAAAATCATTTGCAAAGAAAAGATCATGTTAATGCAGTTATGCATGTCAATCCATCCATAAAATCTCGCTCCGGTAAAAATCTTAATCAGCTTTCAGAACGCCAGGAAGACAAAGCCACCACGAAACTAAAAGATGGTGGCATCCAGCGTTCAAATCTTAGAAAAAAAAACGAACTTAAAACTGCTACTTTGAAGACTTTTGTTCCCAAGCTGCCGAAAGTTATGAAGGATAACAATGTTAGAAATAATCAAAAAATAGTTTTTGAAGCCGACCAAGAACAGCAAGAAGAGAGAAACAATAGTCGCTTAAAATGGAAAGGCTCTTCCAAAGGAAATAAAACTTCGAAAAACGCGGCGACTTATTCATATGTTACTGAAAAGAAAGGAATGAGAAATTACGGAAACGAAAACAAGTCGCCTAAACAGACGAAGGGAAAATTTAGTAAGAATAGCGCACATTCTATCATAGGGGAGAGAGATGATATAAGTAATGAGAATATAGATGATGATCAGACGTCTGTGCCAGAAGGAGAAAGTGGAAGAGGAATACTAGAGGCATATTTGGCCACACCTTGAAACGTATTTCAGAAAACGTTGACGGTATGCCTGAAATCTGAAATCTGACACTGAGAGCCAGCACAGGCCATTGCTCAAAGGTGGTGGCATATTTAGATATTCACTTGTTGTGAACTACTAATTGAATAGACAAAATATGTATCACTAAATCACAGCTCACGGCCCACAATTCATTTTGGTCTCAGATTTCAAATTTTCCGGAAACAGCCTTTTTTACACATTACGTCATCTAGCGGCCATGTTGGTGGTATTTTACAAAAGGTCCCTCATTAGCTTCCTTTGTTATCATGCCATCGACATGGCCGCCATTTTTTGGTCTTTGGGCGTTCTCTTGGGAATATTTGCAACCATCAATAGACGGCAGCTACTCACTTTACATTAGAGTTGTTCTCATTAACCCGTGAAACAAAGTCGGTGCTTATTAAAGTGTAATAATCAAAGAATTAGAATAGAAAACAAAACAATCGGTGTGAACTAGAGTGTAATACACTAAAGTGTATTTCACGGGTTTATGGGAACGCTCTAAAGCCGTTACGATAACTTTACATTAATATTTAAATAATTTATAAACCTTGGTAGGTAACAATAGGGGATTTGCAATAGTAGTGTGAAGTTTTGGACTGAGGATCGATAGAAAATGAATCTAGCTATATAGTTATATAATGTTGGTCTGATCCGCGGTTAATATATATTTTTTGAAGCCCTGAAATTTTTTTCGGGCTTCTATACTTGCAATTACTTAAATTGCTTAATACTCCGCGACGATCATATTCATACACAATAGCTATATAGTCGTAGATAAATAGCAAACTAGGAAAAATAGCAATAAATAACTATCCTTAAAATGGTAATTTTCATTTCTTATAATTTTTTTGTTGCCGTTATTTTTTATACACTAGCTATTTAGTGATTTACTGTAAGCTGGTCTTCTAGGTTTTTCAATTAGTTTTGTAATCCGATCGCGAAATCAAAGTTCATCATCATTTTTTTTTTTTTTTTGTTACAGGAGGTAAGAAACATTATATAAATTAAACAAGTTTGCAATTCGGTTTGTTTCGTGTTGTGATTTTTACTTTGTAGACTATAAAATAACATTCTTTTGTGACCGGTGTCTTGGTACCTAAGCTACCGTGTTTGCTCGAATAAGCGCCGCCCTCAAATAAGCGCCGCAAAAGTACCGCGGCGCTTATTCGAGTAAATCGGTACATAGTTCTAGATAGACCCCTAGCAGCACGGTCGGAATGCAGCGCAATTTAGACTCCTGAGGACCAAAACAGTAGGATCCAATTCTCAGGAGATTGAAATTCTTTTGTTTTGTCCTCCAAATTGAGCTGCTTTGACGTCACGTGAAAGGGGTCTATTGACGTCACACCTCTATCGCCAAACCTGCCTTGAGTCTGCCTGGAATAATAAGCCACTAATTTTTTAGGATTTGAAACATTTTATTTCAAGAATTTAAATTTCTTAGTATTGTACCACCCTGGACTGTAATATTTTATAAATTAATATTCATGATGACAGTGTGTTGGATCTACTCAACATCGTTACCATGACGACGATTAAAAAACTTGACCCTTAAATGTGACGACATGCGGTTTGGTTCATTTTTAACTCTTAAAAATCCCTGTTAACCCTAATCACATTCCAAATATTTTGCCAGTGACTATTTTACGTCGAGTTCATTTGTCATTGGTAAAAAAATAAAGAAAGTAATAATACTCAATAGAATAATATGTAATATCTGAAACCAAGTAGGTATGTTTGTAATGCATATTGTATCTTGTAGCATGCTTAAAATTCTGAAGCTGATTTAGTTTCGGTGTGTTAGTAATTATAAGAGCCGACATTTTGTTTTCCAGGAGAACTTGAATCTAGGCGCGCAATGCATTGTTTGTCACAGCGAAAATTTCCAAGTATTTTCTATTATCTCTTGTCAAAATGAAATATTTTCCATCCACAACGATAATTTATTTTAATTTCGAGTGAAAGCTGTTGTTTATCGAGCTGAAAACCTGGCACAAAGAAATACTGAGCTACCAACAAAACGTTCGCTGATTGCATGACTAATTGTTTCGGGCTGAGAGAAGCGAACTGATCACCTGGATAATAAGAGTGCAAGACCTCCAGTATCCAGCACTGATGAAGGGCTAGCAGGAGAACAACTATCATTAACTTTGCGGGGTCCACTCCAGAAACAAAATTTCAATTTTAAATTCTCAAACTTCCTATTCCCCACATTTTTTTTAGAAAATCTTGGACCAAAATGGGGACCGATGTAGTGTGATCAGACACCATGCCAAATGAAACTCCCCAAAATCTTTCCCAAGTCAGTTCGAAAAGCTGACCACCAAGTATGCATATCGCATTCAGACTACAAAGAAGTAGATTTTGCTCCGGAATGTTTTGCTTCAGTAGGGCGGAGAGGCCTGACTTCTACTACTGTATTGATAGCTGTTACACCATGGCTAAGTATAGATACCCTAATATGAGTTACGAGTATAGTTTCATCTTATTTAACTCATGGGACCTTTAGACGTCATTGGTTTCTAAATGAAGACCACTCGAAAATGTCATGCAAGTAAGCAATGTTTTCCAGCTTACACGCGTTATCTGCCCGGCCAAGCTCACACGACGGTGAACTCCTTGTCTAGCCATCCCCAAACCTTCTTTGCAATTTGCTCCGAACCATTCAATACGAAAGCATGTTGTATATCGTCATTGCAAATCATGATGTCACCATCCGGGAACAGTTGCTTCATCTTTTCGTAGCACGACCGGGGCACCCAGGGGTCACGTGCTCCGTAGTAAAAAATAAGTTTATCGATATTGTCACTGACGCTTTTCATGTCAATGTCCTTGATTGTACCGAGGTCTCGACCGATTCTTAACATGTTTTCCATCGCCCGGTAGTTTAGGAAGGCATGGGTAGCATTGACTGTACTTTCATGAGATGACTGCTTGTTCAAATGCATCCACCATCCAATCGACCACTTTTTGAACACCGCAGGCATTAGAGAAAAGAAAAAAGTCATAAAGAGAAACGGCCATTGCAAGTAGAAACAAGCCACCCACCATAACCGACCGCTTGGAGATTCCATGATGTGTTCGATAGCGGGGAAAAGTAGAATTCCCTTGAGGAACTTATCTTTATCGTGGTAGCGTTTCATCATCTGTAAAGTGATGTACGCACCGGCTGAATGCCCAATCAAGATCACTTTGCATTCCTTGGGGATGTGATAGGCGATGAAAGAAAGCTTGTGGGAAATCTGGTCTTCAAGGTGCAAAACGTTTGGGGAATTTTCTAGTTCGGGGGATTTTCTTTTTCCGCAGGTGAAATATCCTGCCTCTTCCACCTGACAATGACCTGTAAGAAATGCAACACATAATACTTTACTTATGTGGCTGAAAATTCCCTAAATAGGAAATATAGACCCTTTGCACTAATTCCCAGTCTGGGGGTCAATACAAAATAATCCTTTCTCTTGAAGATTGAAATCTTTTTTGATGTTAATATTTTTCATTGTTTTGACCCCCAGGTTGAGAATTAGTGCAAGGGATCTATATAAACCATATTTAAAAATCGTTGTCTAGCAACGTCGAAAAAAATAAATGAAGTTAAGATCGAAAGGTGTTCTGGGTAAACAGTTAACGAGGCTAAAATTTGCATATTCCAGTTTTTCAGGTCTTGAACATCGATTCAAGTTACCTGACAAGGCATTTCGCGATTTTCATGCATGTGTCTGTATACGAACACTCTTCAAATGCCCGGGGTATAGAAGATATTACATGGTTGCGCGGAGATACAATTTTTATCTTCGAGTGTTCGCTGCGCTCACTCGTGAGAGATAATATCAGCACGAGAAGACAAAATTCGTATCTCCAAGCGGCCATGTAATGTTCTGTTTATTATATGAAATCTTCATTGACAAATAATGGAGAATTTGAGAAGCTGAGCAAAAAGTCGAAATTTGTCACCACCAGTGTTGATATAAATCGTATCCCCACTGGCCACTGGTGGGAGTGGGGATATCAACTTTATCATTTTGATGTCACTCAATATCACACTCTATTAATAAAATAATAAATTTCGGATATCAACTACCCAGAATACCCCTCGGTCTTAGCTTTGATGATCGACCCTTTTAAACCTGACAACGATTTTTTCATTTGGCGTAGATAAAATTGGAACTAGTGACTTACGATAAAGGTTTTCAGTTTTTATTGGCGAATTTGACTTTAATTATAGTGAATTATATTCGTTTCTATGGCAACGAGACCTGTTTATGACCTGCTAACCTAATAATTGCTCATTATCGTCGTTGACGTTAGAATACAGGACCAAATAAATATAAAAAATGAAATCCGGAACACCTTTGAAGTGCTTTAAGATACATCTAGGAGTATTCATTTATAATCAATACACGTTCTATCCAAGACCTTCCCGTTGCTAAGAGACCATTTTTGACGTTCTTGTTTAACGTAATATAGTACTGGCCACATCCTTGGGCCAGTTCTCTGGTGTTTTGCCGAAGGAATTTGAATTCAATTATTTTATTGCTCTTACATAGGGAAAGATTTTAACAATTCATTCAAGAGTGATAATCATATTACTGTCCCTAATCCGATTTTCCCTTCGACTAATAGCCGTAAGAAAATGTTTTTGAGCTCCGTTTGCACCAACAATAAAAAAAACATCGCTCGTTTTCGTACGATATTATTATGTTGTTTATATTTAGGAATTTCCCACTAACTGAGAAAAACCTACGATATTTTCTTCGTTATTTTTTCTTCGGTTTGTATTCTAATCATCAATACTTCCCACGCGCTGTTTCAAAATCAGCGAACGCCTAATTCTTTTCCATTGCAACTTCGAGTACATGATTTCCATGTACTATCTAAATTATGTCAGCAAAAATCTTTAAAAACGCGACAGCACTTACAAATTATTCACTAATTACTATGCCGCAAACTAAAAATAACAGATACTGATGAAGAGAAGAAGAAAATTATTTGTTCCTGAGAGATGTCGAAAACTAAATTCATTTGATTTCGGTGGAACTTTATTTGAACGAAGGCAAGCGCGCGGCTTCATGATTTTTTTCGCCATTAATTCAATAAAACGATATATTTGTTGTCTTACGGTTGTTGTGATCTTGCAAATATAAATTGCGAAACCCTGATAAAAGAAGACAGGTTTGATGCATAATTGAACGAATAATATTTGAATGAATGGCGAGTTTCACTCTCGCTAGTTTCTCTGACAGGTGTTCTCGTGAATACATTATGAGGCAATATAAAAAACATACAAGTATATATTGATCGCAGAAAAATGTGAACTTTCTTTGCTCTTATTATTCTTATTTTGGAATTATGATAGCTTTTTAGGAATCTTTAGCGAATTAGTTTGGTCTTTGGACAGAATATTTTGTAATTTGTGAAGTAAATCGTCAGGAAATTTTTTAAGTAAAGCCACTTCAGGTACGAAGATATTCCTAAGAATTTGACGTCGTTTCCCCACTAATGTTTGGTGTTAATGGCTTTTACTTAAATCAAACAAAGTACTGATTTCCTAAGGATTCCATACCTGCATGCCCTACTCCGTAAACAGGGATTTTCCCACCGCTTTCTTTGAAGAGAGACTCGATGAAGATGTCGTAGAACTCAATACTACCAGGGTTGCCGGGGATAACAACGATACAAACTCGTTCGTTGTCCTCATGAGGGACGGCATAAGATATTTTAGTGTGAACACCATTGATAAAGGCTATTTCATGGCGTACTACGCCATTTTCTGGTTTGGCACTCATGGAGAAATCCAACGAGAATAAAGTGAAGAAGCTTGCTAGAAGTCGTCGTATTGATAACTAGATTAATATTGACAGCATGACGCATGCGCTGTCAGTCTTCCTTCCTGTTATGATAACATCTGTGCCACTCTTGTAAGCGTCAATTACACACATCATGGACTTATGCTATTGTGAATTATTCTTCTTACTTAGTGTTATTGCATATATCAGGATATTCATTTCCTGTACATCAGGACACAAGTCAAACAGTCAAGGATGCTTATTTTAGTTTTTCCTTTTTTGTTTTGTCCACGTTGTAATCCGTGATTAGGGTTCTTATTCGTGGCGAAATGAAAATACCATGGCCCAGACGGGAGGCTTAAAAATGTTTTTTCTCTAACTATAGTGAATAAGAATAAATATTCGGGTTTTTTTTCTCGCGGTATCTCTGTGATGACTTTGGTTGTTGAATATAATGACTTTTAAATCTCATTTTATATTCTAGAAACTCTTAAAAGAAAGAAACAGAAAGAACGAAAATATTAATGGTCTCGTGGCGGTGAATATATTTGAATATAAATGGCAAAAAAAGGGGAAAACAGATTTGTTTTTTAGCTTATGTATTTCCTTTCGTCCGTATCTTTCTCATATTTTGACTGTGACTTTTCTATATCAATAAATTAATCAATCCTAATCACAAGGAGCCCAAAAAATTATATTGACCCAAATCCACACATAGGATACCATAGGGAAATTATATAGGAAAACAAAGGCGCGCGAAAAAAAATGTTCTGGTGCATTTTTTAGGGATTTTTTTTGCTCGTTCGTATTATAGAGGAGATTATCTTGACCAAGAATTTTAAAAAAATATTTAAACGCGATTTTTTCCCGATTTTATTTTCACCTTTTACTTTTATCTAAATTGGGCTCCCTGTGATCCTAATTATTATCAATTATTATTAGGATTTATCAAAGATGGCGCCTTTCCAGCTATTCACGGCGTTGTTGTCATAGTAACAAGTGTATCATCGGTCAGCGGCATTATTTCTGTGGAAACGAGACGCCATCTTGACATTTCTTCAAAACAAGAAAAGAAGACTCGTAAAAATGTCTACATTTGGGAGATCAAAAGGAGCCCGATCAAGTAAAAACGCAGACTTACAAATAGCCAAATCAATTGAGTATCTATTCGCTTAATAATTTTCTAATTTGGTTGTTTTTAGCCTCTCCAATCCGCAGTCATTCGCCAGGCAATCTTCGTCGTTCTGGTAGCTTTGGCAAGTCTACTGGGAAAGGACTGGCAGCTTCATTTGATTCTACTGCAGCTAGAAGGTACTTATAAACGCTCAATGCACAAAAAGAATGAGCCATGATAAATGGCAATCAATAAACGTTAATTCTATCATTTGCATTTCTGAGAACAAGTTTTAATTAACGCTGTTTCAAGCTCTTTGTTGCTTGCTGTTACTTCAACATGATAAACAGAATTCCAGAGTTGTCAGCCAAGCGTACATAATTTTTGTTTTTCCAGCTTAAAGATAATTCTTCTTCGTATATTCTTTATTACTAACTACTTCTTAAATAGTTTAAAATCAAATTCTGATAAGAATTTAAGAAAATATAAAAACATTTTTTCCTAGTAATGATTATAACGACCTTGCTAAATTTGCTCACCGTAACTTGTTCCTTTGTCCTCTTGAAGTTACTGTTTAAATATATCCTCCTCTTGAAGTTACTGTTGAAATATCTCCTCTTACTTTATATTTTTCTCTAAAGAGATGCAAACATTTTGCATTTAGTTGTAAATTTTGAAGTCAATGAAAATTTTTTACAAAAAATTTAAAATGTTGTACGCATAAATGTTTGGTAAATGCAGTAAATAATACAGTCGTTTGCATCTAAGCGTGAACACCAGATGGCAAAACATGTTCTAAGTGGAGCCTGAAACTTGTATGTTTGGTGGCTAAAGGGTCAACATTTGGTGGTCTCGTTTCATGGTCTCCTTTGAAATCTACAAACGTTAACATTTTAGCCAAAAAAACATACAAGTTTCAGGCTCCACTTAGAAGGTGTTTTGCTGTTTTGTGTTCACGCTTAGATGCAAACGACTGTATCAATTCCTATAACCTTAAAGTCTCACCATAGATTTTCTTCTTCACAGTAAACACATGCGGTCGTCAACAGCTGACGTAGGAAACATAGAAAATGAATACATTAGGAATCTACAGCAACAAATCTATTTCTTAGAGCTTGAAGCAAATTATCTGTATCCTTGTACATGCTAATGAAGACATTTATTCAGTCAAAAACATTGGTAGAAATCTGGGAAAATGAGTAATATTGTTGGGACACAATGCTGTGAAAATTCATATGAGTGTGTGTGTGGGGGGGGGGGGGGGGAGGGGGAAGGGGGAAGGGGGAAGAAGATTGTAACTTTAATGGGATGGCTATCCTATTTCAGCTTTTCAATTTTCTTTAACTGCACATTAATACAGTCGAGAACAGTCAAGAAAGGCATCTGGTAAGAATACAAATTAATCAGATTACAGTTGTAATTATGTTAAGGGAAGAAAAAGATTTGGTACTACAGAATTTAGAATAATGCAAAAATATTATTTTGATTTTGCCGAATAAAATGTTTTCTGTCATTACTGAATCTTTTAAGGTCTGGACACACAATGTGATTTTTTATGAGATGCTGCATGTGAACCCAGTGTAATGTTCCTTGTGATGTCGCATGTGATGAATCTCACTGTGTGACCATCCACCACGCATGCAAATAACATAGCACAAGTGATCAAACAGTGTGATCTAGGTTTTGCAACATCTCATGCAACATCGCATAAAGAAATCGCACTGTGTGTGTGCACCTTTACCCTTTCTGTCACGTGATAGATAACCTATTGAACTTGGATTATACCAAATTTTGAAAAAAATCTCTGTGGAAAACTATTTTTTTATTTTTTTAATGAAAAAATGGTGCCCCTCAGTCTTTTTGACATAGCATTGTTATGGCAACATTATACCCAATCAGTTTATAACAAAATCACTCCTTGGCTCATGATCTTCAATGCGACTGGTGTATTGGTATCAGTGTACATGTATAAAACATGAGATCCGATTACTTATTGTTTCAAGACCTCTAAAAGAGAGTGGAGCCACCTTAAAACCAAACATAAATATAATGTGTGCATTTATTGACAGTTATTCCTCCAAGAGTGACGGAAGAAGCAGACCGAATGATGAGAAAATTACGTGACCTCCAGGGTCAACTAGATGAGCGATCTAATGATAACAGCAAGAAAGAATCCAAGATCCTCATGCTAGAGGCTGAGAAAGACACGGCTATCAAGAGGCTACGTGATACACAAGGTATTCAATTAATATAATTCAATGAAATTTAAAAACTTTTTGAACATTAGAGGGGTTTCATGCAGCGGCATTTAAGGAAAGGAAAAATGCAATGCTCACTTCTCATCTCTAGGGTCTTACTTTTGATTCTCCTTGTTCTTTGTTTTTTCTCCATCTCAAAACCTAACAAGCTAAATTCTAATTGTATTTAACAGAGGACCATGAAGCAGAAAAGCGCCAACTTGTCAATGAGATAGTATCCTTGAAGAAATTGAAAAATATCAGTGAGAGGGACTCTACTCGAAAAGAGATGCAAGTTCACCAGTTTAAAGCTGAAGCAGAAAAAGGATTAACATCACTGCAAGATGCCGAGAGGAAAATCCAGCATTATAGGGTTGAGGCAAGTAGTAAATTACTGGAATTGATTACCCTTTTTGGCTTTCATGTAATGTTTTCCCATTTTTAGACCATGTGTCATTCCCTTGAGTATCATTGCTCTGGAATGGTTGCACTCCAGGGGGTCGTTTTGTATGGAGATGCTCCGCCCAGACTCTTGACCCCTTACCCTTTTATATACCAAATTTAAGCAATAAGGTGGTACCCGTGGAGAGGGGGGGGGGGGGGAGCTAGGGAGGGGGAGGGATAAAGCCCCATCCCCTAGATACATTTTTTTATGGCTCCCATCAGTACACCCTACACCCATATAAGTAACTTGCATGAAGGTTGCTATGGTTTTTAGCAGCTTCCCATATTTAAACAAATGTGTTATTTTAATGGGCTATTGAAATGTTTTGAATGTAGATGGATAGGAAATCAGAAGAGGTTACCACCCTCAGGATTCAGTTAGAAGAACAAAGAGCTGAGACATTGAGGCTCAAGACCCAACTACAGGAGATGGATGATAGATTCTTTGATTCACAAGCCAAGACAAAGGAACAGTTAGGACGTGAATTAAGGGTCAGTATCAAGCATAGAAATCCCACCCTCACATACGTACTCCTTCCCCTTGTTGTGATAAAGTTAGCCTTTAGTTACCAAGAGAGAATAAGATGAAACCAACCAAGATCATAGGATCAACAAGATTTAATTTTTTGCACGAATATTCGTTGACGTTTAAGCATTTAGAACTCTAAGTTCCTATATGTGGTTATAGGGGAAAAATTTACAGTCATAGCCCATAGTTCTTAATATATAGGTCACACCTATGAGACTTTTAGCTAGCTTACTGGTGACCTACTTTATTGGATAAGTATATACATAGTATGTATACCTATGTATACCTATGACTTATTCGGTATCATATATAATACAATAAATACTCGTAGTATTGGGTGATTTCGGTAATGAATGTGTACCTTATCTATTTATGAATCCCAGGAAGAAATAAGACAGCTGCGACTACAACTGAAAGAAAGAGAAGTCAGTGCAGAACAGGACCGTAGTCTGCGAACCAAGGTATGGAGAAGCTGATTCCACGTGTTATATGATGTGCTTACCTCCTTGTTATCGTTATCGCTTTCATGTTATACACTTCTCAGCTTCCCTAGTCGTGTTGTCTGGTATGGACATACTTGAAGTGCCTCACTGAATGGGGGAACGTTAACTATCTAAGAAGAGCCTTCCAACATCGGCCTTTCGCCCTCGCATGCGCGCTGCTAACGATTAAATTAGAAATGGAAATGGGTTACCTGTGGTCAGTCCCGGCTCAGTCGGCCTCCCTCCTCCCAACGATAATAAAGGACGATCAAGCTTTGACAGCATCCTGTGCAACTTCTAGTAGCTTTATCAGGGACTCACTAAGTTACCATCATAGAATGAGCTTGTCGGATATATTTTCCGGATGAACATCTATATATTGAAGTTCAATAGTACGAGTTCTTATATCAGAGTTTGGGTTGCCTGTGGTCTGAAATAAGAATCAGAAAACCATCCTGGGGTCTTCATGTTGACTGTTTTTCGCAAAAGACTTTTAGTGATGTCATTGTGCTCATTATACTGCTTTAAGACCATTATTGTAGTTGATACTTTGGTATAGGTAGACTCAAAGTGTTCATGTGTTTTGTTTTTAGATACAAGATGACTGTACCGCCCTCATTAAAGAGAACGCTGCTCTAGCAGCACAGGTCATAGAACTACAGAAACACATCGATATGGTAATCAAAAATATTATTATTGAATAACAGTTTTAAGCTCATAAGACAAGCGATGGCTTCGTCTGTACTGGCTTGCTTCGCGAGGGTGATACACTTGCTCTGCGCCTAGCAAACCCAGTAGCCCTCGTTCCGTGGCTAAATAGACCTCTTAACCTTGAACATCATTTTTCCCCATTACAGACCATGTATTATTCCCTAGAGAATAAGATTATTTGTTTGAGTTGTATCCATTTTCGCGTGTCGTCTCATGCACGACTTTGAAAGAAAGAAATATTTGAAATGGGAAAACATTACACATAAGGCGAACAAGTCTATTTTTGCGGGTAGAGGGAGGGGAGGGGAGGGGGCCCGTAGAACTCTGTGAACTCTGTAAAAGACGCATTAGTAGCACACACTGAATCCTGGCATCTTAGTTTCTCATTAGATCTCTTTGACGAAACAGAATGAAAAATCATTTGTTTAACAGGACCGTGCGCATCGAGATGAGAAGGACGTCAGAAGGCATGCAAATATACAAGAACTCGTCTCTCTGAAGGAAAGCAACAAACATCTCAAACTTGAACTTGAGAAGGCACAAGATCTACTGAGACTAGAACATGCAGCTCATAGAAAAGATCTTGATAAGGTTAGGGATAAATAACTAGTATAACCAATGTGCAGGAGGACAAATCCTAGCACTAAGCATATTGGGAAAGTGAGTTCTTACGCTTTTTTGGCTCTTCTAAAAATTCATCTGATAAATTTCCTTCGACATTTTCTATAGAAATAAAAGAATTTCAGCAGATATTAGACGGCACAGCAACAGAATCCCAGTGCGCAATACTAACATTAGACATATTTTATTATCCAGCTATCCAGAGAAGAACAAGCATCGTTACAAGGTAATTAAAATATTGAAGTTATATTTACGTTAAGATGTACCTATTTTGCCTTCACTGCATATCACAACACAATACTCTATCAGGAGAACACCTGTTTATTTTGGAATTGTCGCCAGCGCCCCGTAGGCTTGCAGTGCTAACTGCATTACCATACAATACAACTATCATACACTGTATATCACAATCTGCTATGCTGAGCCGGACACGAAAACCAGGAAAAACCCAGTGGGAAAAACACTGGAACGTGTTCCTCCACACCATGCTGCAGCATTACTCTAGGAGGTTTAAGAGCTAATAGAGTTAAAGTAAATATATCAATTAAACTTGAATGTGAACTAATCAAAGTACTAAATTACGATTTAGAATATATCACCAAGAAAAACGTTAAAACAAGTAGCGTGCTGTAAAGGGAACTGGCTAGAGTGGTGAATTCACGCTATGTCCCACTATATATACCCATACCCCTAATGCACCGCATCATCATACTCATCACGTGCTATTCACGTGCCGTCAAAATATTCATTTCTGCCTAAGTCATTACATTCCAACGGCAGAAATGTATAATTTCTGTTATCTGTCGACTCGTGGAATACTCTCGTTTTTAGTTTTCCTTTGCGGAGTCAGCGGTAGTCTGCAAATCAGAACCAAACATAAACTTGAACGAACTCTGAAACGGCAAACTCTGGGCTGATCAAGTCAGGGCGAAGCTAACTCTCAGATAGAATTAGAATTTAGCTTGTTAGGTTTGCGCAGAGAGGAAATTCAGAGAACCCGGAGGAAAGCATTCGAATCAAGGAGAGACCTAACATTTTCTACTCACATGTGATTACTGAGTCAAGGAATTGAACCCGAGACTTAGGATGTGGGAAGCGAATGGACTGCCACCCTTGATCCCTAAAATCTTGATTCTTAGAAGCTTTCCAAACTGTTATCCTCTAAACCCTCTGAACTTGTTTTGTTCATTATTAGCGAGTCTTCAGAGAAGTCATCTACAGAATGAGCTGAGTGAAGTAGAAGTGATGCATGATTCCAGTGAAGTTGAAAACATGGGGTTAAAAAGAGACAAGATCATGCTGAGTGATGAGGTTGCTAACCTGAATGCTAAGGTATAGAAGCTATTAATGTTGCGGAGATCATTTGTTGTTTTGTTTGTAGTCGGTTCATGCTTTTGTTGTTGCTGCTAATGCTGCAGTTGTTGCCGTCGTCGTCGTTGTTGCTGTTGTCGTTACTGCTGTTGTTGTCGCTGCTATTGTCTTTACTACTGTTGTCGTTACTGCTGTCATCAAATGCTGCTGTTGCTGTTGTTACTGTTGTCTTGCTGCTGCTATTGTTGCTGCTGCGGCTGTTGTTGCTGTTGCTGCTGCTGTTGTTGTAGTACCTCTTCTCAACCATCATCCATTTCATTTCAGCTTGACGACAAAGAAGACGAACTAGACGGAATGAAACTACGACTAGAAGAAGCCGAGTCAAGAAACGCGCAACTCGAATCCAAGATCCGCATGCAAAGAAGCCTAGAGTCCATTAAATGGGAAGAGT
Source organism: Anthopleura sola (assembly GCA_023349425.1). Lineage (NCBI taxonomy): Eukaryota > Metazoa > Cnidaria > Anthozoa > Actiniaria > Actiniidae > Anthopleura > Anthopleura sola. The sequence continues at coordinate 3,723,069 of JALHLI010000008.1, forward strand.
TTGAAAAACTTGCCACGACCATGAAATCCTTCTCGAGAAACATGAGTCCGAGTAAACACGAGAAAGACACAGCATATGACTAGAAAACTACGAAACCACAGGAAGCCCACTGGCAAAAAAAACCCACAAGAGTACTTACAGGTTTTTTTGGTTCCTGTGTTTAGACTGACAATACATGGTTGATCAAAAAACAACTTCTCCTTTCCTAGGCCTAATATCATGGAAATAGCCATCCAAGATACAAATATCCTGTTTGTAGTAATAAAGATTCCGATAGTGAATCAGCGCTTGTCAAAAAGGTGAAGAAAAATATCTCCTTTGTAAATCATTATAATTCCGTCACGCAATGTCACCATATTGCGTGACGGCCAAAAGAGTTACACCCCGGCGAGGCTGTAACGTAGGTCTATTTTTTTAAGTGGTGTTATCGATGTGTTTGTTTTTATCTTTGAACAATAAATAATTCCTCATGATAACTCACACGTGACTTACCTAGTCCTTTTTTGCTTCTATTTCTGTTCTGTTTTGGCCACCAGGTTTTCACTAGCAAACGTAAACCAACTGTTGACTGAATTCTTTCTCTTTAACCTCGTTCCCAGGGCACTCTTTCTTCTGGGGGCAAATAACACCTGCGCTTGCGCAGTCAAACGTATCTCAGTAATTAGGAGTTGGCAACAGGTATTTTGACATGCTAAGCTTTAACTTCAAGTCGCTTGAGTGATCACGAAACAAATGCTCCAAGTCGAGGTTGGATCTGATAGAATACAGTAAATATATTAAGACATTGATTCCAACCCCGACTTGGAGACATCGATTCGAATTTGTAAAGGTGCATTGACATGAACACAACCCAAAAGCCGAATTTTTGACCATAATTAAAGTATCCCCTTCCTGCCCCCACCTCGGTAAAAAACAACCCCTCAGGATCAGTTTATCTAGTGTTGCTTTAAGATCATTGTAATACTGAATTGAATGAAGCTCTTCAAGAGCTGGAGTCAAAATGTACCAACTTATAATATTTATGTACGTGAATGCTGAGAGAATGCGAGAGAAGCGTACGAAACCACATGTACGACGCGAATCGTATAAAACTCTTAAAAATAACAAGCAAGCAGCTTAACAAAATGACGTAGGCATTTTAGACACCATCTCAATTTCAACCAGAGACATTTAGTCCCAGTTCAAACGTCGATCTTCTCATGAGCCGAATCTAATGACATCAAAGAAGACCGCCTTATTAACCGTTGTTTTCAATGCGTTTGGCTCATGTGAAGTTCGACGTTTGAAGTGGGCCAAAACACATTATTTCAAATAGCACCAGCTACTAGTCTTGACATAGAATTGTGATCTAGATGCTGATAGAACCTCCTATGTACACATTTACAACACTAACCTTCAACAGAACATGATAAGCGTAACTGATCTGCGGGTGGAGATTTCTTTCTTCAATAAATAATTTTCATCTGTGGGGAAAAAATATATATGTTTTTGATATACAGCATGGAACAGACACGGTTGCTAGAGATTGTTAATGTCTGTCTTAGATTAATGCATTCTAAAGGTACATTAAGAAACAAATCGACAACTACTAAAAACACTTTTATTTACCAAGTGTTTGGTGGTCTCTAAAGCAAAGCCGGGATTGGTGTATTGGAATATGTTTGGCTTTGCAGAGGGAGAAAACCGGAGAACCCGAAATCAAAAACCCTTGAATCAAGGGAGAGACCGCGATGTGGAGTCTTAATAAACATACTTGTGAGTTATTTTAAGGTATTTTAACACAGAAAAAAATCCTGAAATTATGAGCTCGAAAACATCGTGCATACACCAAATATTGTCATGACATCTTAAACACTTACAATATTTAATAATTTTCTAACTTTATATATTCACACATATGTTATATAGTTATGTTATTGTTCACTCTATATTTTCTCATTATATATAGTTTTATTATATAGATTATATAGCTTGATAATCTTATTCAATGTTTGTATCCATTGTATCATTTTGGTATGTAAAGGATTAAAGTTATTATTACACCTGATCCATGACAAGTGCGCATGCGCAGCTGGTTACATTCCGTTTTGGGTGAGCTTCACTTGCTTGTTAAAAACCACCAGTCCCACCTCATGATCACTTAGTAACAATCCAGCACCTCGTGTATTTTGGCGTTCTTATTGGCGTTAAGTCCGACCTTGACTTGGAATCATTGAAAGTATATTCACGCAAACCTCGATCTCTACTCCCTTAAAAGTATATTATGTTATTTTTCAAAAAGGCCAAAGGATGCATGCCTGATGCATGTGAAATATCAAAATAACAATGCTTGATGTGAAATAAAAACAATAAAAAGAAAAGACAAAAATCAAAAGAATAAATAAATCAGCAAAACCTGCCAGACAGCCACCCTCCACTTGGTTTAAAAAAACAATAACAAAGAATTGGTATCAGCAAGATACGTTATGCCTGAACACAAAACGTGGTAAGACAGCTCCGCTCCACTTGGTTTGGAAAAAAAGACAAAGCTTTTGGCCATATGAGCAGGACACGTTATGCCGGTCTGAACACAAAGCGTGGTAATCTTATTAATAATATAATAACGGATATTAATAGCGAGTACTCCTCTCTAATCCTTATAATATATGATATATGTATTTTTTTTGAAAAAGACATTATTTTCAAATGATAATTATGACCAGAAGAAAAGAAGCGGCAAAAAAGATCAACAAAACCTGAGAAAAACCACGCGCCATTTCGTTTTGAAAATAGACAAAACTTTGATATAACTACGGGATACGTTATGGCTGAATGCAAAGCGTGGTAATCTCCTTAATAATTTAATGATGTATATTAATAGCCGTTAGAATATCTGGCATAAATACGACTAGCAATAGACAAAATATTTCACATCTCGTCGTGTGCTCCACTTGGTTAGAAGTCGAACAAGTCAGAAGTAAAGCATCAAAGACCATGAACAAGTTGGTAATCATCTTGGCTCTTGTGGCCCTCAGTTGTGCTGCCAAAAGTACGTACTAATCTTTCTCACGTGTATTTTTTTATCTAAACCTTTTTTTAAGTGAACCCTCTTTTTGATTTTTTTTGTCAACAAGACTAAGGCCCGGTTAACTTCTCATAGTAAAGATGCACTATATAGGTCGACAAACTATGACTTGATCACAAAGAAAACCTTACGTCGGAACAGGGCTAGAATTAAATGTTTTTCTCGGAGGGAGGAAAGTCGGGGCACCCCGAAGAAAAATATTTCGCGCTCGGCTGAGAACGACTGATTCAACTCAAGCCAAAAAATCTAAGCTACCTACCATGAATGAACAATAGCAACTGGTCGGTGAAACGCTAGTCCTGGAGTAAAAACAAGGCAATTTTGTCATGTTTTAAGAAAGAAATTAAGGAAAATTACGATAGATGTCCAATCCGTCGTTCCAAATTGCAAAGGTGGGATGTCGTGTGTCCGTGAACTCTGACACTGTAATATTGGCTATGAATGGTTATCATTGTCTACAGCAACAGCACTAACAACGAAAAAGAAAGCGAATTCAAACTGAACCAAGAAAACAAGAGACTGTGTTAAACAACAGTAGACAATAAACAGAAAACACTATTGGCAGCTATACATGTACTGTTTAGATGTTGTCTGTGTTTCTTATGCTTGACATTCTTACCTTTAGACTCCAAGAACAAGAATGACAATGATTCAGGACAATTTGAAGGTGAGCACCTTATAAATCTGCAACTGAGTTAATAGTGCGAGGAAGTAAGATAAAACATGACTTTGGATTGCTTTAAAAATAATGATGATACATGATGATGATGATACATGATGATGATGATACATCATGATGATGATACATCATGATGATGATACATCATGATGATGATGATGATGATGATGATGATGATGATGATGATACATCATGATGATGATGATGATGATGATGATGATGATGATGATGACGACGATGATGATGATGATGATGATGATGATGATGATGATGATGATACATCATGATGATGATGATGATGATGATGATGATGATGATGATGACGACGATGATGATGATGATGATGATGATGATGATGATGATGATGATACATCATGATGATGATGATGATGATGATGATGACGACGATGATGATGACGCATGACAATGACAATAATGGTTGATAAATGATGATTACACATGATAATGATGGTACATGATGATGACACATGATGATGATGATTATGATACATGGTGATGATACATGATGATGATGATACATGATAATGATACATGATGATGATACATGATGATGATACATGATGATGACACATGATGATGATGATTATGATACATGGTGATGATACATGATGATGATGATACATGATAATGATACATGATGATGATACATGATGATGATACATGATGATGATACATGATGATGGTACATGATGATGATACATGATGATGATACATGATGATGATACATGATGATGATACATGATGATGATGATTATGATACATGGTGATGATACATGATGATGATGATACATGATAATGATACATGATGATGATACATGATGATGATACATGATGATGATACATGATGATGGTACATGATGATGATACATGATGATGATACATGATGATGATACATGATGATGATACATGATGATGGTACATGATGATGATACATGATGATGATACATGATGATGATACATGATGATGATACATGATGATGATACATGATGATGATACATGATGATGATACATGATGATGATACATGATGATGATACATGATGATGATACATGATGATGATACATGATGATGATACATGATGATGATACATGATGATGATACATGATGAGAATACATGATGATAACAATAACTTAAACCCAGTTTCTTTAATTACCTTTTTCAGATTGTCCTGCATCACACACATACTATTGTCTGAATGGAGGGACATGTAGATGGCTCACTGCGCTGGACACGCCAAGCTGTGTCTGCGCAACAGGCTACAGAGGACAACGTTGTGCATTGCGTTCCTTGGATACGAAGCATTAGGATAATAATGATAATGAGGAAGATGAGTAAGACATGAAGAAAAGATCATCTTCCAGAAGTCATTCTGTCATCAATATTGACAATTAGACTGAAACACAAAATGTCAAAGAAAATAAAGTAATAAAACTCAATACGTGGTAACGCTGAAGTCAGTTATTGTTTACACTTTCTTTCATTATGGTTTCATTAGCAGAAATACAAACTACAACATTTACAATATTTTTTTTTTACAAAAAGGTATGGATGGATTTAAAGCCGTGCACCTAACCCCTATATGTCTTCCAATTTTCTATTAAAACTATAATGCTGTGAAGCACTTCTGCGAAGAAAAAATTTGATTTTATTAAATTCCTGATTTTTACTTTCAATTTAAAGTTTGATAGTTTCATAAAACTTATATAACGTAGGGAACTGGGTTCTAGTGTGACGTCTATCCAGGAATCCCGTAGAGACGCAAAGTATGCATACATTTCTTCTTACAATAGTGACAACGAAACATACATTTTTCTGCACAAATAGTTAACAATGACATAGCTTCAACTTGCGGTTTGTATAGGAATACCTTGGACTTGTTTACCTTGATATACGTCAAAGCCGGCTAGACTCATTCTCCTCATTTGGTCGGTGGTGGGAAAGCACAGGTAGTTTTATGGTCCATTTTCAACGACTTTGAAGACGCACAAAAAATCAGGAATCTATTAAAATCAATTTTTTTCTTTGCAGAAGTGCTGCATAACATGATAAGTTTCATATAAAATTGGAAGTCAGATAGGGGTTAGG
>JALHLI010000008.1:3729018-3749018 GCA_023349425.1 Anthopleura sola
AATTTCTAGCTTCTATATTGGGACCTAATAAAAGAAAAACGAGTCATTTCACAAACAGTTAAAACAAACAATACCAGCAAAATTACAGTATTTGCGGTTAAACCCGCAAAACTTGAGGTGTTGAAATCTTATTATTATTAATAGCAGTCAGAATACCTGTGCTCCACTTGGTTAGAAGTCGAACAAGTCAGAAGTAAAGCATCATAGACCATGAACAAGTTGGTGATCATCTTGGCTCTTGTGGCCCTCAGTTGTGCTGCCAAAAGTAGGTCAATGTTTGTGATTTTTAATTGTTCTTTATGTAGTAGGAAGGAAGGAAGGAAGGAAGGAAGGAAGGAAGGAAGGAAGGAAAAGGAAGGAAGAAAGGAAGGAAGCAAGGAAGGAAGGAAGGAAAGAAGGAATGTAGGCTTCCAGTTTCAAATGCCACGTACTTTAAAATCCATCAAATTTAGATCAACTAAAATGAAAATCCACATTTCGTCGGTGAATTGTTTAAGTTTTCAACAAATTCTCAGTTTTTCTTCTTCTCGTTTTTAGTTTCAAAGAAACACAAGGATGGAGAAGAAAGCAATTCACATCTCTCAAGTACGTTGCACTCTTAATTATGTTGTTTTGTTGACAGTTTTATACACTATAGTAAAATTTGTTTAATCAGGGCTGATCAAAGTCAGGGAATGGCGCGGGAGGAACTGGCCTAAAAACGCTGGGGATACTAGGGGTGGTCCATTGATAGGGATGATCCGCAGGGATCCGAAGACCCTGACCCTATCTAAGACAAGAATATCTTGAAAAAACATACCATGTTCAAGGCACAATAATGTAACTTATAACCCTATGTAAGACTCAAGAGACATTCTATAACCTGAATACGCCGGCACAGTTAGAAGTTACGTGCTAAAAAAATTTTGGCGACAAAAAATACCAGTTTCGACAAACTTGAAAACTTGGAAACGCTAAATACCGCTAACCTATCCAAGATGATAACTAAGTTCAAGACAATATCATGGAAATCGTATACCCTGTCTAAGACCAAAATCCCGAAAAACCATACCCTAATCCGGCCAAACACCCCCGTAAAGCTATAAATGGGAGTCTCCCCCCCCCCCCCACCCCCCACGGCCGTTGAAAACCCTTAATTGAGTGGAAAAAAGGTACCTTTTCTTAAATTAACATGCGTTTTTATTCGTGTAGAATGTCCTCCTGGGTATGAAAATTGGTGTCTAAATGGAGGAACTTGCTTGTACTTGAAAGCTTTGAAGACACGTCTTTGCCACTGTACCAATGAATTCGTTGGCAAAAGATGTTCATACCGCTACATCCCACCAGAACTGCTTCAATAATGAGTCATTGGTTGATCAGATCTTGCTTGATAACACTGATTGTGAGCTAGTAGGAGAGAGAGAGAAAGAGGGAGGGAGGAGGAGGAGGAAATGGAGAAGAAGAAGAAGAAGAGAAGGAAATAAAGAAAGGAAGAGGAGGAGTAGAGTTTTAGTTAGTGAAAGAAAATGAAAAGAAGGATTTGATACATATCAGAAAGAATAAAAGTGAAAAGAAAAGAAAAAGAACCTTAACTTTGTGATCATGTCGTTTTGAGTTTCGTGTACAATCCCTTAATCCAAACTTACTCACATAATATCAACGTCTTTTCAAAGAGGTACATAATAATAATACACGAGGCTGGAGTAGAAAGCAATACACACTTTTTATATCAAATCAAAGCAAATCCGATAAAACCTTGCGGCCGTAGAAAGGGCAGGAGAAAAGCCACATGAACCAGGTTCTATTTAACTGAACCAGTGACCCGACGTCAAATTAAGTAGCAAAAGGTTGAACATTTTACCCGTTCAATTTTACCCGTTCATTCCACCATGAACCACCTCTTATAAACTCGACCAATTTCTTGACCTGTGACCTTACTCGTCATGAATAAATGATTTGATTAAATCGTTTAGAAGAAAACAAATCTACTTCATTCGAAAGGGCGGATCGAAAATAGTGCGCGGACGATGACGAAATATATTTTGGTTGCGGACTGTTATATCTATATTGCCAATAAGAAATTTATCCGGCAATCTAACAAACAAAATAACAAATATTATCCAAATAGTTGGCACATAAACATAACACCTATTTGAAATAGGATATAAGGAGACGTATTTATGACATTTAAACAAAGAGTATACGAGTGCCTCTAAAATGCAAAGAAGAGAGAAACAAGTAGAAACAAGAAGAAGAAGAAGAAGAAGAAGAAGAAGAAGAAGAAGAAGAAGAAGAAGAAGAAGAAGAAGAAGAAGAAGAAGAAGAAGAAGAAGAAGAAGAAGAAGAAGAAGAAGAAGAAGAAGAAGAAGAAGAAACAATAGCAACAAAAAAAAAAAAAAAAAAAAAAAAAAAAAAAAAAAAAGAAAAGAAAAAAAAAAAACAACCAATAAATAATAAATAATAAACACCACATGTCACAAAACAATAGACAGAATTGCAACTGTCTCCCAACGATCAAAAAGGTGTGAATAAATGATGTAATACCAAATGGTCATCATCCATTCCACCGGTCAACTATATTATCTCGTGTTAGATAAACTAGGTTTTCATAACCGTCGCCAAGCGAATCTAGATCCATTACAAACAGTTGAATCTTAAAGACAGGCAGCAGCTAAACTATCCTGAAATCATGAAGTTAGTGATCATTTTATTAGCTGTCGTGGCGTTGAGTTTTGCCTCAAAAAGTATGTGATTAAACTATTCTTTACATTGACCAGTTTTCGTATGAGTGGAAAAAGATATGGCAAATTCATAGCAGTACTGTAGTCGTACTGTATCTTAGTACCGTAGCCGTAACTACGAGCTATGATTGGATGAATTACTGGAAGACAATGGGAAGCCATTTGAATGTTACGGAATGCCGTATCGTGTACATGCTGTAAATCAGTACTGTATCTTTCCCACTCATACAATAACCATTCATATAGGAAGCAATATCAATGTTACGGCATATCATATTGTGTGTACGTGCTGTAAATCACTACGATAAAAATTCTTATGGGAAGCCATTTCAATGTTACGGAATGCCGTATCGTGTACATGCTGTAAACCAGTACTGTATCTTTCCCACTCATACAATAACCATTCATATAGGAAGCAATATCAATGTTACGGCATATCATATTGTGTGTACGTGCTGTAAATCACTACGATAAAAATTCTTATGGGAAGCCATTTCAATGTTACGACATGTCGTACCGCCGGTGTACGTGAATACTGACAGTAACTCAAATCTATTACTATTAAATATTTCTTATGTTATCCACAGAAACAAAGGAAAGCGATCCTCAGCTGCCCATTCCCATGTCAAGTTAGTATAAAAAGATAAAATTATAAATAGGATTTAGCAGTGGCATCTCTACAGTGAGAGTAGCTATTCCTACAATGAAATTCAAACTGGAAAAACCCTCAAAGCATAGGAGACAACCAACAAACAACTCTACTCACATACGCCACCCGTGCTTCCCTTCAGTGTCACGAGGGAGGGGGGTTAGGATCCCGAAATCCCGATAATTTTTTTTCCAGTTTCAATTCAGGAATAACGAGGGAAAAAACCTCTAAATCCCGAAAAACTGCCTATGTGCACGTGCACGTGTGCGAATGTTCAATGTTAACTTTCATCCCACATCAAACATCAAAATACAATTACCTACATCCTATTATACATAAGTTCTGCTGCGATATAGAGTGCTTACACTATGTCCATGAAATAAAATCTAAATAGTTACTATCTAATAGTTTTTATTTAGTGACTATTAGTCACTATCACTCAACTGGAACAGCTTCAGTAACAATAAAGTATGCCTCTATTAAATAAAGTATTATCTTTCTATTGTCTTGAGTACTTGATTTCCCTTGTGTATTGTTACTAAAGCTGACATAGTGTAAGCACTCTATATAGAGTTTTTAACAGGTTTTTGTATATTTGAACAAGCAGACGACGTAAAATGATTGATAATCGTTTAAATATCGTTCTGCTAACATTTTAGTGATTGTGAGTGAGCGAGCACGTGAAACATTTGAATATCATTTTCAGATGCACTAAAATAACTCGTTTCAACGCTTCACGACTAAAAAACGCCATTTTTCAAATTGCATCACGACAGAGCGTAAATCCCGAATTCCTGAGAAATTCTAAGGCTTTTCCTGATTTCACGAGGAATTATTATATTTTGTTTTTCATTAAAGATTGTCCGTCAAAATATGACGACTACTGCAAGAATGGAGGAAGATGCCACTTTAATATATACACAAAGAAACCAACTTGTTCCTGCAGCAATGGATTCACTGGTAGACAATGCGAAATTAAAGAGTAAAACAGATATCCACCATGATAATTGACGAGAAAATATATCATATAAACTTTGCTTTTTTCCTGTAAAGTTTGTCAAGCCTTAAGGTAGCTCACGATGTGTAAATAATCCCGTAAAATTGTAAGAATTAAAGGTAATTTTAAGGATCTTAGATCCTGCGCTAAATATGAGCCCATCTACAAATTTTAGATGCTGAAATAGTTTAAGATTAAGTGCAGTGAGATTAAGATTGAGAAACGCGGTGATACAGTAGTCGAGCTAACCAGGGAGGCTGCATGTGCATTGCCAAATGTGATAGATTGGATTAGGTTGACACACTATTGAAGGAAATGTAATAGGGGTATGGGTATGCAACACTTTTCATACATCGGTTCACTGGTAAACAAAGCATTCAGTCGAGGACGCAAGGTTCAAATTTGAATAATCTTTTGGAACTACCTTGAAGTCTAGCTTGACTGCTTTGCGTTTGACTAGTGAACCAATGTATGGAAAATGGGTACGGGTAGGGGTACGGTTGAGCTTCACATGAGCCGAACACATTGAAAAATAACTGATAATAAGGCTGTCTTTTTTGATGTCATTAGGTTCGGCTCATGAGAAGCTCGACGTTTGAACTTAGCCTTAGCGTAGTTTTCTCAACTACCGGCTACTGATGATGTTAATCATTTCATAATGAGAGTATCCCTGTTTTTCCCTCCAATCATCGGGTGACACGTCATGTCTCGTAGCGTTATTCATCTCACACATTACGCTAGTAACATCATAGTTGATTGACTGGCATGAGGGATGTGACAGACAGACAGCCATGCAACCGTAAAGGTCAAGGTCACGCTCAATGTTGATCACGTGATTATTCAGGGCGTAGTACGCTCCATCTGGCTGCACTACTTGTTGCAACATGATATTTGGCTCTAGCGGATTGGAGATTTCTGCAATACGAATAAAAAATATGGGACACATAATTTTAGAAGCGTTTAAAGCCGTCCTTCTTTTGCGGCGTTAACACTAGTTCAATTCACTGGTTTCTTATAGACCTCTTTCACGTGACGTCAAAGCAGCTCAATTTGGAGGACAAAACAAAAGTATTTCAATCTCCTGAGAATTGGAACCTATTGTTTTGCCCTCCAAATTGGGCTGCATTCCGACGTGCTGCAAGGGGTCTATTCTCGACTTCGAGGGGCACTTTGCATAAATACAATAGCTTGTCATCATGGCAAATGAAAAAATTGTGTCTATGCAAAGTAGTGCCAAAGTAGTGAGCCAACTCGAAATGACTTATTGGTCGTAAGAAAGCAACGTATAGCCTGTCGTTATTATACGAGAATGGGTACCCTGTGTTCTAGTTTACCACAGGTAACCCATGATACTTTTCATACCTGCACAGTAGCCAGCCTTCACATCAAATGATGTTTTCTGGAGTTTATAGACGTAGAAGCCATAGCAGCGTCGTACAAGAATAGAGGTGTTGTATCTACAGCAATTGCCATCCCAGCTGAAACATACCGTACGACGAACTACTCCGTCCTGAATACCCGGATGAGAACCGAGGAGCCATCCGGTGGCCTGGGTAGAGCAACGCATCGAAGGAGTACAAGATTCGGGAATCTGATAAACAAATGAACATGAGGATGAGGATGAAGATCTTTATAAGCACATGGTGTAATCAGGGATAATATTAATGAAGACAGTAATGAACATGATGATGAGGATGAAGATCTTTATAAGCACATGGTGTAATCAGGGATAATATTAATGAAGACAGTAATGAACATGATGAGGATGAAGATCTATATAAGCACATGGTGTAATCAGGGATAATATTAATGAAGACAGTAATGAACATGATGATGATGATGAAGATCTATATAAGCACATGGTGTAATCAGGGATAATATTAATGAAGACAGTAATGAACATGATGAGGATGATGATCTATATAAGCACATGGTGTAATCAGGGATAATATTAATGAAGACAGTAATGAACATGATGATGAGGATGAAGATCTTTATAAGCACATGGTGTAATCAGGGATAATATTAATGAAGACAGTAATGAACATGATGATGAGGATGAAGATCTTTATAAGCACATGGTGTAATCAGGGATAATATTAATGAAGACAGTAATGAACATGATGATGAGGATGAAGATCTTTATAAGCACATGGTGTAATCAGGGATAATATTAATGAAGACAGTACTGAACATGATGATGAGGATGAAGATCTTTATAAGCATATGGTGTAATCAGGGATAATATTAATGAAGACAGTAATGAACATGATGAGGATGATGATCTATATAAGCACATGGTGTAATCAGGGATAATATTAATGAAGACAGTAATGAACATGATGGTGAAGATCTATATAAGCACATGGTGTAATCAGGGATAATATTAATGAACACAGTAATGAACATGATGAAGATGATGATCTATATAAGCACATGGTGTAATCAGGGATAATATTAATGAAGACAGTAATGAACATGATGATGATGAAGATCTTTATAAGCACATGGTGTAATCAGGGATAATATTAATGAAGACAGTAATGAACATGATGAGGATGATGATCTATATAAGCACATGGTGTAATCAGGGATAATATTAATGAAGACAGTAATGAACATGATGATGATGATGAAGATCTTTATAAGCACATGATGTAATCAGGGATAATATTAATGAAGACAGTAATGAACATGATGATGAGGATGAAGATCTTTATAAGCACATGGTGTAATCAGGGCTAATATTAATGAAGACAGTAATGAACATGATGATGATGAAGATCTTTATAAGCACATGATGTAATCAGGGATAATATTAATGAAGACAGTAATGAACATGATGATGATGAAGATCTTTATAAGCACATGATGTAATCAGGGATAATATTAATGAAGACAGTAATGAACATGATGATGATGAAGATCTATATAAGCACATGGTGTAATCAGGGATAATATTAATGAAGACAGTAATGAACATGATGAGGATGAAGATCTTTATAAGCACATGGTGTAATCAGGGATAATATTAATGAAGACAGTAATGAACATGATGATGATGATGATCTATATAAGCACATGGTGTAATCAGGGATAATATTAATGAAGACAGTAATGAACATGATGATGATGAAGATCTTTATAAGCACATGATGTAATCAGGGATAATATTAATGAAGACAGTAATGAACATGATGATGATGAAGATCTATATAAGCACATGGTGTAATCAGGGATAATATTAATGAAGACAGTAATGAACATGATGAGGATGAAGATCTTTATAAGCACATGGTGTAATCAGGGATAATATTAATGAAGACAGTAATGAACATGATGAAGATGAAGATCTATATAAGCACATGGTGTAATCAGGGATAATATTAATGAAGACAGTAATGAACATGATGAGGATGAAGATCTTTATAAGCACATGGTGTAATCAGGGATAATATTAATGAAGACAGTAATGAACATGATGAGGATGAAGATCTTTATAAGCACATGGTGTAATCAGGGATAATATTAATGAAGACAGTAATGAACATGATGAAGATGAAGATCTTTATAAGCACATGGTGTAATCAGGGATAATATTAATGAAGACAGTAAAGAACATGATGGTGAAGATCTATATAAGCACATGGTGTAATCAGGGATAATATTAATGAAGACAGTAATGAACATGATGAGGATGAAGATCTATATAAGCACATGGTGTAATCAGGGATAATATTAATGAAGACAGTAATGAACATGATGAGGATGAAGATCTATATAAGCACATGGTGTAATCAGGGATAATATTAATGAAGACAGTAATGAACATGATGATGAGGATGAAGATCTTTATAAGCACATGATGTAATCAGGGATAATATTAATGAAGACAGTAATGAACATGATGATGAGGATGAAGATCTTTATAAGCACATGATGTAATCAGGGATAATATTAATGAAGACAGTAATGAACATGATGATGAGGATGATGATCTTTATAAGCACATGGTGTAATCAGGGATAATATTAATGAAGACAGTAATGAACATGATGATGATGAAGATCTTTATAAGCACATGATGTAATCAGGGATAATATTAATGAAGACAGTAATGAACATGATGATGATGAAGATCTTTATAAGCACATGATGTAATCAGGGATAATATTAATGAAGACAGTAATGAACATGATGATGATGAAGATCTATATAAGCACATGGTGTAATCAGGGATAATATTAATGAAGACAGTAATGAACATGATGAGGATGAAGATCTTTATAAGCACATGGTGTAATCAGGGATAATATTAATGAAGACAGTAATGAACATGATGATGATGATGATCTATATAAGCACATGGTGTAATCAGGGATAATATTAATGAAGACAGTAATGAACATGATGATGATGAAGATCTTTATAAGCACATGATGTAATCAGGGATAATATTAATGAAGACAGTAATGAACATGATGATGATGAAGATCTATATAAGCACATGGTGTAATCAGGGATAATATTAATGAAGACAGTAATGAACATGATGAGGATGAAGATCTTTATAAGCACATGGTGTAATCAGGGATAATATTAATGAAGACAGTAATGAACATGATGATGATGATGATCTATATAAGCACATGGTGTAATCAGGGATAATATTAATGAAGACAGTAATGAACATGATGAAGATGAAGATCTATATAAGCACATGGTGTAATCAGGGATAATATTAATGAAGACAGTAATGAACATGATGAGGATGAAGATCTTTATAAGCACATGGTGTAATCAGGGATAATATTAATGAAGACAGTAATGAACATGATGAGGATGAAGATCTTTATAAGCACATGGTGTAATCAGGGATAATATTAATGAAGACAGTAATGAACATGATGAAGATGAAGATCTTTATAAGCACATGGTGTAATCAGGGATAATATTAATGAAGACAGTAATGAACATGATGGTGAAGATCTATATAAGCACATGGTGTAATCAGGGATAATATTAATGAAGACAGTAATGAACATGATGAGGATGAAGATCTATATAAGCACATGGTGTAATCAGGGATAATATTAATGAAGACAGTAATGAACATGATGAGGATGAAGATCTATATAAGCACATGGTGTAATCAGGGATAATATTAATGAAGACAGTAATGAACATGATGATGAGGATGAAGATCTTTATAAGCACATGATGTAATCAGGGATAATATTAATGAAGACAGTAATGAACATGATGATGAGGATGAAGATCTTTATAAGCACATGATGTAATCAGGGATAATATTAATGAAGACAGTAATGAACATGATGATGAGGATGATGATCTTTATAAGCACATGGTGTAATCAGGGATAATATTAATGAAGACAGTAATGAACATGATGAGGATGAAGATCTTTATAAGCACATGGTGTAATCAGGGATAATATTAATGAAGACAGTAATGAACATGATGATGAGGATGAAGATCTTTATAAGCACATGGTGTAATCAGGGATAATATTAATGAAGACAGTAATGAACATGATGATGAGGATGATGATCTTAATAAGCACATGGTGTAATCAGGGATAATATTAGCATGCAATCAGTGGTCATTCTCTAAATGACAGACATCCTGTAGTCTTCAATGTAGTTGCGTGCATGCATGACGTCAACACCGTGCTCTGTTCTCTGGGAACCATAGTTTTCAACCAATCAAGAGCGAGTAGCAAGGCGGCTTACTATAAATGATTTTATACAAGATCAATATTAGTCATCATTACCTGCATGGAACGAAGAGTGCTTGGATGCTGCAGTTGGAACCAAACAGACTCATTCACGGAACTATCATCGGAAGCTTCGCCAGAATTTTTGATCAAATCTTGAACGGTTCGTTTGGAGGCTAATACGTCATGTCTTGCACACATTCTGTGTCTTGACTCCCCTGTGGAAACACAATGAGACGTTTTGAAGACCGTTACTATGACAACCCTCTCGTCACACACAGTAAATAAATGTAACCAAAGATAGGTTACCTTTGAAGTAGAATTTGTGAAAATCTGATCCATGGATGTTCGATACGATGCATTCCCACTCCGATTCATTGCGGTCCTCGTTCAACTCATTGTCCTGGAAGACTGCTGTAGTTGTGGTGTTTTGATAGACCACCCCATCTCGTGCCCAGGCTACATAGGGCTGTGGATAACCAAATACCTGGGGACAAGTTAAGCTGACGGGTAATCCTTCAACTAGAGTGGTGTTTTCCTGGTCGCTCAGTATTATCGCTTGAAGAACAAAAAAACAAGTGTATGAAAGACTGACAAAATGAAAGAACCAGGCAACGAAAACAAGAACGAAGGGATAATTCTAAATTCACAATATCGCTTTTAAGGTGGCCCGCACCTATTTATTTGCTTGACGGGCATGAATTTCAGTCGCGTCTTTTTACACAAAAACGCGTCTTTTTGCATTATAGTGAGGAATACATACAGCAAGTTTCACGCAAATCTAGTCCTCAGAAGTTGCTACACGCCCTACAATCAGCGCAACATTTTCGTAGCAACTTCTAAGGACTAGATTTGCGTGAAAATTGCTGTATGTATTACTCTATGCCATTACTCTGGCTCAATGAAATTTGAATCTAAATTAAGCATTTTTTCTCAAATAGCCATTTTTTAAGATCGTCAATATCTTGAAATATTTTACCTAATTTGGAGAAAAACAATTAATTACTGGTACATAGATCACGGCTTGAAGACTCATGACTACAAATTTCTCAGAAATCAGATAAGATTTTTAGCGATGGAAAAAGACGCGATTGAAATTCATGTCCGTCAAACAAATCCAAAAGTGCGGGCCACCTTAACTAAGCGGTTTCAATATACTATTTGACTATATAGTCAAATAGAAAAATCTTACACTGTAACTTGATTTCTTACAACTGATTAATACCTTTGCTCTCTGAATAGACTTCAACTTCACAGAGAGTTAGAAACAATGGAGTTCCCATGGAAACCAATTTGACGTTGACATAGCGACCGGTCTCCCTTGGCTGACAGTAAAAGGACTTTTTGTTGAGATTGGCCATGGTATAAATGCCTCCACATCTGGGGTTGGAGTTACCATTATCAGTGAGACTATCACCTGTGGAGAAGATAAGTAGACTAGTTTGTTCAAAACAATAGAACACACACAAGTGAACACACAAACAAATCAAAACACAAACAAATCAACACACAAACAAATCAATACACAAACAAATAAACACACAAACAAATCAATACACAAACAAATCAACACACAAACAAATCAATACACAAACAAATAAACACACAAACAAATAAACACACAAACAAATCAATACACAAACAAATCAACACACAAACAAATCAACACACAAACAAATCAACACACAAACAAATCAACACACAAACAAATCAACACACAAACACATGAAAACACGATAAAAATAGTTCAATCAACCTAATTGATATTATCCTCACCTATTCGTATCTCGATGTTAGTCAACCTTTCTCTCACATTAACCCTGTTCACTATAAACACCTCGTTGACAGGTTTACTAGAACCCAGGTCCACGCGCCACCAGGGATTGTTTTGCTCACTCGTCGTTGAACAATGATAGCTATGGAAGTTACCATCTGAATTACCATCCACTGCTTTACTTGCCGGTCCGTTATTGTTTCCCAAGGAAGATTGTGAAGCAGACTTTTGGAGCGCGATATTTGCTGCAGAAAAGTAATTAAAAGTAATGGCTAACTCACAGATTGAACCCGGAAACAACCTCTTGGCTGATCAAAGTCAGGGCATGGCTAACTCACAGATCCAACCCTGAAACAACCTCTGGGCTGATCAAAGTCAAGGCACAGCTAACTCACAGATCGAACCCTGAAACAAACTATGGGCTGATCTAAGTTAGGGCACGGCTAACTCACAGATTGAACCCGGAAACAACCTCTTGGCTGATCAACGTCAGAGCATGGCTAACTCACAGATTGAACCCTGAAACAACCTCTGGGCTGATCAAAGTCAGGGCACGGCTAACTCACAGATTGAACCCTGAAACAACCTCTGGGCTGATCAAAGTCAGGGCACGGCTAACTCACAGACTGAACCCTGAAACAACCTCTTGGCTGATCAACATCAGAGCATGGCTAACTCACAGATTGAATTGGAATTACAGAGGCGGCGGAGCAACCGGGCAGGGGGTGTAACAAAAATTGAGGGGTGGGGGTTTACTGTTTCGGGGGGTTACGGAGATTACGATATCGGCACGTTTCGGTGCCGAAAAATATCGCTCGCGCAGCATAAAATTGGGTTGGGAAACTGTTAAGAATGTATTTGACATTACGTGTGGCATGGGCGACTTCAGAGCGCATGCTTGGAAGTTCGGCAGAAAATTCATAGACGAGTCGTGTTTACGAAGTATACATAAACCATTAGAGATTAACATGTCTTGCATTATGCGAATTTCTCTTGTATTATTTGACCAGGTAAAGAAAACAAGTAATGTATCAGAAAAAAATAAGCACTAACTTTCCACGAACGGCCTTAACTTTAGAGATTTACTAAACGCCGGTAAATCTCCAATGGTTTTCTTTGTAAACACGACGAATTTCAGAGCATGCGCAGTGCGTTTTGTCGATCGTCTGAACAACTACCTATATAGTTACTTACTAGTATGCACTGTTACAAATCGATTACGGACACACTGCATGGACACTGTTAAGATTACAAAATAGTTTGCTTGTGCCAACGAAGTACGCAAAGAACACTTTGGGAAGTTTGAGTTGGAATATGCGCTTGGCTTGGTGTACGTTTTAAAACGCTCCACCTTCTCTGAATTAAGCGTGTTAAGCGTGTTTAAGGAGCAGACGTAGCTCAGTTGGTTAGTGCGCGGCCTTCGGAGCTAGAGGTCCATGGTTCGATCCTCAGGATCTCCACGTCTGTTTCGACTTCTTTCTAATCCGTGTAGTTTCAGCTTTGAAAACTCTTAAAACAGAGCACTGATGGAGAGAGGGGGTAAAGTGCGCACCGTCGGCTTCCATTGATACCAGCCACGTAGCTGAAGGAACTACCGACGTTAAATAAAGTTACTTTACCTTTTTTAGGTTTTACGGAAGGTAGAAAACGGAGAACCCGAGAAAAAACTCTCGAATCAAGGGAAAAACCTAACAAATTCTACTGACATGTGATGCCGAGTCAAGGTATCGAACCCGAGACTGTAGAGGCGAGTGCACTACCTTTGGTACCTCAACTTTTTATTTCACAGCCACTCTTACCTGTAGGATTGTGGTTCACGATTACTTCCAAAAGTTCAAGGATCTTGTTTTCTCCTGGTAGGTTTACGCTGACATATCTTCCTCTCAAAGCAGGTGAGCATTTAAATGCTGACTTCAGCTGACCGGTAAAGGATGGGATGTCTGCACATTTGGGATTTGAACCGCCACCATTATCGAACTTGTCGCCTGAGAAGTGAGGATAAGTGCCTTAGATCACAGATACCCAGGGGGTACTCCCGAGTAAGAGTATTGCCTAGAGATAATCCTCGACGAACATTCCCGATACCTTTACCCAGAAGCACCCCCCCCCCCCCCCGGCACAGATTTTTGATTCCGCCTGAAAAAAGCACCCCTGAATGTCTTATGTCAATCATGGTTTATTCCCGTACTGAGTTAATAGTCCCCTTCACAGTTTCCTGCGCCATTTTGAAACTTTAAGGTAGCCGTGCATTTGCATCGAAGCGAGATGAATGTTGAGCTTGTAATGATAGAGACCTGTGAATGATTGTCCAAGGTGTTAAGAAAGGTCTCTAACATTGCAAGATCACCATTCGTCTCGCTTGGATGCAAAGGCACGGCTACCTTTTAAGATGGCGCAGGGAACTGTGGAAGAAAACTGTTGTTTCTTTCTACTTCGGCTATATATATTTAGATAGACAGGTTTTTAAGAATCTGATTGGCTGTTCGAGGACAATGAGCTCGAGGTTTGGGACAGTAGCAACGTCTGCAAAGAAGGCTACTCCAAGGCCTGTTTGCAAGGGCGGATTTGAGAAAGTGAGGGAAGATTTCCTTTATTCTCTTTTCCCTCCACGAAAACCAACTTCTAAAGTCCAATTCGATCATGGAACGAGGGCCACAGGTTTGTTAACCACTGGCTATTACGTGCTACTCTCGTTTTTCCCCCTCCCCCTTCCCTGAGTGTGAAAAGTCCCGGCACAGAATTTCGAATGTTTCCATATACACGGCACGGCACTGACCCGGTCACGGCGCGGTGCATGCCGTACGTTTTTCATAGTCATATGGCAGGGCAGTTTAAAAGCTAAGTAGACCTCTTTACCTTGGGGGTAATGTTTTCCCATTTCAGACCATGTGACATTCTCTTGAGAATAAGATTCTTTGTTTAACTTGTTTCCATATTCATGTGTCTTATGCGCAACCGTTAAACAAACACATGATACTCTTGGTAATGACATGTGATCCGTCAACATTACAGGTCATGAGATCTATTGAGTTATATACTGAAGACATAGAGGACTTACCCACTCTTATCTCAGCACCGATAATTCTGGTTTGACAGCACGGATCAGTTCGACCAAACACATACACTTCATCTACAATGAAACTTCTTCCCAGATCCACAATCCAGTACGGGTTCTTTTCAAACTTAGAAATTGCGTTTAATGTTCCAGCAGGGTTACCATCCACTGCATAATGTGCAAATCTTGTGCCTTCATAGACAGATGACAGAAATGATGGCTGACGAAGCGCGAGATTGCCTAAAAGGATTATAGAAAAACAATTAGACCTCTCAGAGATTACTTCATGGAAAGCGCACTTTTTGATTTTTAGCCAAAACGCTAAAAGTTCTACGTTATCAGAATATGATATGATATGATATGATAACTTTATTCCAAAACGGTAAACTCAGGATTAAATGAAAGTATTACTATGGACTTTCTCGCATAATCTATAGGGGCATAGTATATGCATTGTTCGAATTACAAGCTATTTTCGACATTTGATTCACTTGTGTTAGTCTCAAGTATGATTTACCTTGATTATGAATTTAGTTGTGAAGGGGGAGGGGAGGGGCTTAAAAGTTAGGGGGGGGGGGCTTAATAAATTTCATCCTTTAAAAACGGGGGGCTTATTGGAGAGGGGAGGCTTATTTGAGGGGGGGGGGGGGGGGGGGCTTAATAGAGGATTTACGGTATATCCGTATAATTATAACTGACATGAATTAGTCTTAAAAACGACTTCAACTCCTTCCAGGTCGGGAATAGAAACAGAAAGATCATCTTTCGATTCATAGAGAACGAAAAATAAAGAAAAATTCTGGAAAAGATGCCAAGTATCCAGCAACTGGACTAAACTCCGCAATTTTGATCTTCACTCAAAGCCGGCTCAAACAAAGTGATGACGTCACGACAGAATTGATAATATACTATGAAACGCAATGCATCATGGGATAACCCTGGACCCTCCTCTGGTATTCCTGATTTCAGACCACGTGTCATTCCCTTGAGAATACGATTCTTTGTTTGAGATGTATCCATATTCATGTGTCTTCTCATGCACAACCGTTAAACAAAGAAATCATACTCTAGGCAATGACACGTGGTCTGAAATGGGAGGAAATATTACACCAAAGCAGAAACTCATGAGTGGGTTGAAACGTGTAACAGCCATACATTTCTTTAGCGCGATGCTTCAAAGTATTCTACTCAGTAAATCACTTTCTCTTGCTTCAAAAACTCTCAAAACTAAACTTAAAGACAGATGTTCCAAATATTACATAGAAAAATTCAGTAAATTTCCTCTGAAAGCCAGTAAAATCAGCAAAAAGTTTGATATGTGATTGAAGCGGCCATCTTGAATTTAGCTTAACATTCCAAATATGGTATCAAAACTCGTAATTTTCATATCTGAATATTCCGGAGCATGAAGACGGTGTTACACGTTTCAACCCCTTTATGAGTTTCTGACCAAACCTAAGGAGGTATATTGATCAGAAGAGAGGCCAGGGCGCTTCCCTCTCACCAAGGCAACCCGAGTTCGAGCCCCGCTGGGCTCGGTGTCGTATGTGAGTAGAGTTGTTTGTTGGTTCTCTCCTGTGCTTCGAGGGTTTTTCCGGGTTCTCCGGTTTTTCCTCTCTCCTCAAAAATCAACTTCTAAATTCCAATCGGAATGCAGTGGAGGAAGAGCCACTCTGTGGATTCCACTGTTAATCGCATTTATTTATTTTAATTTAATTTTATTTATTTATATAATTATACATTGCTGAGAATGTGGAATTGGAAATTATTATAAAAGCAAAGGAGGAATCAAAAGCTTTATATATTTTTTTCAGTCATATGCATGTCCATGTATTTGAGGTACAGCACGTTCTCGATCATGTTTTTGCTGCCATGCTTTCTCAACGCTCTGGGCGGTATAAATCAATAAACTCTTAGTGTTAGTAGGCTAAGTACAAATTCTAGAATGATCAAACAACTTTTTAAAGTTTTAGCCCAAAGACATATTTAGACAGACCAGTCAGTCACCTTTATTTGTAATATAGGATAGTATCGCGATTCTCCTATAAGTTTGATTGGGAGAGAGCCGCCAATATAAACCCGTATTGGCGGCTCAAAATCGCAATAAGTTATAATTAACATAAGTACGCATATATATTTAACAATTATTCACCAAAGTCGAAGTGAATATCGTTTCATAATCTCTCGTTGCTCGACCAATCACAGCACCCTTAACTCTATATTCAAGTCTAAAATTATACTTAAGTGTATTATTACGCAAAGCAAAGAGGCGAGTATTCTATGAAAACATTTAATTAGTGGTAATTTGGAGATGTGTTCTAACCTGCTTTGGCTGTAGTAATCCACATCAATAAATAATGAGCTGTAAGGAACTAAAAATAAAGCACAAAAAACAGTTAATTGATATACAGGTTTTTTCTTGTTAATAAACAGATGAATTTCTTACAACGGATTTTTCACAACTTTCAGGTTGTGATGGGGCGCGCAAAATAATTTCCCCAAGAAAATTTTACGTCATTCGTTGAAATCACTATTTCAACTTTAGCTGGGGTTGTTTTTTTGGAAAAAAAAGTTTCGTCACATGGAAAAAATCCTGGTTATTTTTACTCTACTTTAAGAGAGGTTTTATATGTGCTCCAAATATATATCGAGTAAAAATTGAAAAATTAAACAAAATTTCTTAAACTCTGCCAATTGCTTCTTAAGATGCCAGTTAACTACTCTTTACCGTCATTACAGGGCTAGTTTTTTAATATGGTCGCGAGAAGCTGTTAAAATTGATGTAAATTTTCGGCCAAAAATTAGCAAATTTAGTTGAAAATCTTTAACTTCGATTTTCTCGAAAACTAGGCGGTGTTTTACCAAACCAACTACACAGTTGTTTTCCGTACACCATGGCCTATCTATGTTTAAGATATGAGCAAAATCGATTTTCCGAGTCTTGCCACCCGATGTTTGGTTTTTGCTGACATGCACTCTTAATTATTGTCCTATAATTCCTATAATTTTATTTAGAAAAGAAAAGGAAAAAATTATTATCAAGCTCATAATCTTTGGTACCGGTGGAAGGGAAATAAAAATTAGCTTATAAAATATAGGAAAAATAGGGACACTTGAAGCCCTGTAAACGCTATCCTTTAACAGTTTGTTGACAAAACCTCACATTTTCAATCATTTATGGGAATAAAGCAATGAAAAATATTAACATAAAAATCCTTTGAATTCTCAAGAGACGGGGGATTCTTGTGTTTTAACAACAAGACTCGAAAGCAGTGAAGAGAGGCCTGATGCATGAAGTCTTACAAGAATAAGACTCCACGTTTCGTTTTCAGTTGAGTTTTAATTCAAATAAACTACATGATATGATATAAACTTTATCAGTAACGGATATTACCATTAAACAAACTAATCAACTAGTTTTAAGTCAAGTCTTCTGCACTAATCCCTTCACCTGTCTAATTGATTTGATAAAACATTAAAAAAAATTTGTAAGGTGTTTGGGCAAAAACGGTCTGATTCGAGGGTTTTCACTCCGGGTTCTCCAGTTTTCCTACCTCGTCAAAACCAAGCAAGCTAAATTCCAATTCGGAGTTAGCCGTGCCCTGACGTAGATCAGCCAAGAGGTTGTTTAAGGGTTCAATCTGTAAGTTAGCCATGCCCTGACTTAGATCAGCCCAGAGGTTGTTTCAGGGTTCAATCTGTGAGTTAGCCTTGCCCTGACTTATATCAGCTCAGAGGTTGTTTCAAGGTTCAATCTGTGAGTTAGCCATGCCCTGACTTAGATCAGCCCAGAGGTTGTTTCAGGGTTCAATCTGTGAGTTAGCTGTGCCCCGACTTTGATAATCGAAGAGGTTGTTTCAGGTTCAATAGAACCTTTGTAGGTAAAAGAAAGGAAAGCGTCCTTGATGAAATATCTGCTAAGTAATCTTCTTTATCTGATTTATCACAGCAACTTAGCACTGATCGAGATGTAAAGTGGGAAACAAAAGAAAAGGAATTCGAAAGAATTCAAGTCAAGATAAATGTATTAATGATAACTATTATCTTCCTGCTCCTCGCTCAGTTCTACTCACCTTGCTCGTCATTTTCTCAGCCTCAACCAAGAGAAAAGATGTTCTCAACCTCTAATAACCACAGACAGATACCACAGCAGCATGGAATACTGCTTTCTCTTTTGCTTCTTGTCGTTTCAATGTGTTTTCGGATGATACTCGATGTAAACTAAATATTTCTGCCAGATCACTGCGAATATTAATGATGTAAAAGTCTACAATAGAGCTTTCACCTTGCTTTATCATCAACCAATCAATCGACATTCAAGCGGCATTTTTTTGTGCAATCTTAAAGTAGCTTGCGCCGCGGTAAGGTGCGAAATTTTATCCAGTGAGGCTAATTAATTTATTAAGCGCAGAGCTGTAAATATTCATGGTTGGCAAGCAGCTGATATGAGGAAAAATATTAGCCAATCAGAATCGAGAAAATATGTCATCAGTAGCCAGAAGATTCTGGAAACGGTTTATTTCTTATTTTATTTTCTCACTAAATGATGAATATCATACTAATTTTATACAAAATAACAATAACCTCTCCTGAAAATCTAGATTTATCTCAGATATAAAGTTTTTGTAAGTCGACTGATTTTCGCAGGCTTCATGACACCTTAGTTTTTCAATGACGTCATTTCTACGTCACTATTTCAGATCGGTTGGAAGTTTCCACTGGATAGCCGCTAATTAGCTGGGTTTCACTTGACATCATTTCCTGTCTCGTGCGGAATGTTCATCAGCTGAATCTCGAGTTTTCAACAGGATTCTTTCTGGCTGACCGCACATGGTGGTCAGTGTTTGACCACCATTTGGAGAAGATAATGAGATTCAAAAACTTTTATCAGCTGATGAAACCCAGCTAAAGCGCCTTGTTCATCGTTACGAAGGGAAGAAGATAGCACTTGAATGGATTCTTCCATAGTCTTTTCTTGTATTTTCGAAGGAGAATATCAACTTAAACATCATACAATCATTAGTATTTTTTTCCTCTTTTCAATTGTTTGATCTGCAAGAAAAAGATA